>CM052437.1:53322245-53340447 GCA_028533085.1 Varecia variegata
TCTTTTACTTTTTCTTTTTCTCTATTTTCTAGTGTTCTCTAATAAGCTTATCTTACTTTACTGATCAAAAAGAAATCCATAAAAATATTTAGGCTAGTTTTATTATGTAAACAGTTTAAAGGTCAAAATCTCTCCCCTCTCCCCCAGGCTTTAACTATACGATGTAAAGACTGCAAATGAAAATCATAAGATTGCACACCATAAAATAACTCATAAGGATTATTTAAGAGCACGGACTATGGCTAAATCCATTAGAGTTGAAAGAAACTGTCTCCATTCTTCTAAGCAGTTACCAATGGCTTAGAGGCAAGAGGGCCAGCAAGATATTTAGAGGAACGTGCCAAAGATATCTCATCTGGACATAAGTGTATCATACACAGAGATAGAAAACAAAACAAAAACAGGTGGGATTAGAATGTGTCCCAGACCTTGGACAATAAACCAAAATTACATTTTAGTGCCGACAAATGTTCATAAAATAAGTATGGCAATAATCCAAGCTGAAAAGTATATAGTTAAGCATGGCATTTATCCAAAACAAAGATTTAAGACTCATTATCAAAAATGCTTCATGCAACCATCAAATGCAGAGTACAGAAAATTCAAGTCAGAGAGCTGTAATGCTACAGGCAAAACACAGAACAAAGTATACAGGGATCACATTGTATCACCAAGAGCTGTTGCTTGAATAAGCCAGTCATTCCCTCCCCATAAGTGTTCCTTACAGAATTCTGATGAAAACAACCTCATGCACAAAGATGAAAGAACATCATCCCATTTAGACAAGGTAAAGGTTATCTGACCAAATGATACCAGCACCTGAGCCCATCTTGCACCACAGTCCTGGGTATTTAGGAATCTCGATACTGTTGCAGAGACCATCCATGATTCAGAAACCTTCCAAAGGCACCCTATCCAGTTGGACATTTCATTTTTCCAATGAAGGGCCACACATGTGTGTGAACTGTTTATAAGTTTTACTGAGAGTCTGTTTGTTGGCCAGAAATATGGATTTTTTTTTTTTTAGCTCCAGGACCAAAGCAGATCAAAACAAATTTTAATAAATGTTGCTTCTATAAAACATTTATAGGCCTGGTACTAGTCTTAGTTCAACTTTGGTCTTGTTAATTATGGAATGGTATCAACAAGCTAAGTTGTTATCAAAACTATGGAATATAAAATTTAAAAAAAACTGTGGAATATATTCACAGTTTGGTCTAGTATGTATATCTTTGTCCCAAAACTTGAGGAATATGACTTCTTCTTAGTGGACACAATGCATTTGTAACCCAAACGTCCACAATATTAGAGCTAACGTTTGGCAATTCTGAATATCCTGAGATTTCCTTCCAAAAGCAGCTACAGAAACTTAAATAATGATTCATATGCATTAAAAAAAATCTGGGACTCTCTTCTGATACTGTGACTTCATGTCCATGAAATAGCTACAAATTTCCACATATCTGTATTCCCAGTGAATTCAGTGCAATTTGATAAAGAAAAATACAACCGGTTTGAATCTGAATACCTAACTTCCTTCAATAAATTACAGGTCTTCATGACTTTTCCCCCTAATAGTTTCAAGGTTAATGTTTTCAAATGTCTTGTCACATCCTTAAAGACATAAAATTCTCTGAGCCGGGGGAGCTTGACAAATGAGGTCTCTTGGGGGATAGTCATTTCCCAAAACCCTTGATCTAAGAACAAAGTTCAGTAAGTCTCTTCTGACTACATTAAATAAAATATAAAGTCCTAGTTTCCACTGCAAGTTATTGAAATATCAAAGTGTCAATGATGAAGGTATAGTCCGGAAAAAAGTTCAGCCTTGCTCATTTTCTCTGTCTAATCATCTTAAGAAAATAGCTATAAACATTCACAGGAGAAAATGTCTGGATAGAAGATTAATGCAAGCTGGGATCATCTATCTTTTCTGTTGACATAAATGTGGGTGCTAGTTCTACTTTTAATTGTAGCGGCTCATCTGTGGCATGTGAGCTGAGTTTCTTTAAGGTATTGTGTATATTAGTAAGGAGGGGGGCCAAACCCAGTAGGTATCACCCCAGGATCAAACAACACATTGACTCAGACATAGAGTTGATCTTTTTGATCCTTTCCCATTCTTACAGGTAGGACCAGAAAACAGAGAGCCTGGGGCCCTTACAGTGAATAAGAGAAAAAGAAGAAATCAAGGGCTGCCAGCCAAGACACGTGGTCCATGAGCAGGATTTCCCCAGGTCCACCTGAAACAAGGCCTAAGAGAAGTTGCAAGGGCAATACTTGTCATGGGCTTGAGCGACTTGCAAAAATATTGCCCCTGAGCCGCAAGCCACAAGCCACGCCTGCTCTGTGTGATTTATGGCCCGTTTCCCCTTAACTCAGCCAGGTTTGTTAGAGGACAAGCTTTGTTCCCAGAGGACTCATCAGTGAGTGACAGCTGTGGAAGTGTTGCAACTTGAAAATTGACTCAGATATGAATGTGTAAAGTATATTCAAACACAATCGATAAACTCAGCTCATAAGCCAGGATGGGGCCTTTAGGGAAATTCCAGTAGACAATACTGTCAGGGATAAATTTGATGATAATTTTTCTTTTTACCTTATCTGGGTTCCTTCCTTATATTTACCCTCTTTAGCTTAAGTAAATAATCAATCCAACACAACTATGCCTAGACAAGAATATTTACATTAATGAGGCGAACTCTTCCTCTGTTCTCTCTTTCCCGAGGGAAGCATTTAATATTTTGGAAGTATCAGACTGAGTTATGCAATATAAGTCAGAGAAGATGACTTCTGATCTTCCCATTCAAGATGGCTGACTGATCACACATGGCAACCTCTTCCTTCTCCCCATATTCTTAGAATGATTCACTCTGGAAAACAAGATGGAACCTCAGTGGGTCAGAAATCAGAAAAAGTCACTAAAACATGGCATATAGATAGGATTAGATTAAAGAAGAAAACCACAACCAAAATGCACAAAGTAGAGGGCAACTACAAAGGGTGAGGCAAATCCCACCAGGCACACACTACCAGGAGGGAGCAGTTGCCTAGAGGATAAGGGGACCTTGGAATCACTAACAGCTGATTATTCAAGGTCCCACATGAAGAGCCACAGGTGTGTGGAATCCTCCTCTCCTTCCACTTTCCCATCTTCCCACCCTTCCTCCTACCCACACCACTTGTATCAGACAGCAAGCAACAGAGCTGACTGCACTTAGAGATGAACAATGAGTGTGTGCATGTGGACAGAGAAGCAGTTTAGTTGCCTTGGGCAACTGACAACCCCCTGCACGTATGAGTAGCTCTCACGCCTAAGAGTCTAACTGTCAAAGTAACATAGCTGGCAGCAATTGGCCCCTCCTTAGGCTCAGTACACATGTGTGGTACAAACACAGCAGCACAGAATGCCTCTCTCACTTGTCTCCTACCCTATCCTATGCACGCATGCAATGCATAGCAGCTCACAGGGGAAAATAAATACAAAGTATCACTCATAATCACAAAGCATCAAACATTTAAAGAAAGCTAATCCCACTAAAAAGAGGCACTTTCAAACTCAAAGAATAGATGAACCTGACTGATGGAAAACAGAGGTAATAAGGCAAGCAGAAAAAAACAACCACAAAACAATGTTAAAAGAGACATACTCAGAGAAAATAATGGCAATGAACACAACAAAGGAGTACTATGCAGGATATATAAAGAACCTCAATAAATCAAAAAGAAAAATCTCTCTCCACCGTGTAAGAATACAGTGAGAAGACAGCCGTCTAAGCCAGGAAAGCTCTCATTAGAACCCAACCATGTGGACACCCTAATCTCAAACTTTCCAGCCTCCAAATTGTGGGAAATAAAAGTATTGTTTAATTCAAGAAGAAAAAGAAGAAGAAGAAGAAGAAAACAAACAATGCAATAAGAAAATAAGAAAAGATTCTTTAAAAGTAATTCATGGGAGGCCGAGGCGGGTGGATCGTTTGAGTTCAAGCGTTCGAGACCAGCTTGAGCAAGAGCGAGACCCTGTCTCCACTAAAAATAGAAAGAAATTAACTGGGCAACTGAAAATAGAAAAAAATTAGCCGAGTGTGGTGGCATGCACCTGTATGTAGTCCCAGCTACTCAGGAGGCTGAGGCAGAAGGATTTCTTGAGCCCAGGAGTTTGAGATTGCTGTGAGCTAGGCTGATGCCACGGCACTCTAGCCTGGGCAACAGAGTGAGACCCTGTCTCAAAAAAAAAAAAAAAAAGTAATTCATAGAAATAAAAATATAAACAATTTAATTTCACTACTAACTGGAGAAATGCAAATTAAAATGCATTTTTACCTTTGAGATAAAAGTTTCTTAATATAAAATGATGACAAAAATAAGGGGAAATGGGTGCTCTCATGTAATGATGCTACTTTGGAGGGAGATTGGGAAATAACTGATAAAATTAAGGTTTCAGATCCTTTGGCAAAGCCATTCCATTCTCTGTATCAATTCTGGAGAAACATTCATGTATGAGCACAAAGTCACACATACAAAGACATTTGTGGCTATGTTATTTGTAATAACAAAACCTTGGAAATAACCTTAACGTCTGTCAGTAAGGTAATTATTAAATACTATGGCACAACCATATTATAGAAAACAAACAGAAAAAATTAGTTTTCTTCATTTATAATGATTTGGAAAACTCTCTAAGCTATGTTATAATATTAAGTGAAGAAAGCAATTTTCAGAACAGTATGTACAATAAATTCCACATGTGTAAAAAATTAAAACATAAAAATATGATATAATTTTATAGGTACCTATACCCATGTAAATACATATATAAAATTTTGAAAGGATATACATATATGATTCACCCTGCAGAGGAGAATGGGGAATGGGAGGTGGCAATAGGGATTTTGGCATTATTTTCAGTATTTGAATGATTTATAAACAGAATATATACACATATTACTTGCACAAAAGGTAACTTTTAAATTCAGAAATAAAATTAAACTATTGATCTAGTAGGGAAATAATTATCTGTTAAATGAATAAAGAAAATTCACCACCCAAGGTACCATTGGTGGCTATTTTTGCAAAAAAAAAAAAAAAAGGTGAAAGAAAGTAGCCATAAAAAACATTTATGTTCTTCTCCCAAGGAAAAGAATGACAATCAATGACAAGTCACAGCTGCATAGATGCAGACTCACGTGTGAGCACAGGAGGTAGCGTAGTGCTTCCTCCCTTTGACTAACAGGGCTCTTAACTTCTCTACTAAAATATAACAGAAAAATTATCATTGAAAATAATTTTAACATATATCACACCTTTTTGGGAAGTAGGAAAACCATACTTATCTCACTGACAGAGAGATCATCTCACACAACTGGCTTTTCAGAAAAATTGTGAAACATGCCCTGTAAGACAGCCTTTTAAAAGATAATATTCCACAAAGTATTTTATTAAACATTGTTAAGTAGAATTTTCTTTGTTAGTTTATGCCCCAGCATTCATAATTATGAGTCCCCTGTGATAAGCAAACAAAAGCCTTTATCTTTGAACTGATAACATCATGTTCTCAACACTTACTGGTTGTTCTGAGAATACTGACAGGTTTGTGACAAGTTTACTGGGGGGGAAAGTGTTTATTCATCCAAGAATGGGGATAGAACTTTGTGATTAATAAGTCTTTGAAGTAGAAAAAATAAATTGGTTATGCAGCATGCTCCTAACCCAGAAGACACAAAAGAGGGAGGCGGCTTCCAAGTGATAAGTCCACAATCTTTGGCTAGATCAATCAGGCTTGTCAAGACTATGCTACCATGACAAACATCCCCCAAATCTTAGTGGCTTCAAACAAGAAAAATCCCTTGATTGCTAACATCCATGTCCATTGTAGGTCAGCAAGGAAGCCCTATACATTATAGTCTCTCATGAACCCAGGCTTACAGAGCAACTGCCATCCGGAGCATTGCCACTCATGAAACAGATGGAAAGAAAGAGAATTCTGGAGGATCTTGCACGTGTAATAAAATGCTCTGTCCAAGATGGGACACATATCACTTCTGATCATTGGCCAGAGCTAGATATATGGTCCCGCTTAATCATAGGGTGCCAGAAAGTGCAATAGTATCATGTGCCAAGAAGAGGGGAGAGCCAAAAATATTTGGCAAATGCTAATAACTCACATTAGCCTTGTCCAGGGTCATCAAAGACATATACACTGGGGATCCCAGGCCAACACCAAGTTAAATGAAGGGCAAGTCTGGTGAGAACTTGGAAGCCCCACATTGGCTTAACCAAGAAGTAGAAATAACTCATCCTGCCCAGGAATCTTAAAGTAAATGGAAAAATCCCAGTAATGTCTAGTTTAGGCTAATCTGTGCATGTAGGTGTTGCTGGGACGTTTCTTCCAACTGTTCACAAATGATGCATGATTAGTGGTTTTCAAAGCCGCCTGATCATCCGAGTCACCTGGAAAGCTTTAAAAAATAGAAATGCCTGAGTCTTACTCCTAAGAATTCTAATTCAATGTACTGCTGGGACAGGTCCCAGGAATCTATATACTTAACCTCTGGAGTGCAGTTAAAAACACATATTTGGTCCTTGTCCCCAGTTCCTGGCAAGAGCTTCTAATAATCTTGGAATTTCCTGAGTGGTAGGAGTGATAGGAATGTCTTTTGTTATTTATAACAAGCCTCTTTCAAACATACCTGAGTTTATCCTAATGAGGTGACTCAGGGTGGGCCCCAGATAGCTTCTGATGGAGGCTGGTTCCAAAGGAAGCAACCATGTGAGTAGACGGTTGAAACTTACCTCCATTCTTGAACTTCCAGGGAGGGGAGAGGAGCTGGAAATCGAGTTCAATCACCAATGGCCAAAGACTTATCAATCATGTCCATGTAACAGAACTTCCATAAAAACCTCTAAATGATGAGGTTCAGAGAACTTGAAAACTCACAAACACATCCCTGTTCTGGGAGGGTGCTGCACCCCAACTCCATGGGGACAAAGACTCCTGTGCTTAGGACATTTCCAAACCTTGAACTGTGTACCTCTTCATCTAACTATACTTTTGAATCCTTTACAATAAACTTTAATAGTAAGTATAGCATTTTCTTGAGTTCTGAGTTGTCCTAGCAAATTATCATCCCTTGGGCAGAGGAAGGGTTGTGGGAACCCCTGACTTTGTGGCCAAGTTGGAAACAAGTGCAGGTAACCGGGGGACCTGGTACTTGCAACTGACACCTGAAGTGAGAGTAATCCTGTGGCATTTAACCCTTTAACACACTGACTGCTGCGCTAGAAAAAAAAATTTTTTCCCTGGGGCAACAGTGTTTTATTAAAACAAAACAATCCTTTCTAATTTGTTATTTTTTATTGTTTTCTATGCATGAGTTACATGCAACACAATCCACATTTTTAGAATGAAGTTATCAATACTAATTGTAACAATAAGAACATTAACAAGTAAGATTTTCAGGAACCAACTGCAGGGTTTTGCTTCATAGGGCCCTGGGCTCAAAACTAGCCTGAGTTAAATACAACTCACACGGCAGTCAATGTATTAATCCTGTGGAGTCAGATGTTAACTCTGGGTAGTTACCGTGAGAATAGAATTGAATTGTAGGATGCCTGGTTGGTGTTGGAAAATCAGAGAATTGTTCGAGTGAAGGACAAAACCCCTCACCCTCACATCCCAAGGATTCTCATGATCGTTAGGTATGGTGACTTTTGCTGAAGATGTTTAGTTATCCAGCAGTCCTCATGCAGGTTAATGCACCAGCCTCTCCAACTTCACTGACCACTGAGACTGATGAGTGGCCCAAAAAGAGCCATTGAACGCCAACAAAATAGAGTGAAAGAAGCACTGGCTGAGAGTCATAATGCCCACTACTTGGTCCTAGCTCTGTTTATCTATTGCTACATAGCAAACCATCCCCAAACTTAGTGGCTTAACATAGCAACAAGCAGTTAATTTGTTCATAAATCTGCATTTGGAGCAGGGCTCTGCAGAGATGGCTATTCTTGTTCCATGCATTTCCAACAGGGATGGCTTGAACGGAGCTAGAGGATCTACTTCTAAGCTGGCTCCAAAATGCTGACAGTCAGCAGAGGCTGTTGAACAGGGACCTCAACTCCTTCCCATGTGTGTCTCTATGGGGCCACTCAAGCTTCCTCACAGTATGGCATCTGGCTTCCAAAAGTCCAAGTTCCCACAACAGGAAATGGAAGTTGCTGGTCTCACAAGGCCTGAGGCCAGAAACTGGCACAGTGTCACTTAGGCAGGCCAAGCAGTTAAGGAGCCTGCCCAGATTCAGGGGGAGGGATATAGTTCCCACCTTTCAATGGGAGAAGTGTCAAGGAATTCATGGTCACCTTTAACCTACCACAATCCCTACTCTGACCTGTGGGCCTCAGGCTTCGCACCTGTGAAATCAAAGAGTCTGATTGGATTATCTTTGAGGTTCCTGCCAATCTGCAAAGGCTTTGAATCACTTGTTCTCTAGTATAATTTGCTGATTGACAGAGAAGCCCATTCTGTGAGTCCATGTGCTTTGTAGGCCTGCACATGGTGACAGCTCAGCTCAGCTCAGACAGACACACAGAGCTCACGGGCAGCAAGGACCTGGGCACCCAGGCTCCTCTGCATTTCCCTCTAAACACACTGCTGCTTTTCTCCACTAAGCCAAAGTCCTATTCTAATTCCTGAAACCTGACGACTGCTGCCCCAAAGCCTTCCTAACCATCAATAGCATTCCTGCCCTATCTCTTGGGCAATAACTCATAAGCTAAATATGCAACAAGTGTAGAAGGAACTTCAACAAGAGATCAACAAAGCTCACAAGTGCGGTGAAGGGGTTCAGTGAGTGGGGTCCAGAGCCAGACAGTCTGGGTTCAAACACCACCAGCACTACATTTTAGCTATGAGACCTTGTACAAAGTAACTTCATCGTTTTAAATTTCATTTTTCCATTTTTAAAATGGTGATAAGAATAGTATCTACCTCATAAAGTCGTTAAAAGTGTTACCTACCTGAGATAGTGCATATAAAACACTTAGCACAGAGCCTGCTCTATTATAGGCACTTTATAAATACTAGCCAATGTTTTTATTAAGTCATAATGCAATAGTCACTCTGGCTGTTGTTTGTTCTTCATTTCCCAGGTGCAGAGAGGGTGGATCTTGCTGGAGCAAGTAGTGTGAGGTTCAGAGCTGCCATATTGCAGTAGGCCTGGCCCCTGACCACTGGCCTCCCCCCAGGAAAAGAGAAAAGATGACAAAGTTAGCATCTTTTGCTCACCCAGCATCAGAGTGAGAATCCTGCATTAGCTGGACACCTCTAGTCTGTCATTTCCTGATCCCAGTGTGGACAAATGACTCTCGTCCTAGGCTACCCACGGCTTGGAGACACTTGTTGAGTGTCTATGATGAGCCTACTGGGTGCTGAGACTACAGCAGTGAACCAGCCAGCCAAGCACCCTGCCCTCTTGGAGAGCACATTTCACTGTTCCACCCTACCTGAAAGGCACACCTTCCAGAGGCACAGGTATAGAGGCCCTTAGCTGACTCGTTCCCGTCTGCCCTGACCTCCAGTCTCATTCTTGAATCTGCAGCTTTCTCTGACACCTGAAAGCTGGCTCTGCAGACTTTCTTGGGGGTGGGGTGGGAGGTGGGAGGGGAAAGACTGTGTACAGTGGGGGAAATACTTGTATGGCCACGCAGGAATGTTCTGATGGTGCACCGGAGTGTAATTCCTCACTGTTATTACAAAAGTGCCAGCTCATTTCTGAAGAAATACAAAATACAAACAAGCCGGCATTGTTTGCTTTACCAATGCTGGACTGTGGTGCTGACCCTAGGGAGGCGGCTGCCACAACAGTATCTTGTAATAGCCCGACTCTTTCGCAAGATGGCTGCAGGGCTCCAGTGCTTCCTGCACAAGGAAGAAAAGCCGTGTTGAATACCGAAGCAGGGCTGGAGGTGGGGGCGGAATTCAGACATAAAAGAAGCAGGCCACAGAAAACATAGAGTCTGGCACTCTAGTGGACGAAGGTCAGCTCCCAGGAAAGGAAGGACACAGGCCAGCTGAGTCACAGCCATGTGCACAGGGTCCCTTGCAGACATAGGCACTCTGGCCTTAACCGTGACCTTTCCCAAGGTTTCTATTCTCAGGCCACTCACTTCCTTGCTCTGAGTGCCCTGTGCTGTGTCTTTTTGCTGGTAGATCCTAAATAAAGATACACAGCCCAGGCCTCCCTCTTGGCCCCTCAACTCTACCTATCCAGAGGCCTCCTGGACATCGTCACTTGAAGGTCCTATGGCCCTTCAGACACAAACTTCAAACTGTTAGGGGTTGAATCATGTCCCCTCCCAGAAGATGTGAAGTCCTAACCTGCAGTACCAGTAAATGTGACCTTACTGGAAAATAGTCTTTGCAGATGTAATCAAGAAGTCATTAGGGTGGGCCCTAATCCAATATGACTAGTGTCCTTATAAGCACAGAAAAATGCCATATGAAGACAGAGACACACAGGGAGAAGGCCAGATGATGACAGAGGTGGAGACTGGAGTGATGCAGCCATCAGCCAAGGAACACCAAGGATTGTCGGCCATGCCTGAAGATAGGAGGAGGCAAGGAAGGAAGGATTCCTTCTTACAGATTTCAGAGGGATCACGGCCTTGCTGACAGTTTTATTTTGAACTTTCAGCCTCCAAAACTATAAAAGAATAGATTTAAGTTATTTTAAGTCATCCAGTTTGTGTAACTTTGTTATGGCAGCCCTAGGAAACAAATATACTCAGCACAGCCCAAACCAAATTCATTGTTTTCTACTTTTCTGCTACCCTCTCTTCTAGTATTTCTTGTAATGTCTGAAACAAGTTGCCAAATCATAAATCTGAGGGTCATTTTGACTCCCTCCCCATGCCACAGCCATCAAGCACAAGTCACGTCGACTTGACCTCCTTTGTACGTCACCAATCCTTCCTCTGTTGATAACTTTACCTCCTCTCTGTTGTGCTTTTGGCCAATTTCCCTTTATCTGACATCATCTCCTGTCCCCACGCTAAACCACCCTTCTCCTGCCAGTGTGCTCTAAAGCCCTTCATGTCACACCCCTGCTTAAACCTTCCTCATTAGTCCCCTGTGTCTACCTTCATTACAAACTCGAAACCCACAGGCATCACCTGCAGGGCCCTGTGAGAATGATTTGGCTTCAGTACGACTGCCTCCACTTGTTATCCTTCATACACTCCTTTCCTCACCCCTGAACTTTATGCTTAAGCAATGCTAAATTTCTCTTGAGGTTTTCAGAATAAGTCATGCTCTTTCATGCCTCTGTGCCCTTGCAGGAGCTGACCCTTGTGCCAGAAACATCACTCCATCCTCTTATATTCCTGGTAAATGTCTATTCACCCTTCAAGTCTTTGATTAAGTGTTTTTTCATTGTGAAAGACTTTCCCCAAGCAATTTTGGGTAGTATATGTTCCCTCTCTCCTGTGAAGATAATTATCTTCTTATATTACAACTAGACTGTTTGCATACCTGTTTTTCTACCACACACTTTGAGGGCACAAACTCAAAATTCATTGAGTTTTCATTCATTCACTCATTCATTTCTTTCTTCTTTTTTCTATTCATTCAACAAACGTTTATTATATTTATCTCTTACGACAAGCTAAAGAAGGCACAGGGGACACCATGAGACTACTCCTGCCCTCTTGGAACTTGGAGTCTAGTAGGGGATAAACCTAAATAGGTCATCACAGGGAGGGTAAGAATGCCACCAGGGACACAGGCACAAGGTGCTATAGGAATAGGTAGGGAGTACCTTGCCCAGCCTCAGAGAGTCCCACGGGAAGTGAGGTCAAGGTGTATGGGAGTCCAGGCTGGTGTCAAGAGTGCTCCCAGTCCTGCACAGCTGGAGAGCCGAGGGAAACGCAGCATGAAGAGAAAGGCTGGCGCTGTGTGCAGAGACCAGATCCCAGGGGCCGTGTAAGTCAAAGAGAGCAGACTTAACCTGAGGGCCCAGTGAGTCATAGGAGTGTTTTAAGTACTTTGTCCCTTTTTTTCCCCGTTAAAATTGCCTTTATTCAATTGCTTTTAATTAAAAAAGAAGATTCTTGTAATGAGCAAAACAGCCAAAGACAGAGAAACAAGAAGCTAAATATCACTCCCTTTTGTTCTCAGGCCCTGAGGCAACTTACACCATTACACTGCACTTCTTCAAGTTGGTGTAACATATACACAGGCAGAGCAGGCATGTGGGCTGGGTTTTGTTCGTTTGTTCACATTTTTACAAAAATGAGATCATAGTATAGACATTTTCCCACCACTTGCTTTTTGCACATAGTATATACGATAGTATCATATCTCTTCATGTGAACATATTGATAGTTGGCTCTAACTCATTCATCCTTCTTTGTGATAGCTGCATGTTTATTTGGCCATTTTATTGTTAACAAATAATTGTCCAATGCTCAGTACTTTGCCACGGGGAACATTGCTTCTGTAAACACCCTTGTCAATATATTCTTAGGGACTGATGCTTTTATACCTACTGGAATGACTGCCAAGATGGGGTTGCTGAGTTAATGGGTGTGCATTCTGAACGCTAACAGACATTGCCAGATTGCTTTTCCCTAGAGGTCTGAGCAGTTCACATTCCCACCAATAAGATATAAAAGTGCTCGTGCACAGATGTTACTGGTCTTTTTCATTTTTGCCCATATGATGAATAAATAATTAAATTCTACTTTCTCCGATGTCTCTATCCCACCGAAATCTTTATTTCCTCTTTTGTGAATTGCTTGTTTATATTATTTCCTATACGCCTATTGTTTTTGCCCACTTTATTACTAATTTTTACAAGCTTTGGATAAATTAAGGAAAATATCCTTTTGTACGTGCTGCAAATGTCTGTCTGAGTCTATAGTTTGTCTTTTGACTTTGTTTATTTGGGCTTTTCTTATAATTTGAAAAAAATGAGGAAATAGGTGTCATTTGTTTTCCCCTTCATGGATTTTGGGATTCTCACCATCATTAAAAATATCTGCTCTACTCCAAAGTTATAGAAATTTTCCACTAGACTTTCTTCAAATATTTTTTGTTTATTTATTTACACTTACATCTTTAACCCAAACCCATCTGGGATTTATTTCTGTATACAGTATGAAATGGTGGTCCACCTGACTTTTTTTCCACAGATGGAGAGCCCATCAGGTTGACGTCATTTCTTGAATCAGTCATAACTTTCCCACTGAACTGAAATGTCATCTTTATCAAATACTAATTATGCAAACATATGGTGCTCATTCCCTAATTCTAGCCTGTTCCAGTGGACCACTTATTCATGTGCCAAAACATTTTCTTTTCATGACCATCATTTTATCTTCGATTTTGATATTTGGTAAGGCAAATGTCCCCCATTTCCTTTTCTAGAATTATCTGTCAAAGTCTACAAGACTATATTATAACACTCCACTATAATTATGTTTTTAATTAAATTACTCTTGTGTTCCGAAGAGGAGGTGGTTAAGAGTCACAGCTAATCCTGGATGAATATGAATGAACACCCCATCATTTATGCAGCCAGAGTCACCACAGACGTCCTCACGCCCAGTCTCACCCTCTGATTCCTGCCCACCGACTGACTCGAAAGCCCCCAGAACTCTGGCCCCGATGGCTACACTCCCCTTTCCCTGAGTGACTCCCAGGGCTGCCTCAGTCAGATGCCAGGGGCCACCTGTCTTCTGCCACCAACCCCCTGGCTAAGTGGCTGCCCACTTGGAGCTTTCCTCCCCTTTAGGGTCCTGCTAGCCCTGAGCACAATGGGGTAGAGGACCAAATCTGCACCCTGGTAACTGCCCTCCCACATTTCTGCAGCTGCTCATGGGACATCCATGTGCCAGGCTACTCTCCAGCACAAACTCTCCTTCCGGAAGATGTTTCCCTGCTTCTGGGCCACCCTGTGGTTCTTCCTGGGACTCTATTCCTGACCCCCCCCCTGGGGTGGAATCAGCTCTGGCCTCCTCGAAGGCACTGCTGATAGCAGGAGGAGGGCGTAAAATCAGAAACATGGTGCCATGGATTGAATCGTGTCTCCCTAAAATCCATAGGTGGAAATCTAACCCCCAGTACTTCAGAATATGGCTTTATTTGGAAAGGCCTTCATCCAATACGACTAGTGTCCATATAAAAATCGGAACTTTGGACACAGATGTGCACACAGGAGAACGCCATGTGAAGATGAAGGCAGAGACTTGGGGTGGTGCTTTTAAAAGCCAAGGAGCACCAAACAGTACCCAGCAAACCACTAGAAGCTCAGGGAGAGGCAGGGAACAGATTCCCTCCCACAGCCCTTGGAAGGACTCAACCCTCCTGATAACCTTTACCTGGAACTTCTAGCCTCCAGGACTTGGAGGCAATACATTTCTGTTGTTTTAGCCATGTCATCTGTGGTACTTTGTTACGGCAGCCCTAGGAAACTAAGATGCACAGCAACCCAACACAGATGAAGGCAGGCGGCCTTCTCCCATCTGAGTCCTTCTCGCTGACCTTTGCTGGGTAGGGAGTCAGATCACAACAAACTTCCAAGTGCGTCTGTGCCTGCAATAACCTGGCCTCAAGAACCGTGGCTGTCACCTGGTATGGAGGTTTAGCAGAGCAACGCTCCCCATTGCCACCCACAGCCCGGTCCCCATGCAGAAGCAGGCAGAGGGCTCTGCCTTCCCAGTGGGGAGCGTTGTGCCCAAGCCTCAGTGGTTCAGCGGGAAATAAGCGGTTAGCACCTGCTTTGCAAACTCAGCCAGACATGCTGAGGTTTAGGACTTATCCTTCAGTGCCTCCCCCACTGTCTGCCGTCCTCACAGCACAGGAATCCTCACTGTTCTGAAACGTGCAGAGACGACCTGTGGGCATTTCTTAGGACTGTGTCCAGTTATCCCTCCTGATGTCCCAGCACCTAGCTCAGTGTCTGCCTCACAGTAAATGCTCAGTCTTTGTTTACTGGGTGTATGGACAGACATATGTACAGGAACTCTTTGGGCCAGTACATGATTCGACAATGCAGCTCTGAGCGCATCACCTAGAGGAGCTTCTAGGAGCTGAGTGTGCCACTGAGTCGCTGCGGATTCCCATTCTGGCCATATGGATCCTGCTTTCTTTCTCATTCTCTCTGGGCTGACCGTTGGCGTCCAAGTTCCCTTCCATTAGTGCTCTCTCCTGGCAGCTCTCTGCAGCCAGCTTCACACAATGGAGGTTGAAACAGCCTCTGGCAAGTCTCCCTGGAATTCACAACCGGCTTCTCCCACCCCCAGATCTACCAAAAGCCTCAGACAGAACTCAAGGGGAAACCCTGCATTTAAAAAAGAATCTCTTTCCCTGATGCTTCAACAGTTTTCTTTTTAGAAAGCACAAGCTCATCTTGAAACAACCATCCCAGGGAAAGCATGTGAAGGAAAAACAAAGAAACAAACAAACAAAAAAAACCTTGAGGCTTCCCTGACATTATGTTCCAGAAACTTCTACATATGGGAATTGCAGTGAGGACAGCAGTTCAGAGCTGGAGAGAGACTTCCAGAGACACTGGGGACTTGAGAGCTGGAAATGGCAAGGAAAGTGCCCCAAGCTCCAGTCCAATTTGGCTCTTAAAGAGAAACCCACCACTCATTAACTGGCCCTAAACCCTGCTAAGTGAAAAAGAAAAATAAATGAGCTCATTAAATCCGGAAGGAGGGATGACCGAGAGCCTTAACCAAGGAAATTCCCAACACCCACTTAGAAAAACAAGGAGGTGTTTGGCACAATAAGATTCATGGCCAGGGAAGGGGTTGGGCCCCAAACAAGGGGGTTGAGTCATCCTGTACCACCACAAGGGGCTGGACTGGTTCCAGCTCTGCAAACAGGCGCCTGGATAGGGATCCGCTGCGCTCTGTGCGACCCGGACGGCCTGTGCGGCTTACCAATTCAAGAGGTCCAAGTCTTTGGTCAAACTCACGGGGAAGTCAGTTGGGAAATACAGTGGGAAGTTCCAGGAGCATGACGAGTTCTTAAGAGAATTATGACTTCAACCCAGACTGCGGTAACTGCCTGTGACAAATACAGCCTCAGGTTTGACTTAATAAAGGCTGTTCATCATTCTCCATCCTCCTCCCCCATTCATCACCAGCTTCTGTGCTGGCCCCATGCTAGATGCTGCCCTGAATTACTAGAATTGCTCCTATCAGCCTGTCCAGGTTCCTGCTCCTGGCCCCAGCTTCACCCCCGACCATGTCCGTCTTTGGTTTTGGGGTTCTGCAGACTCCCTTCAGATCTCCTTATTCTTGAATGCTTGGGGCTCTGATCATTCCTGACATCTGCGTTTGTCTTGGGGAAAAGAGAACTCCCCTCCCACCACTCTCTGTGGTAGCTCCAGGCCTACGCAAACAATGACTGTACCTAGATGAATGCTTGTGGCACTGATGCATGAGCAGGGACAATGGGAACGCAGAGGAAGTGCCTAACCCCACCTGTGTGTTTGCAGGCAGCCATCAGGGAAAGAAAGACGTTGAGGAGGTGACTCATCAGACTTTCCCTTTGGGGGCGGGGCTGGTGAAGGTGACTCCAGGCAGAGGAACAGTGGGGCAGAGGCCCAGAGACGTGAAGAGGATGAGGACAGCCAGATTAACAAGAAACTGCCCATTGCCAAGGAAAAGACGTGGTCAAGTTTATTTCTGTGCCCTTTGCTTCCACTCACTGATTCTCTTTCCCCTGGGGACAGTATGTCAGAACCATGTTCATGACTGACTTATAGGCAAAGTTATCATTTATCTAAACTTGAAACCTTATAAGAACCTCTACAATATGGCAAGATCCATTCTCAGCTACCTTCTCTCAGCCATCCCCTTCTAACATGGACACCATTCTCAAAAGGCAATATATAATTACAGGAAAAGAATGAGTTTTAGAGTCCCAAGATCTTGAATCTCATCTTGGCTAATAACTAACTGTGTGACACTGGACTGGTTACTTAACCTCTCTGAGCCACACTTTTCTCATCTGTGAAACGGATGTAATAATACCAACAAAATAGAGTGGTCATGAAGATTAGAAATAATATATGCAAAGTGCCCCCCAAAATGTTTGCGTATAGCTCATGTCCAAGGATGGCAGCTAATATTATTCCACATTGGGAGCTGGACTGCCTCCCCTTGGAAGACCTCTGCTTCCATCCATGCCTGGCTCCTACTCAGTGAAGGTGGGATGTGGCTTAGTTCCTGGTGTGAAATCCAGGACTCTTTGTCAATTCCATTTCTGCACAAAAACACTAGGTTCCCCACTCTGCATCTTCATGAAGTCTATCCTTTGCTCTTGGAAGCTTTAAAAAATCTAATTGTCATGCATGAACAAGCCCTTGGAATCCAAAGTCACTTCCTTAACAGTCAGAAGGGTCAGACTGCTACACGGTTTTCAAATGCACTTCCAGAGGTCTACTCTGAAGGTCATGGCCACAGATTGTTCTGGATCTTAAAGCATGTTACACACATTTTTAGTCTCTTTGAGGCAGGTGACTTACAAGAGGGGTGCTTGCAAAAGATTTAAAAAATTAAATCTGTAGTCCCCTTCTCTGGTGAGAAAAGTGCCAACTTCTTCGTTTTGTAGACCAGGACAGAAAACCAACTTGGCCTCAAGGCAGGTTGCTAACCTGGAAGGGGAGGGGAAGAGGTAGGGCACCCCTGAATCCTTTGGGAGTCGCTGAGGGTACTTTTCTCAGAAGTGTAGATGGGTGGCAAGTAGCCCTGTTGTCCAGGAAGGGCGTGGGGGCTGGACCCTTTGTATTTTGAGTTGAAAACAAAGGGTGGCTGGGATTCGTGGAGCCTGCGCTGCCCTGGTGCTCCTGGGACCAGCTGGCACCTGGAAGGCGGCTGTGAAAGGACACTGGAGGCAGAACTCAGCTGAGCTGCAACCTCGTGAGCTCCCGTGGGGGTCACCCGTGGCTGAGGTTACCGCTGAGGGAACGGGGTCACCCTCCCTGGAGAACCTCCGCGGCTGTGCGGGGGACACGGACAAAAGCCGCTTTGTGGAAGGCTGAGGGACCGTGCAACGGCGCCACCGTGTGGCAGCACGGGGCAGCGGCGGACAGAGCGCGTCCCAGTTCTCCAGCACTGCACCCTGGAAATTCTCGGCAGGTGAGAAGAGGAGAGACTTAGGGAGATGCTGGTTTTCTGATAACAGGGTGGATGGAGA
>CM052437.1:53340947-53373941 GCA_028533085.1 Varecia variegata
GAGACAGAGCCCCACCCTCAAGGGCCTGCCAGTCACCTTGGAGAGAGAAGCCTAGTGCCCCCACTCTACTTGGGGACAGGCAGTAGTCCAGGGCCTGAGCGTCACTGCAGCCTGGGTGCCTTTGAGTTCAGAGGTCATATTTGCAGCCAGACACCCCTTGCTGTCTCCACTGAGGACTCTGTGGTGAGGGTTTGCTCATGTGGCCTCTGCTCAGCTCTGGGAGGACAGCACCATCCCAGGGCTGCCAGAAGCCCAATAATGCACTCCGGAGCCTGGGGAGAGGAGTGGGGTCTGGGGCCTGCACCACTCTGATTCTCCCAGGTCACAGCTTTTCTCTGCTCTCCCTGCTCCACCACCATCCTCCAACCATCTCCGTGGTACCAACTCCTCCCCAACGCCTCACGTCCCACTCCTGCGCCTGCATGCCCTTCTCCAGCATCCATTTCTATCTGCATCCTGACCTGGCTCCCTCATCTCCCTGCTGCTACTGGGGACAGATCAGTCAGTAGTAACCACCATCTGATGTCCCTCCTCCCTCCTTCCTCTCATCCCACCCTGCCTAGAGGTGGGACCCTGCCATTATCCTCACTTTACTGATGAGGGAGGCAGTGACTTGTGGGTATAGGGGGAGGGGCGTCAGAACTAGAGGGGGTGTCTCTGGCTCAGGATCTGTTCACCTAGAGAGATAAAGCAATTTCCTTCTTAAATCTCCTCCAGGCCTAACTTTCCCCATCAACTGTTGTACTTCTCAACTGTTCACATCCCTTCAATTATCAACTCTGGCCTGGGGCAGTCTAACTCCTCTCGGCAGGGTGGGCTGGGGTTCCACAGTGCACAGCTGAGCTTTGCCCCCAGTTTAGAGACAAGGCCATAGAGGAGGGGAGAGAATCAGGTGCCTTTCCCAAGCTCTCCCAGACCTGCCAAGGTGCTCCCACCGTTCCACATCCTTGTGAACCGCCTGTACTCCTGCACCCAGGGGCCCAAGTCAGCACCGTGGGAGCCCCCATAGCTGCTATTGCCTTCTCTCTCACCCCTCACATCAAATTGGTCACTAAGCCTATCCATTCTCTCTCATTCATGTCTCAGGATTCTCCCCCTTCCTCTTCATTTCTGCTGCTTCTGCCTCAGCTCAGACGTGACCACTTAAGCAAATGCAATATTATGAAGCACCCCTGTCTGTCAGGCACTGTGTGCATCACCGTCCGATTGAGATGCAGGGGCCGTGCCAGGGAGTTCCGCAGAGGGAGCTGCATACCGAGAACGGATTACAGTAGTGCAGGAAGAGCTGAAAAGCCAGCAGGGAACAATGAAGCAACACGGAATTAGCAAGAGCAGGAGGCCGTTAACATCCCCAAAGCTGGAGGGACAAAAGGAAGAGGTGGTGGTATCAGAGCCAGAAGCGGTGGCCACTTGGAAGGAACTTGAACCTTGAAGACAGGGGTTGTCCAATAGGAGCTGGGCCGTTGGAGGAGATGCTGATATTGTCAGTCTCTTTGCTGCTCAAAGCAGAGAGATAGGGAGTAAAAATACCCTGGGCCTTCCCTCCCTGCCACCAGCATCTCCCATTGGCCAAACCCAGCAGGAAGCCAACTGGCAAGTCAACCTAGGAAATGTAGTTTGCAAGGGTCAGCCTCTGTGATGCAGAGCAGAAAATCTGAGGAAATCTGAAAACAAACATGCATCTTTCCAGGATGAGCTCTGTGCTGGGAACTGGGGGTAGAAAACTCTAACTAGACAATCACAGCCCACAAGGTAGCCACAGATACACAGATAGTTACAGCGCAGTGTGCTAAGTGATGGAGGGGTCCACATGGTCTAGCAGGTGCTGGGAAGGGCATCCAAGTCAGCCTGCCCAGGCCAGGTAAGTAAAGACTCCTACAGGTAATGTAAGAGCTGAAATTTGAAGGATGAATCAGAGTTAACCAGATGAGAAGGAAGGTGGGGTTGGGAATACCGTTTCAGGGTAGAGCACGCTTGAAGGCAAGAAACGGATAGATTGTGCCTTCTCAGCCAGATGGTGGCTCACGCCTGTAATCCTAGCATTCTGGGAGGCTGAGGCAGGAGGATTGCTTGAGCTCAGGGGTTCGAAACCAGCCTGAGCAAGAGCCAGATCCCATCTCTACTAATAAACAGAAAAAAAAAAATTAGCCAGGCAACTAAAAATAGGAAAAAATTAACTGAGCCTGGTGACAGGAGCCTGTAGTCCCAGCTACTCAGGAGGCTGAGGCAGGGGATAGCTTGAGCCCAGGAGTTTGAGGTTGCTGTGAGCTAGGCTGACGCCACGGCACTCACTCTAGCCTGGGCAACAGAACAAGACTTTGTCTCCAAAAAAAAAAAAAAATCATGCCTTCTCCACAGAAATCCTTTGGTGGTTTCTCCTTGTGTATGGGAGGAAATCCAGGTACCTCTCCAGGTAGTGCAAGGCCCTGCTCTCTCGAGCCCCAACCCTATCTCCAGGAAGCCCCCTGAGACTTCAGCTGCCTTGTACTTCTTCCTGTGCATATAGATAGGGCTTTTGATTTCCTCCTTGGTGCCTTTGCATAAACCTTTCCCGCTGTTCCCTGGCAAGATTCTTTTCAAATGTCACCTGCTCTGTGAATTTCTCTGACCTCCGTAGATGAAGCTATGCTCCTCTAGGACTTACGTGCGTTGCCTTTAAATCCTGTGCATTTGTGGGTTTGTTTCTGCAGCTGACTGCCTCCAAGGAACTGTGGATAAGGTCCCCACAGGGCACTTCTGCATATTTACATTATGTGTCCTTAGTGTTTGCAAAGACCCTGGCATTCAGAAAACTGGGAGAGGGTGGAGAAAAGAGAAAGAGGGAAGAAGTAGCCAAGGTTTGTTGATTTTGAGGTCACACCGCTGGTACTCTTGAAAGCACTCGTGTTTGTGCTGGAACTCAGAGAACTTGTGACGGTTGCATTAAGATACAAGCACACCACACTTTTGTGAATATAAATTTCATTTTCAAAGCCAACATTCTGTGTTTCTTTTTTCAAGGTTGTAGTGCATTTTAGAATCTACCCCATGATGAACTCATCCTCAGGAAGATGAAAAGTCTAGTGTTCGCCCATCTCCATCTGCTCCTACAGGCCACTCCAGCTAGCTCTGAGATTTCTCTGCACACCACCCATTTCTACTTTGCCAAGCTCCAGAAGATACTTCAGCTTATTTGTTTTTCTTGCAAAATACCCAGATTAGCTTTCAAAATTGCAGCTAAATCTAAGGTAAATAACTTACAAGAAAGGCGAGGGCGAGTCACTGAGTAATTATTACCTGATTTGTCCCCAGCTGCCTGTACGTTGGCCACACTCTCCAGCTCATCTTGGCACAGCCTCAGAGTTTACCCACTGGCCTCAGTGTCCAGCAGCAGGGCCTCAGCCAGATGAGGTGTGGTGCAACCTCATGACATAACACTCGGCAAACATTGAACATGATATTGAAGGTGCATATTTACTGACACAGGAGAATGTGGTATCTTCGTAAGTTGATATACACAGGGCTTTTTAAGCAGAAGAAAGGATCTAAAATATATAAACCAAAATGCTTATTTTTCTTTATCCTGTAATTTTCAAAATGTTTAATAAATTGTATGTGAAAAAGTAGTAAACTTAAAAATTTAAACTTAATCAAAATACAAAAGGTTAAATATGTATTTTTAGTTAGTTAATCATGGTTCACCCTTATGTATATTACAATTTGAGTCAGGAGGTCTAGATTCCTCACTTCTGTCACCTGGCAAAGTGCCACTCTTGTTTCAGCTCAGTTGCTGCATTTCTGGGGACTCTTCCTGCCCAAGTCTGTCCTGAGCATTCCCCTAGCCCACTGAGAGCCCCTATACTCCAGCAACCACCATACCATATTGTAATGGGGTTTTTTTGTAGCACACTCTGAGCCCTTTAGAGAGAGTTATTCATTACCATGCAACCCAGCAATCCCACTACTGGGTATCTACCCAAAGGAAAATAAGTCATTTTGTCAAAAGGACACCTGCACTCACATGTTTATTGCAGCACAATTCACCATCACAAAGATGTGCAAGCAATCTAAGTGCCCATCAATTCATGAGTGGCTTAACAAAATGTGGCATACACACACACACACACACACACACACACACACACGGAGTACTACTCAACCATAAAAATAAATGAATTAATGCCCTTTGCAGCACTATGGATGGAACTGAAAGCCATTATCCTAAGTGAAGTATCTCAGGAATGGAAAAAAAAACACCACATGTACTCTCTAATAAGTTGGAACTAATCGATGGGCACACATGGGCACAGAGGGAAGTAAAAGTCATTGGAAATCAAGAAGGGAGCAGAGGAGAGGCAGGCAGGGGTAAAAACCTACCTAACAGGTACAATGAACACTATTCAGGAGATGGACACGGCAATAGCTCTGACTCAAGCATTAGAAAAGCTATCCATGTAACAAAAACATTTGAACCCCCTTAATATTTTGAAATTTAAAAAACAGAGATATTCAGCCTCCTTGTCCCTGGGTCTACTTGACACATTGAATAAATGAATGACCCAACACTTTGATGTGTGATATTGGGCATGTCATCGTCCTCCTACAAACCTCAGTGCCTTCATCATTAAAATGGGGATAAATATGCACATCCCTGGAGCAGCTGTACAGATTAAACACACGTTTTGTGCACTGAAGGGCCTATAGAGATGTAGTGGTACTCACAGGAAGGGCATGTGTGACACTCAAACCCAGAGTCCACAGCATGGGTTTCTTCTTCCAGCTCATGCTCCGGGTTGTTTGCTAATGAGACAGAAAGTTAATTTTTAAAATGACTGTACAAGCAGTAAAGAGGACTTGTGTCTATGTGTTCTTATTTGTTGTGTTAAATGAGATTATGGTCATTCTCAAGCCCCCAGACCTTCTAAGAGATCCTCACCAGGGGGCTTCCTAAGTCAAGTCACCAAGTCTTGGTCTTCCCTAGTACCTATGTGGTCTAGAGAACTGGGTTCTCTCTGTTGCTGCAGGGTGCTGTTTTGAACAACAAAATGGTTTTATTTTATTTTATTTATTTATTTATTTATTTATTTATTTATTTTTTGGAGACAGGGTCTCACTTTGTTGCCCAGACGTGAGGGCAGTGGCATGATCATAGCTCACTGCAACCTCAAACTCCTGGGCTCAAGCGATCTTCCTGCCTCAATCTCCTGAGTAGCTGGGACTACAGGCACACGCCACCACACCCAGCTAATATTTCTATTTTTTGTAGAGATGGGGTCTCTCTATGTTGCTCAGGCTTTTCTCTGAACTCCTAACCTCAAGTGATCCTCTTGCCTCAGCCTCCCAAACTGCTAGGATTATAGGAGTGAGCCATCATGCCCAGGCAATTTTGATTATTTTTAATGTAAAGATTTCTAAACTCCATTATAAATCAACACAACAATGTAAATAGAGTTTTATAACAATTTCATATCAAGTTAGGCTGTGTTTTATCTTTTTGGATATTAACTTCATATACAAATAATAATAATAGCTAACATTTAGTTTAGCCTCAGTATGTTGCAGCTGCCATTCTGAATATTATACATACATTTGCTCATTAAATCTTCATAACATTTATAGGATGAGGAAACTGAGGCCCAGAGAGTCTACTGAAGAAGACAAGTATAGATACAGATAATAGCAATAAAGCACAAATGATATAATACAAGTTTAAAAGAATGCTCTAGAAGAAAAGAAGAAAAAGCTATTTTTTTCTTGGAGTTATTAGGTAGTTTCATCAAGAAAGTAAGATTTGACCTGAGTCTTGAAAGATGGTCAGGAAATCCTGATAAAAAAGCAAGAAAAGGGCATGATTCACCCCATGTCAGAATTACATGCTCTGTCACAGAAGCTCCATAGGCTAAGGACAAGGGCTTACTCAATTTTTTATTTCTAGTTCCTAGCATGATGTTTCACACACAGTAGGTGCTCAGTTATGGTTTGTGATGGAGCCATGCAATAGTTGCCCCCCGATCTATCTGGGCCCAACTCTATCACCCTCTAAATATTCGAATTTGAGTTCTTATGCTCTTTTTTTTTTCTTTTTTACCACTTTCCGTTCTATCAGGGTCATTTTTTAAAATTTGTGCAACTAATATTTGTTGAGGGCATATTGTGAATAATATTTGAAACCAAGATCCCAAATCCTGAGTCACAGTGTAAAATATTTTTACTGAAGATCATTTTTAAAAAATCAATAAAACACTGGAGGCTGTTATTTGGGGTTGACTCTAGGAAATTGGTTTCTACCGCTCTATCTGCCATGTTTGGTTCTTAAGAAATTTATCAGAAGGGACCCAGCAGTCAAATCCTTACTGAATTGCTGTTAGTCTTCCAGCTTGAATTTCCTTGTCTGGTCTTCCATTTTCCAGCCTCAAGGACCCCCAGTATGTGAGCTTAAGGCCTAAGAGGCCAGACCGGGGCTGCCTGCTCTATGCCTGCTTTCCCTGCACCCACCCAGGGCCCACCTGCCTCTCCCTCTTACTACCCTGAAGCCAAGAGGGAACAAATGAATTTCTGCCTTCTTAAACCCATACCCAGAAAGCTCTGCCCCTATGCAATGCCGTGTGAAGTCCAGTGCCCACTCCAAGAGCCTGCAGGTTCTTCCTGGCCTCTTTGGCTGTGAGTCCTGGCTCTCCATGAAACTCCTGATGTCACTGTGTTTACTTCCTATAATGGGCTGTTCTCTCTCATCTGTCCCATTTCCATGACTCGCCATTCACCCCAACCCCAAGCCAATCCACAAGTCTTTTCCCAAAAGTTTGGGGCAATGGAGAAGGTTTACATCACTATATTTCTAGGTAGTCTCCTCCTCCTAAATATTACTTGTTCTCTGTTTTCTAGATAAAGCATGCCTCTCCTTTCAGACATGCCTTAAAAATCAATAACTGGCTTTCTTATGCAGATAATTTTAGAGTTCTCCTCCCTTCTAGTTCTGAACCTTTCTACCTGTCCCAAACTCCTCTATACTGGCCCAAATGAGAATTTCTCCATTTCAGTGGTGTACTAAGGTGGACTGGGCAGGGGGAGGATGGAAGTGGTCCACCCTGGGTGCAATAGGGGAGTGCCTGGGTGTAAAGAATTTAAAAACAATAATAAAATCAACTAAAAGTGGGTCTGCTCCCTGTTGTCACTATGTATCAGCAATTCTAAATAGTGTCAGTAATAAAATACTGCTCCCCACTGGGCCCACTCCCACTGTTACTCTTGCCACCATCCCCCCGCTCCACTTTGGTAGGCACTGTTCCATTTGGAACACAAAGCATGCAGGCACCTTGAAATGTCCATTTTCTCATCCTCTCTGCTAGGGAGATGTCTTTTTCCAAGCACAGGAAACTTTCTCCTTCTTGAAATTCTGTGCTCCCTTGGCATCTATGCTACCACTCTTTCCTGGTTTTTCTCCTTTGCCTCTACCTACACATCCTTGGTCTCCTTCCAAAGTTCTCCCTGTCCTGTGATAAACCTCTTCCCTGAACTAGGCAGGAAGGAGGCAGGGTTACTTGATCCTAAGGAGACACACGAGCAACCCTTGCCCAAACGTTGCCATGCAAATGGAGCCAGAGAAAAAATAGAAATGCACGTTCTAGAGAGCGTTCCAAGGCCCAGCAAGAGAAGTGTGTCCAAAATGTGGATTTGAAGTGATCAAGAGAAGATGGAGTAAGCGGAAGGCAAGACTGGTCATTTGGGATATGAATGAAAGCAATTATCCTGAGGTCTCTTGTAGAAACATCCCATATAAGATTGACGTGTAGGAATTCAAGAATGAGATAAAAAGATATAGTGAAACATTCTCTGGCAGAATTATATCATTCCAGAGCACAGAAGCAGGTTTGACTCCTTCAGACAATAGTGATGGTGGTGGGTTTCCAGGCTAGATAGGCAAAGGATCCAGGAGAAGCATCAAGAGTAGTTGACCAACCAAAGCAGCCTGTGGGGTCCTCCTCTATGCTTAGCTTGATATGGGTACTTTGTGCATCCCTCAAATGAGAGATGCTCATTAAAAATGCCCCATCTTACATGTGGCCAGCTAGGGTGAAGTGAAGAGTTTGGCCTGCTCAACCATGGTGTGATCCACAAGCCACCTAATAATGGCCCAGGGTCTATCCAGAGATGAGTGTCTAAAGAGCATATCAGCACCGTGGACAGGGGCAGACTGCAGGGCCCAAGCTCAACACCTGGGAGGGTAGCCAGTGGTGTTGCTGGTATAGGAGGAAACAGAAACAAGGGAATGCAGTCTCTTCTATCACAGGTACCTGTAAGTGCAGAAAAAAGCTAAATACCCGGGCTGTGGGCACTAACAAAGAAAGGAGTTGTTCTCCCAGATCTGGAGGTAGAACTCTCTAGTACTTCCTTACCTTCCATGAGGTTTATCAAAGACACAGACACATCAGCCACTCTGACCCAACATACAGTGGGCACCTGAGTCCTTCCAGAAGTGGGCCCTCAGCACTCACTTTATTCCACTCCAATCCCATTGTAGGATGTTGAGTTCCACGCAGTTTCTGGCCACATCCACACCTCTATGTGCCTCTTCTCTGCCTTCCCACTCATATCCCCATTCACTAGAGCCTGGGCATAGTAGCTTTGGCACCTGTTTGGCATATCACATCACCAAATGCCCTGCTCCAGTGAACTGCAGAGAGTCAAGGGCAGAGTCCCTGAGAATCAGAGAGGTACCAGACTGCAGGAGGGAACAAAATCACTTCTTTGGGTACCCTACCAAGATAGACAAGAATACCATAAGATGAAAATCACATATAATGAAGCCATTTTATTTAAATATTAGAACAGTTGTAAAATTTGGGGGATGAGGAGTCCTTCTTAAGGAGACACGAAACCCAGAAGCCATAAAGGAAAAGATTGATATACTGGACGGTTATTTTTTTTTGATGTGCCTGATAAAATTTACCACAAAGCAAATAAAAACAAAACAAAAACAGTAGAGTGGACAAAATACTTTTAGCACATGTGCCAGACAGGTTATTGTATCTAATATACAAAGAATGCCCACAAACATTTCAAAACAGATTAGTAGGAAAATGGGCAAAGGATGTGAACAGGCAATTGATAAAAGGAAGAAATGCAAATAAACAATAAATCTGTGGGGAAAAACTCAACCTCACTAGTAGGAAAATGTAAATTGATATAAGAATGAAATATCATTTTTACACATTCCAATTTGGCAATTTAAAAAATAACTTTAATCAAAAACTTGAAAGAGCTAAAATGCAGAACTAGCAATGGGAAAAGAAACAGAAATGCCTACAGATTGTTGGTGGTAAGGGAAATGCTATAACACTTTGAAAGCTATTCTGACAATTTCTAATAGAGACACAAATCCACATACTTGTTGGCCTGGGAATCTCATTTTGAGGCTCTATTCTACAGACACAAAATAGGCAGTATTTATATGCAAAACCACCATTGATTTTAGTGGAAAGAAAGAAAGAAAAAGAAAAAATGTCAAAGGGAAATTTTTCACTTACATTTGCCCAGGAGATGACAACATAAAATAAGGTATTTCATCCTCACCGGTTGATAAAAGACCATGAACTTGAATGACCCTGGAACCTAACAGGCCTACTGGGAGATCTTTGTTGACCAGTGAACAATGGAAGAGACAGACAGACTCATTCAATTCATAATTAGCATGCCAGTGTGAATTCCTTCTTTCCTAGTACACAACCCCCACTAACTTTTTTCCTCTTCTGCAAAGTTCTCAGTGAATGTCTTCATCGATGTATACTTCTTGCCTGGAAATTTGATCAACTTTGTATTTCCCAATGCTCTGGTGGTTTTTATTTTATTCTTTGACAAAAGAAAAATTAAAGCAATGAGTTACGGTTTGGATATACTGAATTCTTGTGCCCATGGGATGCGTCCTGGGCTGAGGCCAGCAGGCAGTTGCAGATCTGTATCTGAAGCTTGGCTGAGGTGTTTGGGAAGAAGTAGATCAAGAAGCCATAGGCAAGGAGGTGTTAGTTGAAGCCACAGATAAGAATAGGATCTCAGCTAAGTGGGATGTGTTGCCTAAGAAGGTAAGAAGGCTTGAGTGGAAGCCCTGGAGGATTCTCTAAAAGATACTGAAGCAGAAAGTATGAGTGGATTTGTGATCATTTAATTGAAGGGTTCATTCTTTACTTGCAGCCAACCTCCAATACTCAATGCCTCCTTTTGCTCACAGTTTTAAATTGAGTATTTTTTCTCCTTCCACATCTGTAAGTTTTTTCCAGACCTTATTCAGGAAACCAGGGAGCCATGTAGCCATCTCACGATGAAATAAGCATACATGTTTCAGGATGTTCCCATAAATTATCATTATTTTGTGGCATTGATAAGGAAACAAGACTTGTCTTTGTTTCAAGGAGGAATCTCAATCCTTAGATTCATGTTAAAGGAATATAGCTTCATTTAGATTTAACTCAACTTGATTTCTACGTGGAGCTCCATTGCCGTCCTTCCATGAGGAGAATGGAAATTTAATTCCAATATATTCAGATTTACCCCCCGCCCCACCCCACAGAGGCTGCCACCCTAGTTCTTTCAGGTGAGGCAGCAGCTGTTGATTCCTCTATGCCTTTGTTGCGAATTCACAATCAATTTCCTGGCCAGACATAGTGGCTCACACCTGTAATCCTAGCAGTCTGGGAGGCTGAGGCGGGAGGATCACCTGAGGTCAGGAGTTCGAGACCAGACCCCGTCTCTACTAAAAAGAGAAAGAAATTAGCTGGGCAGCTAAAAATAGAAAAAAATTAGCTGGGCGTGGTGGTGTGCACCTGTAGTCCCAGCTACTCAGGAGGCTGAGGCAGGAGGATCGCTTGAGCCCAGGAGTTTGAGGTTGCAGTGAGCTAGGCTGATACCACAGCACTCTAGCCCGGGCAACAGAGCGAGACTCTGTCTCAAAAAAAACAAAAAAAAACCCAATCAATTTCCCCACAGAGATATTGCAGCCTGCTCGCTGGTCTCAGGTCCCGTAAGACCTCTCTGGCCCTTTGCTTTGCCCCACACCTCAAAGAACTCTGCCCAGGTAGCACGATGCATGGCCCTTCTTTTCAGGACCCACCCAATGCTCTAGGGGCCACTAGGAGGCTATGGCCATTCCCTTCTGGGATCTTCCCAACCCTTCAGACTCCAACACCAGACATCTGCCCAGCCCCATCCCACCTAAGGGAACTCTTAGTTATTATTTTAGACTCAGAGACACTCCCTCTATTGTGCTCACTCTCAAAAGTGTCTAATGTCATCTCCTTAATGAGTGTGGAATTTAGCCAGAGATCGCCAGATTGGTTTTGGCTGTGGCTTTCCTCCTCTGAGGCAATTGATTAAACTGGCCCGTCTTCTTGAATACACGGGGTTAGAGGAAAAGTTGAGAAATTTATTTCTGAAAAAGGAAATATGCAAGGAGAAAAACATCAATTAATATCTCAAAATATTACCTAATTGTTGTGTTTACTTGTATTTTCTCAGACAAGGGCCCTATATCTCTGGTCCAGATCACTCTGTCGTACCCTAGACTCTTATATCAACTGACAACTCACCATCTCCACTTGGATATTCAAGAAACACAATAGAACATAGTTTTTGCTGTTTTGAGCATTAAAACTTTCCATTGACACTGAACGCCTGACACAAAGAAGAATTAGAAATAACTTCAAAGCTACACCTGAACAAGCCACAGGTGTTACCTGTGGAGGTAACATCAGCTTTCTAGTATCTCCTCACTGCAGAGAAGAGCCCTGCACCACCTGGGAACCTGGGTCACCTGTGCTGAGAGCGCCAGCATAGGGAGTAACTCCCTGACAGGATCAGGGGAGTGTTAGCAGGTGGAAGATAACGGTTTCTGATTGGTAATTGGGGAGTACTATACTAATTAGGAACTTTGTGACATAAACATTCTTTAAGAAATAATACTTAATAGAGTCCAAAGTTCTTGTTAAATCTGTGGAATGTGATTATAATATATATATATATATATTTAATGGCTGTAGCTATGGGGGTAAGAGAAATGTCTTCATCAACAAAATAGAATATATTTCCTAGTCCCAACAGAGGCAAAGGGCAGAAATTTATACTTTGGGGGATCATGTCTATACTATGTTTCTTTTTCTTTTTTTTTTTTTTTTGAGACAGAGTCTCACTCTGTTGCTCGGGCTAGAGTGAGTGCCGTGGCGTCAGCCTAGCTCACAGCAACCTCAAACTCCTGGGCTCAAGTGATCCTCCTGCCCCAGCCTCCCAGGTAGCTGGGACTACAGGCATGCGCCACCATGCCCGGCTAATTTTTTCTATATATTTTTAGCTGTCCAGCTAATTTCTTCCTATTTTTAGTAGAGATGGGGGTGTCGCTCTTGCTCAGGCTGGTCTCGAACTCCTGAGCCCACTATACTATGTTTCTAGAGAAGTGTTTCTGAGCAGTGTAGAGTATCAAAAATCCCAACGGTGAGCTGTGGAGCGCTCTCCTGTGTGTGATGCTGACAGGTGGCGCCACCTGCTGGTACCTACTGCTTGCTGTCGGTGAGCATTCTTTTTCTCCTTTAGGAAGGATAAGGGAGAGAGAACACTCTTATCCTTCCTAACGGATAAGCTAAGGGGTTCCTTTCTGATCTGATTGCTTGTATAATAGTTTGTTCTCCACTCTTGGGTTTTCATTTTTCTGTAAAAGGAGAGGGTAACGCCTAATATCTCCCTTCACTTCAATTTTTTTATGGCAGTATTAAAAATGCATTTGGTAACAAAACTCTCAAAAAGACAAAGGTTTAACTCCTTCTTGGCTTGCCCACCCTTTATCAAAATCTTCCTTTTTCAGGTAAAGCAGTTAGTTCTTCTCTTCTTTGTTTATTTTTAATATAACAATATATGATACTGTTTCATTTTTGAACCTGTATCTTCTCACTGAACATCCACATTGGTACATGCGTATCTAATTTTTTTATCTGCCGTGAAGTAGCTTAAGATTTAAATAAACCACAGTATATTTAGCCAGTGATGTGCCATAGTATATTTAACCAGCAGGTATTTCAATTCGTTGCTGTAACAAGCAGTGCTTGCAATGAACATTATTGGGTGTCCTTGTGCACACATAAGAGTTTTCCTTGGAAGTAGATAAAATGTGGAATTACTGAGCTTTAAATTCTAAGCTACTACCAAATTACCTTTCAATTCAGCACTGAAATTTTATACCTTATCAACAGTGTTGTGGAGTAAATACCCTCTTTTTTTAATTTTGTTTGTTTTTTCATTTTATAGACAGTGTCTCACCCTGTTGCCCCAATTAGAGTGCAATGGTATCATCATAGCTCACTGCAGCCTCAGACTCCTGCAATCAAGTGATCCTCTTGCCTCAGCCTCCTGGGTAGCTGGGACTACAGGTGTGCGCCACCACGCCTGGCTAATTTTTCTATTGACGGGGGTCTCAGTCTTACTCAGCCTGGTCTCAAGCAATCCTCCCACTGCAGCCTCCCAAAGTGGATTACAGGCGAGCTACTGCACCTAGCCGGTGGAGTAAATATCTTGACGCTGTTCCTATTCTCTCTGCCTCTCTCTTTCTCTTGCTGTCACTCTCACTCGCACTCTCTCACTTTCTCTTTCAGTCTACAGAGAAGAAATAATATCTTATTCCTGCTCTAATTTAATTCCCCTGATTACTAAAGAGGTTGAAATTATTTTTATATTTCACGGTCATTCATATTATATCTTCTGAAAATGCCTTATATATATATATATTTACAGTTCAATATTAAATTGTTCATCTTTTTTTTTTTCATATGCAGGAGTTCTTTGCATATTCTGGATATTAATCCTTGGTTGGACTGGTCTAGTCTTTAATTTTGCTTATGGTAGCCGGGGGCGGTGGCTCACGCCTGTAATCCTACCACTCTGGGAGGCCGAGGCGGGAGGATCACTCAGAGTCAGGAGTTAGAGACCAGTCTGAGCAAGAGTGAGACCTCGTCTCTACTAAAAAAATAGAAAGAAATTATCTGGACAACTAAAAACATATAGAAAAAATCAGCCAGGCATAGTGGCACATGCCTGTAGTCCCAGCTACTCGGGAGGCTAAGGCAGAAGGATTGCTTAAGCCCAGGAGTTTGAGGTTGCTGTGAGCTAGGCTATGCCATGGCACTCTAGCCAGGGCAAAAGAGTGAGACTCTGTCTCCAAAAAAAAAAAAAAAAAAAAATTTGCTTATGGAATCTTGTGTCATTCGGAAGTTACCGATATTGATATAATCAGGTTTATCAATCTCTTTTGTGGTCTTTTCATTTGTGATTTAAGAGGTCTTCACAATCCTTTTATATGTTCTTCTATGATTTTATAGTTTTTATATTTATTTCTTTAACCATATGGAATAGGGTTTCTATAAATGATTCAAGGATCTACCTCAATTTTTCCCATATATTATAGACACTGTTGAATAGTTTACCTTTCCGAACTGATTTGAATAGCTACTTTTTTTCATATACTATAGTAGACTATAAATTATAAGTCAGACATTAGGCTTTTAAGTCATTTGCAGAGAAAACTCTATAAAGGAACTAAGAACTGGCACAGTGTGTGCATTCATGTTTTTAAAATGGTGTATTACTTTTCCATTGTAAAACCAAAACATGCTTATTACAGAAAATATAGACAGAAAGATGGATAAGGCAGGAGATCCTCTTAGTCTTACTCACCAGTCTGTGCTTAACTAGTTACTCATTATAGGTGCCTGGAGACATCAGCAATAACAATGAATATCAGCAAAATCAACAGCTGATGTTTAGGGAGTGTTTATCAGACTTTCCAAGTGAGAGAGTGTTGAAGCTTCCCTTCCTTACATTCTGGGCCCCTTTGCACTGATGTGGGATTAGGAAACTCACTGCAGGCTCTTGAGTCAGCTTCCTCCCCATACTCATGCCCAGGCCTGTCACTGAAGGGTCAAATGCGTTCAGTCTCCCTGAATGCAGTGAGAATTCTCTGCTGGGAGCAAGCAAAGACTGTTTCCTAAGTGTTCTCCCTTTATGCTCCCAAATGGGAAAGGATTTGTTGTTATTTCAGGGTTCACATGGGCCCTGAGGTCATGTGGTCATATGGGCACAGAGACTACTATCTACCCTGCCTGGAGGCTGCTCAGGGGCCCCAAGTCATCTTCATCTCATTCATTCGGTTACAGGAGTTTGCTGAGCAGCTTCTTTGTGCTGGGTGGCTGGAACACAGTGGTGAAGGGAAAAAATGTCAGTTTCTGCCCTCCACAATCTTAAAACCTCTTGAAAGAAAGAGAATTACAAAATTATCACCACATTATGACAAAGAACACAAAGGAAAATCCCAGGATGCCACGAGAAAGGAGAACAGGGGGTGACTTCAATTTGGGGTGCTGAAGAAGGCCAAGGTGACTTTACACTGAGACCCAGAGACCAACAATAGAAGAGAAGGAAGAGTGTTGCAGGCAGAAGAAAGTATAAACCACAACACACCACAAGCCAGTGTGGTTGGAACTCGGTGAGCCAGGTAAAAAGCGAGAGATGAGCTACAGAGGTGGAGAGAGCCCTGGTCACAGACAGCCTTGTAGATGGAGGATTTTTTCTAGGTGCAGAAGGACACCAGCAGAGTGGCAGAGGAGTACTCATGTTGTGCACGGAATGCCTTCATTGGAAAATCTACAAACAAAATTAAGAAAGGAACTCAACTCTTTCTATATCTATGACCACATATAGGGGGTAACCAGTCAGGTCCCATTCTGTCCCTCTTATTTATTCCAAGAGAAGAAAATCATTCACGACAAGTATCAGCTGCCAGAAAGGAAGCCTCATACTCAGGGGAAAGTGAAATCTCCCACCATGCAAACCAGTGCACAACAGCTTCAAGTATCCTTCCACGTACAGGGAAACTGGAGACTGAAAGAGGCTCACCCATTGGTACAATCTCCACCCTTCACGGTCTTTGCACTATTTTACAATTTCGTTAAGTTGTAGGAAACTGACAGTAATATAACTAATTGCTGTCCATAGAAAACAGTGTTTGGTGGAATGCAGTGATTGCCCTGTGGTATCTACTTGTGAATTCATTCAGCACTCCTTACTTGATTATAAACGGGGAAACTTCGAATCTCCTTGGCACCGGTTTGTAACATCTTACTGCTTTCCTTATTCATGAGTGAGCTAAAGAAAACCTTTCACATGTGTTCATTTTATATTTGCATGAGAGTCATGATTTTAGTTTTTTAAATAATTATCTTTTAATACTAGTAACATACTAGAAACATATCAACAAATACATTGTCACAGAATAAAATGCGTATTTTTAGTTGAAGGTGAGAAATAAAAATAAAATTCTCAGCCACCAATCAACTGATTTTACCCTCTCTTGGCCAAGGGGACCCCAGAGAAACCTTAAAAACAGAAATCCCAGCCATGATGGTCATACTCCCTTATTAACCACCATTAGGCTTTCTTCCCTAAGGATTAAACAGAGCCAGCCCTTAGGAAAGAACTGCTCCACTGCTGATTTGAACCAACTGTCTAATGCTACTCCTCCCATTTTGTGGTTTCAACACGACTAACCAGCATTCCTTCCTTATAAGAGACAACTGACCATGCAGTGGTTCTGACCAGACTATGGAGGCTGTACTCCGAGGGTTTTCATGTCCTCTGCTTCACCTTTGACATCAGAGAGTGGAAAACTCCACCCTCAGATCATGACAATGCCACCATTTTTCAAACATGGGACCCATGAAGCAGCATGAAGCTCAATTGTGTATGCACATGTTTCTCCTTTCATAAATATTCATGACTCCTATAACTTATTAAAAATATATATTTGGCCACTCTACTCAGCATAAATTCCTGTTCCTTTACTCCTCCCTCTAAGTGCTTGTCTTAGTTTCTGCCTGAGACTATGCTTTCCTGCCTGCAAAATGGCTGCCTGTAGGCTGCAACACTTTACAAGAAATAAAGCTTTCCTTTCCAAATTTATGAACCTTATCATTCTACAGTTGACAAAGGAAACCATTTACATTTTCCTTATGCAGAGATTTTTTTCGTCCCATTGACTCATTGAAGGAAAGAAAAACTCTACAAAACACCCCCTTCAAATAGAAAAGATCAATAAGGTATTCCGAATGCTGTTGAGAACTAGTTCTTGGCCCTTAAAGATTGGACGTTTCTCATGAACATGTTATTGCTCAACAGCCAACCACAAGCTGGCTGCTTGCAACTGTTAATACTATTCTGTAGAACATTTCTGAGACAGTTTGTGTACTGTGGTATATACTCAACAAGAGTTAGGAAAAGAATGTGAGTTTCCTGGTAAGAATTGTGATAGGACCTACAGAAGCCAGAAAATTATTTTTGGTGGGCAAAGGACAGTCTTTTCAACAAATGGTTCTGGGCAACCTGGATATCCATAGACAAAAAAATGAAGTTGGACCCTTAACTTACACTCTATAGAAAAATTAACTCAAAACAGATCAAAGACCTAAATGTAAGAGCTATAGCTATAAAACTCTTAGAAGAAAAAACAGGAGAAAAGCTTCATGACATTGCATAGATGATGATTTCTTGGATATAACACCAAAAGCACAGGCAACAAAAGAAATAATAAATAAATTGGACTTCATCAAAATTAAAAACTTTGGTGTATCAAAGGGAACTATCAAGAGAGTAAAAAGACAACCCACAGAATAAAAGAAAATATTTGCAAAACATATATCTGCTAAAGGATATATACAGAATATATAAAAAAAACCTCATAACTCAACAGTAAAAACAAAACAAAAAACACACAAAAAACAAACAAGCAATCCAATTTAAAAATGGACAAAAGACTTGAATAGACATTTCTCCAAAAAGGAAATACAAGGGACTAATAAGCACATGGAAAGATCCTTAATATCACTAACCATTAGGAAAATGTAAGTCAAAACCACAATGAGCTACCACTAAACATTCATTAGGACGGTTATTTTAAAAAAATAACTAAATACAATGGAAAATAACTAATAGTGGTGAGGATGTGGAGAAATTGGAACATCTCTACATTGCTGAAGGATTATAAAATGCTGCAGCTGCTGAGGAAAAGTTTGGTGGTTCTTCAAGTAATTAAACAGAATTATCATATGATGCAACAATTCCACTCAGGGTATATAACCAAAAGAATGGGAAGCAGAGATTCAACACCTCTGAACTTCTATACTCATGTTTATAGCAGCATTATGTGCAATAGCTTAAAGGTAAAAACAAGCTAAATGTCCATAAACAAATGAATGGATAAACAAAATGTGGCATATACATACAACAGAATATCATTCAGCTTTAAAAAAAGAATGAAATTCTGACGTATGCTATAACGTGGATAAACCTTGAATAGTGTATGATTCCACTTATATAATATACCTAGAATAGGAAAAAAAAAAGTAGAATAGAGATAACCAGGGCCTGAGGAGAGAGGGTAATGGAAAGTTATTATTTAATGCCTATAGAGTTTCTGTTGAAGATGATAAAAATGTTCTGGAGATGGATAGTAGGGATGGTTGAACAAGTCTATTGCCACCGTGTTGACACAGTGTTGCACAGTGACAATTGAATTGTCATTGAAATATACACTTAAAAATGATTAAAGTGGCAAACTTTATGTTATGCATATTTTATCTCAATAAAGAAATAAAATAGAAATGAAAGAAACTGGTATGTTATGGCATAGGATGAAACTTAAAAAAATGAAAACATAAAAGTCCAAGGAAAACTAAAATAGTTAAGGGAATAAGTAAATATTAAAGACGGCATTTCACATCAGTAGGGAAAGGATGTTTAGAGCATTACAGCCCATGTGTGAAAACTCACTCCGGAGTACCAAAATACACCGCAGCCAAGACAATTAATCACTTATAATTAGACAGATACGAGATGCAAAGATGGAGAGAAACACTGCTCAAATGATGACGAATCACTTAAAATACTGATTTTTTATAGCGAAAATGCCTTTAAAACTATTTCAAAAAGAGGAAGTAAACAAAATACAAAAGCTAGAGTATAAACTTTAGATTTGTTACAAGTTAAAAAATACAAAACTAGGGACTGCCTTTTTCTTAATAAATAGCCCTAAAGAAGGAAATCATGTTCTTTCCTTCTCACTATCCCCAAAGAAAAAGGAGAACGTCGAAAGGAAGTGTCAGTTGCCACCAGAGAACAGCAGAAGCCAGGCTTATGCTCAGGAGAGAACACTACAACTCATGAGCACGGTTTCCAGAAGTACCCTACAAATTGAGAAACACTTCTATGGCAATTCACTATAAACATAATCCCTGAAAGTATAGTCTTAGTTGGCTTGAATTCTTCTCAGGGTGGTGTTTTAAAAAGGAAAGAATTGGAACCCATTCTACTAAGTGAAGTATCCCAAGAATGGAAAAATAAGCACCACATGTACTCACCAGCAAATTGGTTTCCCTGATCAACACCTAAGTGCACATTTGGGAATAACACCAATTGGGTGTCGGGCAGATATGGGGGATAGGGGGAGGGGATGGGTGTATACCTACATGATGAGTGCGACGTGCACTGTCTGGGGAATGGACACGCTTGAAGCTCTGACTTGGGGGTGGGGGAGGGCATGGGCAATATACATAACCTAAACTTTTGTACTTCCATAATAAGCTGAATTAAAAAAAATGCACATTTCACTAAGGGTGAACTTGTTGTAGTCTCACTGACTATTTGGGGAAAAAATACTGCAATAAACTCTTCTAGAAAACTCCTTAAAACAATGAGAAGTTTCTAAAAAGGATTATAAACTCTGTTAAGTACAATTTTATGAAGAAATCTTTGGTTTCCCAATTTCTAATTAGCATAGTACTGTTTTTGAAATCACGAAGTTTCAGTCTAGGTCTAGTTGCTTGCTGCATAAAGATCTAATTATTGAGATAACGAGGATTGCCAAGGAAGAAAGGAATTTTTAATACAACAGGCGTCTTGTTGGGAGAATGGAAGAAGCTGCCTCAAATCTGTCTCTCCCACAGATGGAGATCATGGGCTTTTAAAGCAGGGCCCAGGTGTCTTGGGCAGGTGGTGGTGTCTGCGTACATTGGGGGGTGGTGAATTTTGTCTGCAAGTCTGCCCTGGGGCCTTCAGAAGCTCAGCTCCTTTCTCTTGCAGAAAATCCACCCTTTCTGGGGAATAACTCAAAAGGCCAAGTAGTTAGTTCATAGGGAGGTTTATATAGGGAGTCATTGAAATTTATTCAGTGGGGTTGCTGGTTATAGTATAACCCAACAGCCAATCACAAGTGATTATCTATCAACAAATATAATTAATATTTCCCCAGAGAAGTGCATGGTAAATGATGTGCAAATAAAAGTTATGATGGGAACAGAACTTTGTGATAAATAAATCACAAAGTGATGAAGTGTAAAAACTCCATCTAAGTCAAAATTAATTAATGCTATTACCCAGGCCTTTTCTCTGCAGAGACAGAAGCTGTGGGACCCTGTTTGTGGGCAATACCTTGGCAATACTTATAAGGGAGTGCCTTCCTATTGTAAAACTTACATTCTAAATGCATTTCAATGAAAATATTTATAGTTTGAGCATTAGTTAATGTCTTGCATAGGTGCTTAATCATTTCCAGAAATGGATGATTTTTGTTCTTAGTTGTTTACATTTAGATGTAATCAAGAACATATGGTTTCTGTGACTTTTTAAAAACTTTTTTGTAGAGAAAGGGTCTCACTATGTTGCCCAGGCTGGTCTCAAGCTCCTGGACTCAAGTGATCCTCCTGCCTCTGCCTCCCAAAGTGCTGGGATTACAGGCATGAGCCACTGTGCCCAGCCTGATTTTATCATAATTTATATTTTCTTAATTATAGTAAAAATGAGATATTGATCTAATTAATTATTAATTCTTTCATAGTTTTCTGTATTATGGAATTGTCAGAATCTGATTAGTCATTTCTATTATAATGAATATTGGGTTTTTAACAAGATTTTATTGAACAAATTGAATGAACACCTTTGAGATGGCTGTCATCCTACCAGAACATTCTAGAGCTCAGATGAGTTTATCCTTAGTGTGGATAAGATGTAGAGAAGCTAGTTTAAAATGTTTAATATATGTTTCCTCCGCTTGACTTTGTAAATCTTTCAGTATTTTTCCCAGTCAGTAGTGTAATTTCTAAATATTAATCATTTGTCTCTTCTACAATTTGAAAGTAATTTTTCCAAGTCAATCATTAGTGTTTTAAATTTGTTTACAGTACCTGTTTTTTATCTAAAACTTTCAGTGGTAATTGGGTCAAATTTATCAAAGTCTTTCTTCATGGTTTGGGGTTTTTTCAATTCTATTTAAGAAGCCATTATAATCTATATTATCTTATAATGCATTGTACTTTTTCATATATTTATTTATTCTATCCAAAATTTTTCATTTTTTAAATTTCAATTTGTAGAATAGGTAATTATATTTACAAGATTTATAGTCAAACAGTATAAAACTGTATACAGTGAAAGCTCTAGCTCCAACCTTGTTCCTTCTTTTCCTAAGCCTTTTCCATTTTATGAACGGTAAGTTTTTCATTCTTTCTTTCTTTCTTTTGTTTTGGTATTCTTCCAGAAGTCCATTATGCACATCAAGTAAATAGAAATATAGGACAGCGATTTTCCAAAATTGTGAGGTATGGATCAATTATAATTTTTACACTGGATATGCAATTGTCTGAATGTCATTTATTCAGTAGACCATCCTTTCTGTATTGATTTTAAATGCCAGCTTTCTCATATCATAAATTCTCATATGGATATGTAACTATTTTGGACTCTGCTATTTTGTTTATTTATTTGTTTTTGTTACTTTTATCCCTTCTTTGTTCTTCCTGTGTCAATAATATAATTTTTTCCTTGTTTCTTTATTTTTAGGAAATATATGTGTACTTAATTAAAAGCTAAAGAAGTTTAAGAAGGTATACAGTGAAAAATAAGATACTGGGGCCTTACTCACTTTTGCCCTGGCTGGTGGGTGATGGTTCCACACCAGGAGAGGCAAGCCAAGAAGACCTGAGGCTACTGCCTTAATTTCACCAAGTGCTCAGCTTCTAGAACAGCGTTTCACTCAGAAAGAAGCACACCACTGTCCTCACCCCAGCTCCAGAGCCTTGTCTGACTAGGATTTTGCCTGAGTAGAGAAATAGGCCATAAAACAGATAGTTCCTCATCTCTTCCCAAAGGAACTGACTTCATTTTCAACAGAGAGAGAGAGAGAGGGAAAGAAAGATGTTTCAGCCTAAAAGTGCCATCAAGAACAGTGGAGGTTGTGGTGAAAGGCAAGTGGGAGGAGGTTCAAGATGCAGGTGAAGTCTGCAGGAGAGAACCTGGAATAAGACAGCTGGGATCTGCATGTGGTGGCACATGCTTGTGGTCTCAGCTACTCCAAAGGCTGACGCAGGAGTATTGCTTGAACAGGAGTCGAGTCCAACCTGGGCAACATAGCAAGGAAAGGTGCACGTGGCAAGGAACCGATGTTACCAGCCAATGGCCATCAAGGACCTGAGGGCCACCTCTAGCCACACGAATGAATGAATGATTGAGCTGGGAAGCAGATTTTCTCTCAGCTGAGCCTTGAGATGAATACAGCCCCAGCCAACATCTTGGTTGCAGTGTTGTGAAAGAGCTGGAATCAGAATCACTCTATTTCTATTTACTCAGCTAAGCCACTTTTGAATTTCTGACCCACAGAACCACACAAAAATAAATGTTTATTTTTTTAAGCTACTAAATTAGGAGCAATTTACTAAAAAGCAAAATATAGCTAATAAAGGTGTGTGTATGTGTTTTTGTGTGTGTGTGTGTGTGTGTGGGTACTTATGAGGCAATATAAAGATCTTTTATCCAAACTGAATATGTACCTCAAGGCCTCACATATAATATTTTTTACTTTGGAAAATTTGTCATGGCCCTGGGTCTGCCCTTTGGCTTTGGAAGCTTGGAACCTGATTTATCAACACAGTATGAAATAGATTCCTCTTTTAGGACAGACTCTTGTGAACTGGATTTATAAAACTGATACAACAAAAACAAATGCTAGTTTATTAATTTATAATTAAACAAAAAAAGCATGCTGACCAGAATACTACAACATTTACATCTCTGTGTTCAGTACTTTCTGTCTCTGAATAAAATTTAATGTTAAGTAATGAAGGGGTTGCTTGATAAACACAGAACAAAGGCAGTTTAATACAGGTTTCAAGTGTTTATTGGCAGCAGGCTAAGGCTCACATTAGGGATAATTTCAACAGTGAAATCAGACAACTTGACAACTGTTGTCTACCTCTTCCCCTGGATGGACTCATCAGTGGGCCTGGAAATTCCCCAAATTATTATATTTGGCTAAGGCTTCTTCCTTTTCTGCTGGGTCACTGACCAACTTTTCATGTTGTAACTCCGGTTTTTCTAGACTACCATGATGGCCAACCTCTCTTTGGAATGGGAGACTGTTTCTTTGGATGTATTAATACATGAACCAGACTATAGTCTCCTTTTTAAAATGTATTTATTTATTTAGAGACAGGGGTCTCACTCTGTCAGGCTGGAGTGCAGTGACCCCATCACACTCACTGGAACCCAACTTCCTGGTCTCAAGCAATCCTCCCACTATAGCCTCCCAAGAATCTGGGACTACAGATGTGAACCATCACACCTGGCCACAAAAAAAGGGTTTTTTAAAAAATGAGGTGATGGATATGTTAGTTAGCTCAACTGTAGTAATTATTTCACAATATATATGTGTATCAAATCATCATGTTCTACACCTTAAATACATACAATTTTTATTTTCCAATCACATCTCGGTAAAGTTGGGAGAAAGAATTTATTATGATCCACACATCTGTCCAAAAACTCTACTTATGCATAATCTCAATTTAACCCTTATAACAACCCAATGAGGTAGGTATAATTATATTCTATTACGAATAAAGAAACTAAGGCAGAGGGAAGAACCTCTCTGAACGTTTCACAGCTAGTACATTTCAGAGCTTTGTTCTGGCTGACTCTACCTCATAGATAGATCACTTAGCCACCTTTTTCTCTCTCTGTTGCCTTATTTCAATTGTTCTCAAACTGGAACAATTATTAGAACCACCTGGAGGGGTTGTTAAAGCACAGATTTCCAGGCTCCATCCCCAGAGTTTCTGATTCAATACGTCTGGGGGTGGGACCTTAGAATTTGTATTTTTAACATATTCCCTGGTGGGGCTGATGTTGCTGGTCAAGGAACTATACTTTAAGAAAAACCATTTTTTTTTCTCCAGATCAGCAACATCTCTCTTTTGGATTATTCCAATAGTTTCCTGCTTCCCACTCATTTTCTAAAGTGTAATCAGAGCGATCTTCCTAATTTTAGTTGGAAATATTTATTGGTTGCCAGATACTCTACTAGACATAGAGGATGTATTAATAATAATGAGCAAAACAGAGAAGAATCCTGATGTCACAATAACCCGAAGCAGAGAGTTTGCCTGGGACACTTTCTTCACTTGGCTGAACACCATGTAATGATGTTCATGCTCTCCTTTCTATGGGTGTAAAATACAGAAGTATATAATTAAAGTTCTATTCCTATAATCAGCTCATAAAATGGTTGATCCAGCTCTGTGTTCTTTGATTTTGCTCTGCTAAGTTGTTTGATGGAATAAGTAAAACCCCAGCTTGTTCTTCACATTAAGGTCAGAATGACCTGATGGATGCTGGGTGAGCAGGAATATGGGAGAAAATTAAATAAGATTCTTTAGGCTCATTCTTCCAGTTTTTAAAATCTTTACAAAACCATTCCTTCATCTTTAGAAGGAGGTAGATGCAGCAGGGATGGCTTGGAAACATTTAATAAGTCCTGCCCTCCTCCTGTGAAGGGCTGTCTTTTATTTCTCTGCCCCTACCCATAGGACTAATCCTAGCAAGAGTGAAGGCCAAGTGTTCTGGACGTAGTTAATATGGTAAAATACTTACCACTACCAGTCACAATTATCTTTGTCTCTCCTCCCTTTTCCTTTTCCTTAATGGTTTGAAGTCTACTGTTTGGGTGGTCAGAAGAGCCAAAATTTTGCTAATCTCAAACTTTGGTTGTGGGATACCTTGTGATTTACAGGGCAAATCTTGTTCTAATCAGGGAAGGTGGAGTTGAAGTAGAAGGCCCTGTCTTTCCTCATAGCACCTTGAGTTCTGTGCTCAAAACATGGCCCTCTTTTCAAGCTGATCTAACAGTTCATGCGTCTTCAGGATAGCAAGCTAGAGTGTGGGGCAGGCTTCCAAGGTTGGTTGCTTTTTGGAGAATTTGATTTTTATCCCAGGGTCGACAGTAAACTATGGAATGCTTTAGAACTGGAAAAAGACAAGGACCAGGTATGCATTTCTAAGCCATCTTTTTTGGCTGCTGTGTAGAGAAGGACTTAGAGGTAACCAGAGGCATGAAGACTAATGAGATGGCAGTTGCAGTGTTCCTGAGGAGAAACAATGGTGGCTTGGATCAGAAATACAGATAGGAGGATGAGAAAGTATAAGGATTCTTGAGATATTTGGGGGCCAGGCATTAGTTTTAGGACTTTTATCCACGGAGAGACAGGGAGGAATCAAGGATGGCACTGAGATTTTTGGCTTAGGCAACGCAGTGGATGTTGAAGCCATTCCTTGGATAGCCAATACTAGGGAAGAAGTTTGGAGAGGAACATACTACACTCAGTATGGACATGTTGGATTAGAGGTAGCTTTGGGACATTAATTGAACTGGAATGACTAATAATCACATTACTCTTAACTGCTAAATCCTTCCAGTATGTCACCATTGCCTACAGGACAAATTCCAAATTTCTTAATAAGACTTACAATTTACCTCTTTCAGCTTCATCTCTTCCACCTATCCCCACTCATAGCTCAAACTGCCCTGCTCAAATTCAATTTTAGTTCCTCAAAGGGGTAAAGCTTTCCGTAGTTTCAGGGACTTTATGCTAGTAGTTGTGTAAGGAACTATTTTTTTTTTTCCTCCTTTCCGTGCATTCAACAGGAGGGCCAGGTAGGTGTTAGGTGCTGGGATAAAACGGTGAGCAAAAGAAGACTTTGTCCCTTCTCTGATAGAGCTAACAGTATAATGGCATAGTTAAGTACCAATCTAATAATTATACAAATAAGAAAAAATTGCAAATGAGATCAGAGCTGGTACTGAAAGGTACTTACTAGGAATGAGAGCCTATAATGGAGTTTTGACGTAGGAAAGCTTGCCGAGAAAGTGAAGATAGAGTTGATTCAGAGGGGTACGAAAGAGCTTTTTAGGCTGGGAGAACATCCTTGCAGAGGGGTGTAACTTGGCACATTATAGGGAACTAGAGAAATATACACTTCCTAAGACTTCTAGGAAAGGGGCGGAGAGCCTTGTCTATTTTGTCCCATTGCAGACACCATCCGGCCGCGGTAGTTGCCCTCCCCCCCCCCCCCCCGGTCCCCTCGTCGCACTGAATACTGGGAGTTGTAGTCCCGACCACAGCGAGCAGGCATGGCGGCCTGCATGGCGGGAAGCCGCAGGGCCGCAATGGGCCCGGCCGGGAGTTTTCGAGCCGCTAGGGCGCTGCTCCCCGCGCCGGCCTCCGTTGTCTGCCGTAAGTAGAGCGGGACTTGAGAGCCGTGGCGCGGGAGAGGCTCAGGGCCAGGCTGGCGGGAGGCGAGCCTGGAGGTCAGAGACGACCCCGGCGTTGGTCGTCCGTGGCACCGCGGGTTGGGGGAGATTGCAGGGCTCTGCGGGATCTCAGGGCAGGCCCGAGGGTCTTGACCCCTGTCGTCCGCTCCCACAGGGGTCCGTGCCGGGTCCGGCCGGCAGCAGAGCACTGGGCCTTCCGAGCCTGCCGCGTTCCAGCCGCCACCGAAACCGGTTATCGTGGACAAGCGTCGACCCCCGGGCCAGGAAACCAGGTGAGGCCCGGACCAGGCCGCAATGCCGGCTACTTGGGTCAGTGCGCGCGTGAACGCGTTCAGCATTAGAGGTCCCGGCTCTAAAGTGGGGGCCAGAACTCTCACTGCACAAACGTGTGTGTAAGATTCAGGAGCCCGCGTACGTAGAACGCATCCAACTCAGTTTTGTCTTCCTCGCTTTTCCCTAAGCCAGAACTTCTTTGCAGTTTTATTAAGTCCTTCAAAATAGGGATTCCCCGGATTTTAAGCCCTTTCCTGGTGTTTGTCCTACACCTGAGTTTTTCTCTGAAGCACATCCTTTTTATACCTGTTTAAGTTCAGGAGCCGATTTTTTCTCGCAAAAGATCCTTAACCCTGTGTAGCAATCGATTTTTCGACGGGAGTTGCTGGCCGACGTGGTACTGTGGTAAAAATCAGCACTAAATTGTGTTTGAAATTAACTCTTCAAAACTGTGTGAATAAAAACCTGGCTCACTTAAATGAATGGTGGTAACCTTGGTTACTTGTAAATTTAAATGACCTAAGATTTGAAGAAAGTGATTCTGTAGAGTTGTGTAACAACTTGATGTGATTATAGGCTTTCTGAAAGGGCTGTAGGTTGTTGATTGTATTGTCTCTGGGATTTTAAAAACATTTTAAATATTCTATGGTTTTAAATTGAAATAAACTTGGATTTAGGGAACATAGAGATTCAGAAAAAATTTTCTTATAAAACTTTTTTTAAAAGTGGAAATGGAGTATTTCCATCAAAGGGCAGCATTTAATAAAGTTCAGTCAAATAGGAATGTAAATTATATGTTCTGGAAAACAATTTGGCAAAATTAAGTTTGTATGTACCTTTCCACCCAGAAGGTAAACAACTTAAACTGTAACTTAAACTAACACATATGTTCAAGGGGACAGGTACAAAAATGAGCATAACAGTATAGTTTGTAACAAACAAAAATTTAGAGGCAGCTTAGATATCCACAGTCGGTGAACAGTCAAATACATTCATGTAACAGAATATTACTCAGCAGTGAAAGATAAATGAACTAGAGCCAATTTTTAAATGTGGATGAATTTCATGAATATGATGTGTGTAAAAAAGCAATCTTTAGAAGAATTGATATAGTATGATGCCATTTTTTTGAAGTTTAAAACTGTACTAAAAAATATTATATGTTGCCTAGACATGCATGCATATGAAGAAAGTAAAAAGAAATGGAAGAGGAACATTTCCACCTTCACTAAGCATTCAAACCTAACTTTTACCAATAGTGGTACAAGCTGATATTGTTATATGCCTCCTGGTATGACAGAATAAGAAGTTTATATCATCACCTCTGTAATATTTCTACCAAAAATGTTTAATTTCCTAGCACTTTCACAGGTCCTCCCCTAGGCAGTGGGGCCAGGATTTGGTAGCTGGTGCTGAGAGAAAACCCTTGATTGCATCCTTGCCCTGGGACTATACCAGTGGCAGCTGTCACTCAATGGGACAGAGACCATTCTTTGGCATCTTACTCAACTTTGTGCCTTTCTCCTGTTACTCTAACCTTAGGCCCTCCTTCCTCCTTTTTATCCTTTGCCATACAGAAATAAAAAGAAAAAAAAATGTTTAACCTTAGTCTAGGCTTGTGGAAATAATAAATCCATAATCTAGGGATTGTCTATATGATAGTAGGCCTTGACTGTTCAAAAAAGCCAATATTAAAAAAGTACAAAGATGGGGAGTAATACTAGTTTAAGAGACTTAACAACCAGATACAATGTGTGAAACTTGATTGTATCTTGGATTGGGCAACAAATACATGTAAAGGACCTTTCCAAGATAATTAGATATATTTAAATGTGAAATATATATTAGATTATCTAATAAAATTAATGCTCATTTCTTTAGGTGTTATAAAGGTACTGTGATAATCTAGGAGAAAGTCCTACATTATTGAATGAATAAAGGTACTGTGATAATCTAGGAGAAAGTCCTACATTATTGAATGAAATCTCGCTATTTGACATTTTCAAATGGGTCAGGGAGAAAAGTAATATGTGTATATTAATATAAAGCAAACATAGCAAAATTTTAGCAGTTGGTAAAAGTAGGTGAAGGATATTTGGGTGTTTATTGTATTGCTATTTCATTTTTTTTGTAGGTTTTGAAAGTTTTCGGAGTAGAAAATGAGGAAATACAAGAAATTCATGGGAATAATCACCAAATTTAGGATAGTAATTAACTGTAGGGAGTAGGGAGGAATGTACAGTGGCTTTAACTATATTGATATTTATTTCTTCAGGTGGGTGATAGGGACATGAGTGGTCATTGTAATGTCATTTATACTTTTTATGTAGATTCAATATTTCATGAGTTTAAAATCAGTTAAACAATAAAAAGATTATTTTAAAAGCTAGTTTATAATTGATGATTTATACATTTTATATCTTTTCCAGCATAATTTATTATACATAGCTCAGTGTGAGGCCATAGGCTTTGAAGACTGACAGACATGCCTACATTTAAATCTTGACTTGACAAATTTGTAGCTAATATAATAATGGATTAGTTATTTACCTTTTCCAAGCTTCACTTTCTTCTTCTGTAAAAAGGAGATGATGACACCAAAGCCACCTGTTTGCTATGAGGATTAGTTTATGCTATAGATGTTTAATAAAGTTTGTAACAAAATACCAGGTGAGTACTCAGGAATTGTTGACTATTTTCATGAGCATTAACAATTTAAAAAATAAAATATACTTCTCTTACCTAGGCAATGAAGAGTAAAACACGTCAACACCATATTCTTTCATTTCTTTGTAAAGCAAGTTTTTCTTCTAGTGGCCTTTTAATTTTACTTTTAATTTTTTTTTTTGTTTATATTTTTCACAGGTTTTTGAGTCCTGAATTCATTCCTCCAAGGGGAAGAACAAATCCTCTGAAATTTCAACTAGAAAGAAAGGATATGTTAGAAAGGAGAAAAGTACTCCATATTCCAGAGTTCTATGTTGGTCAGTAATAACTGGATAGTTTTATTATTAGTGGTTGGAGGGTTAGTTTTCTTTGCAAAGAGAATATTGTTTTTCACATATCTGGGTTTTGCCTGTATGAGGCACTTATTCCTAATATTATATGAAAATATTTAGGAAGTTAAGACGTTACCTAGAAATGTTATTTGTTTCTGCATCTTATATAAAAGTTCACTTCTCTTTTGAATTTGTAGGAAGCATACTTCGTGTTACTACAGCTGACCTATATGCCAGTGGAAAAACCAGCCAATTTCTGGGGATTTGCACCCAGAGATCAGGAAGAGGCCTTGGGGCTACTTTTGTCCTTAGGAATATTATTGAAGGACAAGGTGAGTTTCATTTCATTATTTTGATTATCTAAAAAATGTTATCTCAGGATTCTTTTTTGTTTTCTGCATCCAGGGATAAAAAATCTGAAATTTGAAAGTGAAAGGGAATTCCAAAGGAAGACATGGAGCTGTGACTTAGAATGGATTGATAATTGAGATAACGGGTTAAATGTAGTTGGTGGTCTACTTTCTCTTGAAGGCTTCTTGTATTACAGGGACAACAGCCATTAGAAGTAGACTTTCCAAACCATGGCCACATCAAGGGAGGAAATAAGTGACTAACTATAAAGCAGCGTGGGGACATTCATCTTAGGAGCCAATAACCCAGGAAACCATTAAGACAAACATAATGATGTCTTTATGAGTTACTTGCTCCTAAAATAAATGCCTGCATATTGCTTTATGTTATGACACAGAACTGTCACCAAAATTATCACTGTTTTATAAGACTTGGAAGCATTTAAAAAAGGCAAAATTATGTTTGTATACTGTGCATAATAAGGCAGAGAAACAAGTAGTAACATTCTAGAAAGATTATGAATTAAAATGGCAGGAACAGTAAAGTTTTTGTACTTAAAGTTGTATGCTTCATGATTCCCAACAGTGAGGTGTTATTATTTTCAAAGAAATTGAAAATGTAAGAGCAGTTGCTGTCTTACTCTGTAATGACCTGTGGTGCCGTGCATGTGGGAACTTCAACCATATTGAGTACTTGGAGAAGCCGTGTAATAGAAAGAAATGAGCATAAGTGTGAGTCAGATGGGCCTGGGTTTGATTTTCTTTAAAATTGAGATGTTAATAATGTACGTCACAGAGTTCCAGTCAAAAAGCTGTGACATGTACATGAAGTACTGGGTATAGAATACTCAAAACGTATTAGCTTTCTTTTGCCATTCTCTAGTATGTTTGAGTATTATAACCTGCCTCAACCTTCCCCATCCATACTCCCTGCTTTAGTGGTTCCTTCTTGTCCAGTGGCTTTGTATGCCATCCATATGATGGTAACTCCCAAATTTATATCTCTAGGACTGATCCTTTTCAAGTTTCAGACTTGTACACACAACTACCTGATCAACATCTCTGTTTGGATGTCTTATTAGCATAAAACAAGTTGAAAATATCTCTTTATTTCACCTCACAGGGTGTTCCTTTCACAGTCTTTTTCTATTTTCATAAATGGTACCACTGCCCACCCACTTACTTAATCCACAAACTAGCAACTATTTTTATTTCCTTTCACACTTTCAGTCAATCAACAAGTTTTCTTGGCTCAATTTCCAAAAAATACATCCCAATTTTGTCTGTTTCTCCTTTTCTGTTTCTTTCACTCTCATCCGTGTCACCATCATCTCCTGCCTGCAATTGTACAGTATCTCTGGTTTACATTTCTAGTGTCTTAGTCCATTTATGCTGCTATAACAAAATCCCACAGACTGGATAATTTATAAAGAACAGAAGTTTGTTTCTCATAGTTCTGGAGGTTGAGAAGTCCAAGACCAAGATGTTGGCAGGTTTGGTGTTTGGTAAGAACCTTGTTCCTGCTTCCGAGATGGTGCCTTGTTGCTGTATCCTCTGGAGGGGACGAGCTCTGTGTTCTTACATGGTAAAAGGCAAAAGGACAAAAGAACCTAAACTAGTTCTCTCCAATCCTTGTGAAAGCGTTGGAGAGAAGTTTTGTAAGGGTTTGCAGAGGGAGAGCCCTGATGACCTAATCACTTCTTCAAAGTCCTCACCTCTAAATACCACCACAGTGGGGATTAAGTTTCAACATGAATGTTGGAGGGGACACATTCAAATAGTAGCACCTGGCCCACTGAGTTACTGTGCTCCAGCCAAATGGGCCTTTCCCTGGTATTTCTAACATGGCAAATTTGTTAACATCCCAGGGCTTTCTGCCTGTAGCATTCTTGGCCCTTTCAAAGAGGTTTTCTCTAACTATACTTATTTAAAGTCGCCCTCACTTTGGTCCAATTTTTTCACTCTATATTAACTATATGAAATTACCTTATTGGTTTGTCATCCACTAGTGTGTAAGCTCCATAAGAGGAGAAGGATCTTAACCTATTTTGATTTTGCTATAGGCACAGCTTCTCTAGATCAGTGCCTGGAATAGAATAGGTATACAGTAAATATTGAATTGAATCCTAATATTAAATACTAGAAGCTAATGTTGATCATATAAATAATATTTGTATTTCTCTTGGGATTGTTCCAGAAAACCTCAGAATATACTCTTACCCTTAAGTATTTGATAATTCAGATTATATTAAACTGTTACTTGTGGCATCTTGATGTGCTCAAAGCTGTTCCTAGCTTGCTTCATGCAGAGGGCCCTACTGTGTTAAAAAAACCTAGGCCATCCTTAAAGAGAACTTCTAACCAAAGTTGGAACTTAAAATTTTACTCTTTTTGAATCATTAATCCTATTACTGTTACCATGGAAGATTGATCTTTATTCAAGTAATTGGGAGATAAACAAGAACATGGCATAGTGAAGAATTTACTCAGACTTTCTCTAAGTTAATATACTGTCAGGATTGAGAAGATACATGACTCAATATATTTATAGAAGACATTTTTTTCTTTAGACTGTCATTCTATTAAGAATTCAGACTTTCTCACTTCTTCTTTAAATGGATTTTAGTTTATTTCTATTTCTTTCAGCAATCTTCATCTTAAAACATGACAATTTTATGTCATGTTTCCTACATTCAAAACCTTATGCTAGGCCGGGCGT
>CM052437.1:53374041-53391760 GCA_028533085.1 Varecia variegata
AAAAAAAAAAAAAAACAAAAAACAAAAAACCTTATGCTATATTTAAAATGCTTCTGTAGTTGAGGCATGTACAAGAATCTGGACTTTGTAAGGATGTTTTACTTTCTTTTTAGGTGTTGAGATTTGCTTTGAACTTTATAATCCTCGAGTTCAGGAGATCCAAGTGGTCAAATTAGAGAAACGGCTGGATGACAATTTGATGTACTTAAGAGATGCCCTTCCTGAATATAGCACTTTTGATGTGAATATGAAGCCAGTATCACGAGAGCCTGGCCAAGAAGTTCCTGTTAATAAGGTATAGGTTGTATATTTGAAATTGGAAGTTTAAGTATAAAATAAGAAACTCATCTTAATGAAAACTTTAGAAGAATTTTTGCTTATATCTATCAGCCTAATTCCTTTTTTTTTTGTATCTTCCTTAGCTCAAAGTAAAAATGAAGCCTAGGCCCTGGTCTAAACGCTGGGAACGTCCAAATTTTAATATTAAAGGAATCAGATTTGATCTTCATTTAACTGAAGAACAAATGAAAGAAGCTCAGAAGTGGAGTCAGCCCTGGCTTGAGTTTGATATGATGAGGGAATATGACACTTCAAAAATTGAAGCTGCAATATGGGATGAAATTGAAGCATCAAAAAACTCCTGATTTGAAAATGAGTTTGGTTCCCTGCAGAGGATAGAGATATCGACTCCTAGAGGATTTATTTTGAGACCAATTTAATTTCATTTATAAGAACATAGTCATTGAATGAACTAAGCTCATTGTTTTATTAGTACTTTTTAAAAAAATAACATTTGCATACCAGTTTATTACTCTAAAAAGAGAAATATACATGCCAGATGGTCTGATGTCCATTCCCTCACTTGAGGCAAAGCTACCGTAAAAGTCAAAGCATCACCAGAATGTTCCTCATTCCACATGGAATCTGAGCAAGGAGAGCGGTTCTTTAAATTATGAGATTGTAAATACAGAACAATATGTGATTTAAAGAATAATAAAATGAACATTCATGCACCCACCACCAGGTTAAGAAATAGAACATTTATTGAAATCTAAGAAGACTACTGTGTATCTGCAATTGTGTCCCTCCCTTCTTTCTGATGTAGACACTGTGGTGACTTGGTGTTAATAATTCCTTTGTATTTCTTTTAGTTTATTGCCTACGTATATATTCTTAAACAATATATTTAGTTTTGAAAAACCTGTTAGCAAGTACAAAAGAGCAATATTGCCATTATTACATGAAGGCTTCACATTGCCTGGGAGTCATAGTCTGGCTTCACCTTCCCTGGGAGTTTACAGCAGCCACCTTTGAGGAAGTTCATGGCCAACGTTATGTGTGAGTGAGTTCTGCTAAACAGAAGGCTCACCACAGGCCATCTGGCGGGGTTATAGTGTGGTCTGGGTAATTGATACCTGGCAGAAATGTGGTCAGAGGAAGTAAACTATTTTCTGATGCTCAGAACATGATTCAAACTCCAGCTCTTAGGAGTAAATCAAAACAGAATACCTCTGTGGGGTGATAGGAGTGTCCTTGCTAGTCCATTGCAGCTGAAGCATGTAATTTGGTTCAGACTCACTGGGGCATGCTGTTCCTCAGGGTGAAAAGAGTGGTACCAGCCTGCATGTGATGAAGTCAGCCCTCCACTTGTCAACTGAATTATGCTCAGCTCTGCCCTCTAGTGCCTAGCTATCCTGGAACTTTGTTGTGCTGAGCTGTATTCTGGATTCCATGTTTTTCATTTTATTGGTTACTAATTTGTTTCATTGGTACCTTCTAGAGAGTGTGTGTGGAGGTAAAATTTTTGAGAACTTGTATGCCTATCACATTTGATTGATACTTTATGTAGAGTTTTAAATGGGGAATTTTCCTTCAGAATTTAAAGGTGTTACTCCACTGTCTTGTTTGCAGTGGTGTATTGAGAAATCCAAAGCCATTTGATTTCTGCTCCTTGTATAAATTTCACAGTGATGTGCCTTGGTGTGGTGTGGGTCTATATTTATCCATTGTTTTGGGCTTTTGGGGAGCCCTTACAATGTAACTCATTCTGTCAGTTCTGGGAAATTGAGCATTCAATGACTTAGTCTCCTCTGCTTCTTCCTGAAACTAGCATTTGGATGTTGGATATCCAGGACTGGGTATCTATTTTCTTACCCCCCACCCCCTTTGATTTTTAGCTTTTTCACTCAATCTCCAACATTTCTTTGCTATTATATTTTAAAATCTTAAGTCTTTTTGATTTGTGAAAGTTTATTTTCTTATATAGTACCTTCTTATTTTATGCTTTTATTTATGGATTTGTTCTCTTACCACTAAAGGTATTCGTTATAGTTTTTGTAGTTTTTTCTTTTAAATTGTTTCCTTGCATATCTATTTTTTTCCAAATTTCTTCTTTCTGTGTGTATTTCTGTTTTCTATATTTTAGGCTTTTCCTGGACATTTGGTAATCCTTCAATCTTATGGTTGAATAGAGGACTGAAAAACTTGGAAAGCCTTGGATTTCTGGGAAGGGGTTGTCTTTAGGGTTATCTGGATGGGCTTTTTTGGGAGTCCCCACCTCCATGTGAATATCTTGGTTTGGTCAGATTCTCTAGATTAGAGGCTTGTAATCTCTCTCTCGGAGGGTAAGGTTCTATCTGCCAGACTGCAACATTCAGCTGCTTCCCTTGTTCACTAATGGTGGTTACACAACTATCTCACTACTTTCAACAAGCAGTAGACATGCCATCTTTCACTTAGGTAGGTTATTTGCCCAGATTGCCTCTCAAAATAAAAGTTTTAATAAGAGGCTATTTTCTGTATTTTTCTTCTCTTTATCTTGTTAGAAACTTGTTCTTTTTCTACATTGGTAAACACTTCAACCTTCTTGATAGAATGGTAGATGGATATATTTTAAGATCTGAAGCTGTGCAAATGTATGATCAGTTCATAAGCATAGGTGCTCAAAAACACCTGACCAGTCATGTTTTTTACTCTTTAAAAGTTTAAAATTCTTGTGAATTTTCCCCCAGTAGTCAAATCTTAATACTTTAAATGTGCATAATATAAAACTTTTTTATTGGGGTAGGATGTATATAACAAAATTTGCCATTCTAACCATTATAAATGTACAATGTAGAGTTCTTAATTATATTCACAATGTTGTGTAATTATTACCAGTATTTTCAAAACCTTTTCATCACCCCAAACAGAAACTGTAACCATTAAGCAATAACCCCATTCCTCCCTACAAGCCCGAGGTAATGTCTAATTTACTTTGTCTCTATTAATTTGCTTATTCTATTATAGATACTTTCTATAGGTGGAATCATGCAATATTCGTCTTTTTACGTCTGCCTTATTCACTTAGCATATGTTTTCAAGATTCATCCATGTTGTAGCATGTATCAGAATTTAATTCCTTTTTATTACTAAATCATATTCTGTTGTATGTACATACTACATTTTGTTTATCCATTCATCTATTGAACACTTGGGGTGTTTCTGCCTTTTGCTATTATAAATAATGTTGCAATGAACATTGACATACAAATATGTGTTTTGGTCCCTGTTTTTAAATTCTTTGGAGTAGATATATTGAGTGGAATTGCTAAATCATGTCATATTTTCTAATTTCTCTTGTGATTACTTATTTAATCTGAATGTTGAGTGTGTTAATTTCCATGTACTTTTGAATTTTCCAGTTTTCCTATTTTTTTTTCTGATTTCTAACTTCATTGTGATCAGAGAAGATACTCAGTTTTGTTTTAATCTTTTCAAATTCACTAAAAATTGGTTTGTGGCCTAACAGATGATATAGCCTAGAGAATGTTCCATGTACACTTGAGAAAAATGTGCTTGTGCTGTTGTTGAGTGTAGTGTTCTATGTATGTCTCAAAGGTCTAGTTGGCTTACAGTGTTCTCTTTTTCCTTACTGATCTTTTGTCTAGATATTCTATCCATTATTGACAATGGAATATTGAAGTTCAACGACTTTTGTAGAACTATTCCTTTAATATTGTCAATGTTTGCTTCATGTGTTTTGGTGGCTTTGGTGCGTAAATGATTATACATCTTGAATTAACCCTCTTATCAATATATAATGTCCTTTGTTTCTTTTAAGAATTTTGGGCTTAATATTATTTTGTCAGATATTAGCATAGCTACTCCTGCTCTCTTGGTTACTATTTGCATGGAATATCTTTTTCTGTCCTGTCACTTTGTGTAGACAGTATGCCATCTACTCTCTTGTAGACAGCCTGTATATAGCTGGATCATGTTTTGGTTTGGTTTTTGTCCATTGTGCCAAACTCATTTCGACTGGAAAATTTAATCCATTTACATTTAAATTAGTATAAGGAAAGACTTCCTTCTACCATTTTGTTATGTATTTCTGTATGTTTTATACTTTCTTGGTCCTTCATTTTCTCTTTTATTGCCTTTTTTTGTGTTGATTTTTTTGTAGTGAACCATTCTGATTCCCTTCTCACTTCCTTCTGTGTATACTTGTTAGATGTTTTCTTTGTGGTTACTATAGGTATTACAGTTAACATCCTAAATTTATAACAATCTAATTTTAATTGATGCCAAGTTACCTTTAATAGCATACAAAATCTCTACTATAAAGTTCTGCTTCCTATTATGTTATTGATGGCACAAATTATATCTTCATATATTGAGTGCCCAATAACAGATTTATAATTATTGGTATGCATTTGTCTTTTAAATCATTTAGGAAATAAAAAGTGGAGTTACAAAACAATTACAATAATGCTGGCTTTTATGTTTGCCAGTACATTTACCTTTACTTGAGATCTTTATTTCATTATACAGATTTGAGCTTTTGTCTAGTGTCTTTCCTTTCATTTCAACCTGAAGGATTCCCTTGTACATGTTTGTAGGGCAGGTCTAATTGTAATAAACTCCCTCAGACTTTGTTTATCTAGTGATGTCTTAATTTCTTCCTCATTTTTGAAGGACATTTTTGCCAGATACAGAATTTTTGGTTGACAGTATTTTTCTTTCAGCCCTTGTCAGCCCACTGCCTTCTGACCTCATGGTTTCTGATGAGATATTGGATATTAATTTTATTGAAGATCCCTTGTTCACAAAGAGTCCCTTCTCTCTTATTGCTTTCAAGATTAGCTTTGTTTTTGTCTTTTGACAGTTGGATTATAATGTGGTTCAGTGTGGGTCTCTTTTGAGTTTATCCCACTTAGAGTTTGTTGCGTTTTTTGATTTGTAGATTCATATCTTTCATAAAATTTTGGACATATTTGTCCATTCTTCAGATTTTTTTTTTCTGTTTCTTCTTTCAGGACACTCATAATGCACGTGTTGATCTGTTTGATGGTGTCTCACCAGTTTCTTAGGCTGTGTTCCCTTTATTCTTTTTTCTTTTTGTTCTTCAGCTTGATCATTGCACTTTTCCTTTTTTTCAAGTTCACCGATTCTTCTGCCTGCTCAAATCAGCTGTTGAACTCCTCTAGTGAGTTTTAGTTACTGTAATTTTCAGCTCCAGAATTTCTGTTTGTTCCTTTTTGTAATCTTATGTCTCTATTGATATTCTCATTTTGTTCATATATCCGTTTCCTAACGTCCTTTAGTTATTTGCCCATGTTTTCCTTTAGCTCTCTGAACGTATTTAAGACAATTGTTTAAAGTCTGTATAGTAAGCCCAATGTCTGTGCTTCTTCAGGGATGGTTTCTATTATTTTGTTCCTTTGAATGGGCAATACTTTCCTGTCTGCTGTGTGATTTTTGTGGTGGTGTTGAAAACTGGACATCTGAACATAATGTGATGACTTTGAAAATCAGATTTTCCCTCTTTCCCCAAGGTTTTATTTTTATTATTGAAGGCTGTAGTAGTCTATTGTTTTGTTTTTGCCAAGATTATTCTTTGCTGTATGTGGTCACTAAAGTCTCTGTTCCTTAATTTGTGTTTAATAGTGTTTTGACAGATATTTCCTTGAAAGGAGCTAAAACAAACATCTCTCCCAGTCTGTGCAGATTGGCTCTGTGCTGGGTTCCCTCAGCCAGGTTTACAGTGAGCCTAGAGATCAGCCCAAAAAGCTAGGGTCTTTGCAGGTCTTGACTGAGCATGTTTCTTGCTCTGTGCATGCATGTGGCTTTCTGAATTTCCCCATATGTGCTATTGAATGACCTAATTTCCCCAAGAAACTCTTCTGCAGCTTTTTCTCCCAGACCTTAGGTGATCGATTGTATATCTTGACCATAATCTTTTGCCCTGGGTGTTTGCACATTGTTAGTTTACCTTGTACTTTTCTTCTAACAATGCCTGCTGCTTTTCTGGCCTGAATTGCAAGTTAGACAAAACAGAGATGAGTGCTCTATGTTAATCCTCAAGTAGACCCCAGACAGGCTAGAATAAACATAAACAAGAATTTGTAAGTTCTGCTCTGCTTCCTCTAGAAACGGACTAGGATCCCACACTGGGAGTGCAGCTGCTGTCTTCCAGGGTGCTGCCACACCAGGGAGGTTGTGGGGGAAAAGCAAACAATGTCACAAGCTTTCCTACCATTTTAAAGTTGCCCTTTTCCTGATTCGGCATTTGCCTGGTTGCTATAAACTTTTTACTGTTTTCTGGAGTCCTGACAAAGGTGGCTGTGACTGTTCCTGCTTGTTTTTCAATGTTTCTGTGCGAGGGTGAGATCTTGGATTTGCCTCCTCTGCTATGTTGCCCAAATGTGTATTTTTAAAACCACCGTTTAGTGTTGTGATGGGAAAATTATGAGCTTAAAAGAAATAAATCCCTGGGCCTTCTGTATAACTCACAAGAGTTCAAGTTAGAAGTTTCTCCCATTAGAAGGATTAGAAAAATGATCTCTTTTACCTTTTCAGAGATAGGCTATGCTATGCCCTATTAGAAGTTTCCTATGTCCTGGACACTGTGCAAGACATTTCATGGCTCTTAATTTTTACAACAACTTTGTGAGATAGGTGTTTTCACTCTATTTTATCAATGAGATAGCTTCAGAGAGATATGCAGCTTGTTTAAAATGGCCCAGGTGGTGAGGCTGTTAAAACTCAGAAGTATCTGAGTCACATGAGACAGAACTTTTTTTTTTTTTTTTGAGACAGGGTCTCCCTGGAATGCAATAGTTATTCATACACGTGATCATAGCATACCACAACCTTGATCTCGAGGTATGGTCAGTGCAGAGGTCTTCCACATCTTTTTTAATTTATTAAATTTTTATTCTTCATTATAGTTTTTTTTCCCCTTTCAGATCTAGACCTACAGATCTTTCTATAGAATTGTTGCAAGGTATTTGATGTTTTGGCTGCTACTGAAAATGTTAATTGTTTCTAAAATTTAAGTTTCTAATCAGATCATCACTAGCATGCCCTGGTTTGATTCTTGTTAAGATTTTGCTAAATACCCTTTTTTTTTTTTGTAGACTGCATAAGGTTTTCTGTGTAAACACTCATATCATTTGTGACTATTGACTGTCTTAATCCTTATGTTTCAATGTTTACACCTTTCTTTTTCTTGACTGGTACTATGTAAGGCTACGTCCTCAGGAACAAAGTTGAACAGAAATGGTGAGAGCAGACATCCTTGCTTTAGTATTTCACTAGTATGTATGACATTAGGTATAGATTTTTTTCACAGATTCTCTGTATCAGATTGAGGAATTTATATTCCTAGTTTGCTGAGAAGTTTTTATAATGTGAGGGGATGCTGAATTTAGTCAAACACTTTTTCTGTAATAATGGAGATGACTGCTTCTGCAGTCACTGAGATGTGGGTTTTTTCCTTTATTCTGTTCATGAGTGATTGCATTGACTGACTTCCAAATGTTAAACCAACCTTGTCTTCCTGGAATAAGTCCTATTTGGTGATGATGTATTATCTTCATCTTTAAATACATTGCTGGGTTTAATTTGCTAATATTTTTAGGATTTTTATTTCTATGTTCATGAGGCATATTGGTCTGTTTCTTCTATTTTTCAGATTTTATATCACATATGGTATTTCTTAGGAGTCATCTACTCATCATTTTGTCAAGGACCTAAGAAATGCAAAAATCAATTGTTTTGAGATGGTTTTTCAATCATGAAAAATATTTTTTTTAAAGTCATCTGTCTGATTTCTGTGAAAATTTCACATTCTTTACGTAAACAAAAAGCTGAAAAAAATCCAGGGAAAGAATTAATATGAGATTATTTGCCAAGTGTTTTGTTCTTGCTAGTTATGTTCGTCCCCTTCATTCTATTCATTTCATAGTAATAGGGAAAAAAAATTTTGCATTGAGGATTATGTAAGCTTCACAAAATTTTTTGAATTATAGTACATGACAGATAAAAACTTTGAGGTTCAAACTCCAGGTACAGTGACATTTAATAGAAAATTATAGTAGTTTGTCAATTTGTAGTTTTGAAAGCCTTTCCACTATTTCCATTCTAAGAAAAGGAAATTCTCTCTGCCCAACTTAAAAATATAACTTTAATTAAAAATCCAAAAGTCAGAGGATAATTTCTGTATATTTTAATAGTAAAAAAAATCTACAAACTTCATATGTAATAAAGTATCTACCATTTATGTAAAAAACAAAGCTTTACATACACACACACTTTTGCAAATAGTAAAAAGGTCTAAAAGGATAACATTAAAATGAAAACAGCTGTTACCTCTGGGGACAATAGTGTGAGAATGCTAAATGCTTTTCAATAATGGTTTGAATTTTTTAGATGAGATTCTATTCTTGCATAATTTGTGTAGCTAATATTAAAAAATCCTTTACACCAGCAAATCACAAGTCTTCACTGCAGTAGAAATAACATACCCAACTGTTAAATTATATATAAAAGTAGGGGTGATATAAAAGTAGGCCACACATTCAAATCCTATAATATAAATAATGTTTTCCAATTATTTTTTGGGCAAGAATTTGAAAAACATATTTCAGTTGCCTTTGAGTTATTTAGCAAATAGTTTTAAAAAAATTACTAGTAAACTCTCACTTTGAAAAATTTTCTTCATTTCTTTTTGATTAAATTACCCTTCCCCAGACTTCCTTAATTAGATAAATATTTTATCAGAAAATGAATCACATGTTGTGAATATTTAAAATAACCATTACCACCAGTGTCAAAAAACATGAGCAGTAACTTGCTATCAAGTAGTGACTTAGTATGCCAAAAAACATCATACACAAAATTAAAAGAGAAGTGGCAAATAAGGAAAACTATTTGCCACATAGCACAGGCAAAAGATCAGTATCTTTAAAATATAAAAGGTCTTATAAGCCCATAAGAAAAAGGTGGGTATTTCAAAAGTTATTACATATGGCCAAAATCAAAACATGTTCATTCTCTAATAGCCAAAACAAAATAAGCAATTAAAATAAGATTCTTTTTACCTATCAAATTTGCAATGAGTTTAAAAATGATAATACTCTGCTGGTGGTGAGTATTCACTGGCACTCTCTTACAATTATGTTGGTACAATGAATTGGTACAGATTTCTAAAGGACAATTTGACAGTTATCAAACTACTTAAAAATGCCTTGTTTAATACTTAACAAATAATTCATTGCAAGTAAGATTTCCACATTTATTTTTAAATAGAGGTAGTTAAAATAAACAGAACTAAAAGACGTTTTTACAGTTCAGTACAGAAGACTTAGTAAGTAGCACGCTCTGCTAAGCCAAAACAGCCATAAGCAAAGTTTCTCCAGCTCCCCTCTTAAATTGGTAAAGAAGTCAAAAGAATCAGAGGGAAACACATTGAACTCTTACTGTTCCTATGCATTTAATTCCTGCAAACATCACAGAATCAGGCAGCCTTTCAGGAGACCAGAGGGAAAGCATGGAGGGAATGGAGGGGTGGAGTCCTGCATTTTTCCCATTAAGGGAATAAAGAAGAGGCAACAGGTTTTTATTCAAGCAAAGGAACTGAATGTAATTATATTAAAATCTCATTTTAGCACTTTTCTATAAAGTTTCCTCAAACTTCTTTAATCAGTGATTTAAGATGGTCTAGGTGATATTCTTCTATGAAAGATTCTGCTTGATTCAACGCTTTTATTTTTACCAGAATAAGAATTATTTCTTTAACTTCATCCCTGAAAGACAAAACAAGAAAGTATTTCCCCTCTTTAAAATGCAATGTATGAGGGCACAGTGGTAATTCAGGACCTAATCATCGTCATTAATCTAAAACAAGAGTTTACCTTATTAGCCAGTATCTAAAGTAGCATAAAATACAGAGAGATGCTGCCTTCTCCACTTAATTATAAAGTTCAAATACAGGCTATTAGTGGATGTATTCTGAAAAATTTCAATGCTAACTACTGTAAAAAGTAGAAAGGAATAGAGTAAGTCTATAATCAGAAATTTTAGTAGTGCTGTGCTGCTACCAGCTTGTATGGGACATTATGGTGGGAGTATTTACACCATGGACATTAGCAAATGCTACAAATCTGGGCTTTTCTGTTTTTATTTTTATTTTTGGAGAGGTGGTTTACAAGACCACCACTGTATTTATGCCCCTAAACATTTCGTGTTGTGAATGATACATTCAAAATGGAGATCTAGCTACTGTTGGGTAATACCAGGCTGCAGACTTATATCTAACAAGTGTTGAGTCTTTAAAAATGGCCAAGAAAATTAAAACACATTTTAAAAATGCTTAATAAAAGTTTTAGATTCACAGTTTTAATTCTAAATTGCCCTGTGTTTATGTTAGTTTTTCAGAAGTGCTTATTTTGGGAGACATTTACATTTTAAAATATGAACATGCATGACCATCCCAAAAGTAACCATAAAAATATCCACTAACTCTATCACAAAGGCTCAGCAAAGATTTTAAAGTATAGTAAAAATACTAATCTTTGTAAAAATTGCTGAGAGCATACAGAATCCTTGATCTATGCTTATGGGGGTGAAAATAAAATATGCATTACCTGAATTCACTTCTAGATAATTTATGCGCAGACTGCAATAAAAACTGAATGAAGTTTTCTAGCTGGGGAATAGATGTCCTCATGGCAGAATTTTCAAACCATTTTTCTGGTAGACATGCTGCTATCTATTAATCAAAACACATGGCTGGTTTACAAATATGACAGTTATCTAAGGACTATTACTAACATAATCTCATAGTGATACTACAAGTTGAGTATTAGTCTCCCCATTTTATAGTTTATGGTTAAATAAAAATTCTTAAAAATTTCCTTTTTTCAAACGTTATATACATTTAAAAAAATCCATTCTCGGCCGGGCGCGGTGGCTCATGCCTGTAATCCTAGCACTCTGGGAGGCCGAGGCGGGCGGATCGTTTGAGCTCAGGAGTTCGAGACCAGCCTGAGCAAGAGCGAGACCCCGTCTCTACTAAAAAAATAGAAAGAAATTATATGGACAGCTAAAAATATATATATATATAAAAAATTAGCCAGGCATGGTGGCGCATGCCTGTGGTCCCAGCTACTCGGGAGGCTGAGGCAGGAGGCTTAAGCCCAGGAGTTTGAGGTTGCTATAAGCGAGGCTGACGCCACGGCACTCACTCTAGCCCGGGCAACAGAGTGAGACTCTGTCTCAAAAAAAAAAAAAAAAAAAAAAATCCATTCTTCAATGCGAAGAAGGTAAAATAGACTACTGTGAACACACCTCAGTGTACTTGTCATTCTTTCTATATTCTTGTATTCCTGAGCCATTAAATCTGCACAAAATATAATTTACAACTAAAACCTAGAAACGTCTAGATACAAGACAGTTTTAGTCAACAGAACTCACAACTATAAAATACATTATTTTTTCATAAAGAAAATGGGTATATGAGCTATATAAACAAATTAGAGTTAAGGAATCAAATGGGTGATTTTACTAAGATACACAGAATGAAAGATAGATTAACCACGGTTTTGATCTTCTACCAATTTAATACATTGTTTCAAATGTCCATGGCAGCAAAGTGAGTCAATGTAGGTACATTCAATTTTAGGGAGAAAAAAATAACATTTTATCATCATCATCATCCTAAGAATAATATAAGATTTGGGGGGAAGTTTTGATAAAAATAGAAAAATGTTAAAAAAATTAAAACAAAACAAAACAAAAAATTCCTCATAGCAGAAAGAAGGAAAAAAGAGAAAAGGAGGAAGGAAAACCTGATATCACCGTTAAAAGAAATTTCTGGACAATTGAATAGGTTATATTACAGCTGGTAAGGTCAGGATCAATATTTATAGAAAGTAGAGAGTTGGAGAAAAAATTAAAATGTACCAAATATGTATTATAAAATATATTAAATAAAAGTTATGGAATGCACTTTTTCTAAAATAAATCTGGTTGGTTAGCATTAAAAACATGGTTGAAGAAAAAGACTTATTTTATTCCTTAATCACCTTTTTTAATTATTCAGAAAAAACAGAAACATTGATTGCCTAAGATAGAAAGTCCTACAGGTTTTATTGCACAAACTCTATCTCTTTTTAAAGGTTTTAAAACCAGCCTTTATGGCTTGGAATTTAATGTCATTTGCACTTGCTTTCCTCTTGTTTTGTATTATAAGTCTCAAATAAAATTCTCATTTAACTATCTAGTTGTTCCATAATGATCTCAGGACTTAAAGTCATATTTTGTTGGCCTGGTTTTCTAACCACATGTTGTGGAGAGAATACTGTGTAAATATATTTCCTCTTCTCTACTTCATAGTAGACAATTATGATCAAAGGGGACAGTTTAACAACATAACATGGATGATGACTTACATTTTTGATGTACGTTTAAAACTGCATGGTATAAAAACTCTAGCCAGAAAAATCATGGTTGGCTAAGAACTGATATATAAAGTTTCATGTGTTGTTTATTTTTAAAATTATATTATAAAATATATATTTTCCTATATTCGTAAAATTCTTCAACAATGTCAGTTTTATCTTATGAATAGACCATAATGCTTTTTGGGACATTTAGGTGGTTTCCAACTCTCTTCTATTATAAATGATGCTACAACAATATTCTTTTATCTTAAAATCTGTATGTGCATCTCTGATTTTTGACTTAGGATAAATTTCTAGAAGACTTAGTTTGGCTAAGTCAAAGCATATAAACTTTAAAAGTTTTGTAACCATCATGCCAAAACAGTCTCCAGAAGAGCTGCTGTATCCCTCCTTTCACCAGTGCAGGAGACTGTTTTCCAGAACTACCACACCGAACACTCTCGGTGAATGGTACCCCGGGAATGATGGGACTGTTGTTTCTCTGTGCTTATGCAACACTGGGAATTATAACTAAAACACCAGCCAAAAAATGCTTGCCAACACTACTGGTAAAATAAATATCTTTTTTATAAAATAATTTGCATTTCTCATTATTAGTATAGTTAATTATTTCTACATGTTTAAAGGTTATTTTTTACTTATTTAAAAAAAAATTTTTTTTTTGAGACAGAGTCTTGCTCTATTGTCCAGGCTAGAGTGTAGTGGCATCATCACAGCTCACTGCAACCTCAAACTCCTGTGCTCAAGTGATCTTCCTGCCTCAACCCTGAGTAGCTGGGACTACAGGCACGCCATACCCAGCTAATTTTTCTATTTTTGGTAGAGAAGAGGTCTTGTCATGTTGCTCAGGCTGGTCTAGAACTCCTGGCCTCAAGTGATCCTTCTACCTCAGCCTCCCGATGCGCTAGGATTACAGGCATAAGCCACCACGTCTGGCTTACTCAACCTTTTTTGGTGACTTGACCATTGTCATGTATTTGGGCCATTTTTCATCAGAACATTTGAATTGTTTATTGATTTGTAAAAAGCTTTTTTATTTAATGTGGGTATTAAACAATAGTAGAAAGAATAGTATGGTGAACCTAATGAACACATCCCCCAGTTTTAATAATGACCAATTAAGCTTTTTGGCTTCTTTTCTTTTGATCTACTGAAGTTTTACATTTTTGTCAAATCTTTTACTTTTTTATATATCTTCTTTTGCCTTTAAGTTTAGAAAGGACTCCCTCACTCTCACATAGTCATTTATAATTTTAGTATACCTTATAGATTTTTTTACATTTAATTTTTTATTTCACTTGAGATTTATATTGATATATAGTAAGAAGTGAGGATCTAACATTCTCTTTGTAAACAGACAGTTGTTCGAGCATCATTTATTAAGTAATTTTTCCTTTCCCTACTGGTGATATTTCAAACCAGCATACTATTACTTAAATACAGAGGAGATGCTCTGGGTTTCTAATTTGTTAAATTGATTTGTCTACTTTTTAATTATTTTTGCTACAAAACAGATTTTAATAGCTAATTTTTAAAAATGATAAGAATTAGTTCTGACACAACTTACCTGTTTACACTTTTTAACAGCATCTGGCCCAGGTATGGCATTTTGAAGAGCTATGAAAAGGTAACGATTTAGCAGCTTCCCTAGTCCTAACTCTCGCAAGGTGTCATCTGGGAGGAGTCCGTTCCAAAGAAGAATGTTGCTGAAGAGCTAAAATATCAAATATGCACCTTTTCTTGAAAGAGAAACTGTAATAGTCTCTAAGAAACATAAAGAGCTGGTCAAACTCTTAAACTCTCACTACAATTAGCCCTGTTGGAACTGTCAATTTTAGTACAGAACATCTCTGAATAAATACCTGATTCTTTCCAACCTCCATGTATTTGCTCATCTTGTTTTCTTTAATATTTTAATATATATATATTTTTGAAGATATATCTGTTCAAATCTTTTGCCCATTTTTAATTGGATTCATCATAAGAGCTCTTATTTAAATGTAAGAGCTATTTGGATACAAGTTCTTTATCAGATATGTTTTGTAAATAGTCTCTCGCAGGTAACTTTTGAAGTGCAAAGGGTTTCAATTGTTTTGAAGAAAATATGAATGCTTTTGATTTTGTTATGTTTTTTCAATTGTGGTAAAATATGTATAACATAAAATTTACCATCTTAATCATTTTTAAGTGTACAGTAATAATGTTAATTGCATTCCCATTGTTGTGCAACAATCTCCAGGACTCTTTTCATCTTGCAAAACTAAAACTCCCCCCGCCCCCAACTTAAACACTAATTCCCATTCTCCCCTCCCGCAACCATGGTACCACCATTCTACTTTCTGTCTCGGTGACCTTGACTCCATCTTATTTTCATTTCACCTCCAAATCTGTCTCAAATAACTTCACTGGAGCCTTTCCAGAACACTAATCTTCCTCAATCCATTCTCTCTCAGAGCCTGGGGCTGTTGAGTATAAGACCACCAGATCCCAGGATTGATAAAGGACTGCTCAAAGTCAGTGCCACTGTTACCTATGTGTGACCTTGGGAAGTCAATCAATGCTGACAGCTTCATTGCTCTGATGTATAAAATAAAATTATCTTCAAACCTGTGAGTTTGAAGATAACTTGGGTAAAGTACTCACAATAAATTCTAAAAAGATAAATATCAGTTGTCCTTCCCTTTACTACATCTAGATCTTTCTGTGAATTTTATGGTATTTCCTACTTTCTTTCCAGTACTGTATTTATTACTCTGAGTGCTGTACTACATGCAGTTTTATTTATTTATTTATTTTTTGAGACAGAGTCTCACTCTGTTGCCTGGGCTAGAGTGAGTGCCGTGGCGTCAGCCTAGCTCACAGCAACCTCACACTCCTGGGCTCAAGCTATACTGTTGCCTCAGCCTCCCGAGTAGCGGGGACTACAGGCATGCGCCACCATGCCCGGCTAATTTTTTCTCTATATATTTTTAGCTGTCCGTATAATTTCTTTCTATTTTTAGTAGAGACGGGGTCTCGCTCTTGCTCAGGCTGGTTTCAAACTCCTGAGCTCAAACAATCCTCCCGCCTCGGCCTCCCAGAGTGCTAGGATTACAGGCGTGAGCCACCGCGCCCGGCCTACATGCAGTTTTATTAACATCTAATGCTTTTTCACACCTTATGTCATTGTTGATGTTGCTCTGTCTTCCCAGAAAGCCTTTTTCTGACTCAACCACATCATAAACATTAATTCATCCTATTGAAACTATTCTTGCTGGGGTTATTCATGTCCTTCTAATTGTCAAATCCAATAAACATTTTCAGTCTTTCTCTTCATTCTCTTTGGTGGCATTTAACACTCCTCTTCATTCTTGAAAATCTTTCATTTTGATTCCTTGAGGCCACTCTCATGTGACCATTCTAAGGCTCACAATTCATTCTAAAGTTTCTTTGAACTACTTTGCCTCTACTTTCTCTGCCCTGTCTCTTCTGTCAGTATTCCTTTAGCCTTCTTCTCATGCTTCATCCAGTCTTCTCAGAGCTTGTCATTCATGACCACGGCTCCAAATACTGCCTACATGTAGCTGACTCCCACATTTCCAGCTCAGATCTGTCTTTGGAAATTCAGACTCAAACATCCAACTACTTCCTAGTCCTCTATTGTCTCTATTTCTCTCACAGATATCTTCAACTCGCTAGTTCCAAAACAGATCTTATCTTCCCTTTCAAACCTTTTCTTCTTCCTGTATCCCCTACAATGCCCTTAAAGAATGTCATAAGCTACACCACGTTGTCAAACTCCGAAACATGGCTATGGCCCTACATGCCTCACATGTAATTAGTTATTGAGGAGTCCTTTCAATGCTCAACTTAAACATCATTTGAACCCATCTTCTCCTTACTATCCCTACATTCACTGACTTAGCAATAACTTTATCTTTTAGACCAGGGGTTAGCCAACTATGGCCTGTGGTTTAAATCCAGCCTGCTGCCTTTTTTGTAGGGTCCATGAGCTAAGAATGGTTTTGACATTTTTAAATGACATTTAAAAACTGTTAAAAAATATTCTGTAACATGAAAATTACATGACATTCAAATTTCAGTGTCTCCATAAGTAAAGTGTAATTGAAAACACAGCCATGTTCATTTGTTTACCTATTTTCTATGGCTGCTTTTGTGCTACAGTGGCAGACTTGAGTAGTTCAAAAGAAACTATATGACTTGCAAAGCCTAAAATATTTACTATTTGGTCCTTACAGAAGTTTGCTGTTGTTTGTTCTATAGTAAACTGGGTTAAAAAAAAATCTGGATTTTATTTTTGTAGTTTTTGCTTACCTTTAGACCTGACCAGAACTGTCTTTCTTGAAACTTTGAATGGGGTGATGTTTTGTTTTCTATAGCACTAATTTGAAACAAAAGAAGGAAATGCAAAGAGATGTTATTCTTTCAGAAAAGATTTTTTTAAAACATATTTTTTTAGCCAACCAAACTGAGCCTCAATATAAACAGAAGTGCTCTGATGATTACAAATGCATGTGTGCTGTGACCCAACAATCCCATTTCTGAGAATGCCTCTTGTAGATACACTTTGCATGGGTACAGAATGAAATGTCTATGAGATTATTGACAACATCATTGTTGGTAATATTTTGCTGCTTACATGCCCATCAGTCATAGCACATCTATCTACGTGATGGCATAATGTGCAGTTTAAAAAAGAATGAGGTAACTATTGATATGGTCGATGACATGAAAAGATCTAAAAAATGTAAAAAAGGATACAAAGCTGGTTACAACTGTTTACACTATACTTCCTCTGCAGTAGAAAGCAGGGGAAAATAAGAGTACAGCATACCTAAGTATTTACTTCTATTTGCATGAAGAAATTATGGAAAGATAAGCAAAAATTACCAACAGTGATTATTATTACAAGCATGTATGTGTATACAGGGGAATGGCAAAAACTGAGTGGAGGGAGGTCAGGGGTTGGAGCAAGAAAAACTTTTCATTTT
>CM052437.1:53391860-53411460 GCA_028533085.1 Varecia variegata
AGCTCTTTCACCCTGTGAGTACTCACTGGATTGCTACAGTTCATGAATCATTACTATTAACTGATGTCTTCTAAGTAAATGTATGATCATGCATCAAATACTACTTGTTTCATAATCTAAAGTGAATACATTATTCCAGTTGCAGTTTCTGGTCCCTCAGTGATGTTCCAGACCTCATGCTGTGCTTCCTCTGTGCTGCTATGCACTGTTCTGTTCTCAGCACTCTCCATCTCCCTAATGTCTTGTGAAGTAGGCGCTAATTTTATACCCATTTTACAGATGAGGAACCTGATGTATAGAAAGGCCCACGGTCAAGTATCTACTCATGGTGGATGTGGGCTCTAGAATCTGTGCTTTCTACCACTCTATGTCACCTCTCATGTTCCTAAGATACATTAAAAAAAAAAAAAATACTATGTCCAAGTGCCAAGCATAATGTATGGGATATATTAGATGACAAAGAAATAGTTGTTGAAATCTTAATTTGCATCTTGCATTCACAGAATGTGTATGCATGTTTTGAAAATACTTACTATAGTTTCTTTTGTGTTAAATTCTTAAATCTGTATTCTATGATTAGCTATTTCAAACAATCTAGAAATTAACAGCTCTTACCTCTTTGGATAAAGAGGAATAAAAACATCATCTTCTATTGCCTTCTTCATTCTTGAAACAATCGATTTAAATAAATCCTATTATTTAAAAATTTCAAAGCGTCAGTTATAGTTAGTCATAGGTAGAAATATATTTACCAAAACTATAACTTTCACAAATTTTTACAAACAGAATCAGCTGTTAAAATAACTATCAATTGGGTTTTCTTGTACCTTATTCATCCATGTTGTATATGATTGTAGTTGGATCATTTTCATGCTGTATAGTACTTTGTTACATGAATACTACTGATGGGACACTTAGATGGTTTCCAGTTTGGGGGCTATTACAAATAATGCTGCTATAGAATTTATTGTATATGTCTTTTAGTATGCATGGGCATGCATTTCTAGGAAATGCATTTCTGAGAATATCCATATTCTTAGCAAATATGCACCTTATTCTCAATGTGTTCAAGAGAAAAGTATTGTGTGTATAGATATAAAATGGGAAAGCAAATGAGCAAAATATTAATGATAAGTGAACCTGGATAAAGGGCATATGGGCATACTACTCTTATTCACTCTTTGAATACAAACACCATCTCTGTGCACATCTTTTAAGTCAAATCTAATTCCTGCAATGGTTTTCATATATTTTCCTTGTGTTTTCATTCTTTGTAGGTTAGGGAATATCTTTTCTCTATTAGTTGCCACATGTTCAAATACTATCCTTTCCTTCAAGTCCCAGCTCAATTTCTACCTCTAACATAAATTATTTCCTATTCTCCTCTGCTGAAAGCAGCCTCTCTCTCCCAAAGTTTCACAGCACTTTATCTGTGCAGCTCATGGAGAGGCAATGTGGTCAGTAAGACAAACTTGGGCTTTAGAGGCAGACTAACCAAGGTTCAAAGCCTAGTTCTAATTCATGGTTTACTGGGAACAAGTTTTCGAGATTCATTTTCTTCATTTGTAAAATGAGGCTATCACCCATATTCTATAGGGCTGCAGGGATGAAGTGAGATGACAAAAGTTCAAGACCTAACAGAGTACATAGCAGGAATTAGGTGTTTCCTATCTTCCCTACTTTTCCTTCTTTTGCTTCTCACTTCCTGTTTTAAATTATAGTTTATGTACATCTTACTTCCTCTAAGAATACACACTTCTTGAAGGCAGAATCATGCTGGTATTGCTCTTTTCCCTTTCACTTATAGCTTTCCTCCTTTGTGATCACAATTCCAAGGGCTAAAATTCAATGGCATTCATAATATGAATATGACATGCCTCCTTGCTTTTCAACCACTGCAGTCATTCTACTCTGGGTGCTCTTCAGTCTGTCAGTCCCTCCTTTAATTTCCTAAAGCTCAACATAAAATCAGTTTACTCATATAACTGCATGAGAATACAACAATCTCTTCAACAGAACAATAAAAAACAGAATACCACAATGAAAGTGAGATTCAGCAGACTCTCAGCAAGGCCTCTGTAAAAAGTACCCCGATATGGTCATATGTTTCATAAACTCAATTCTCAAATCACTGTAAAATGAAGATCTATCTCACCAAACTTTAAATCCTTAAAGAGATCAGTACTTTTAACTTTAAGAGATTACAAATAGCTAGTTAATATAATGAATGTTAGCCTAATTTTGAAACCATTATTGTAACAAGGCCACAATGCCACTAGATTTTTCCCAAAAGAACAAAGGTAATGAGTTTTGTTTTGTTTTTTTTCTGGAAGAAATGAATTTGCACTAATGCATTTATGCCTGTTCATCTCTGCAGGACTAATGTATATTCACAATCCTGAAAGATGGCTGTCTAGGCCATGAGAACAGAAATCAGATCATTGGAGAGAGAGAAATAAGCTAATGAGAGTAATAACCTGGGTCTTATTACATGTATCTGTATACTTTAATTAATAATGATTATACAATTCCTGTTACAGCATTCTTTCATCTTATTATTATAAAGAGGAAAAACGGCCAATCCTAGTTTCTATGAATCAGAAGTAAATATATATTTCCCTAAATCATTTCTTGACATTTCTGCATCTTCTATAAACAAAGATTTGTAACAAAATTAAATTGATTTGCAAATAAATCAAGAAATTCATAATTCTAGAAATCATTACCTGTTTGCTTTTACTAACTTCATTTTCATAAATGGAATGTTCTTCAAGAATCACTCTGCAGTGCGTTATTAAACTTGTTGTCTGTGAGGTTGACAAGGGATCCCAAATGAATTCTACAAAGTCTGAAACAAATATTTCAGTGGTACACAATATATTTACTAGATTGTTTTGCTTCTCACATACAAATAATTGAGGCCTTTAGCAAAGACTGCTTCCCTCCTCATTCAGTTTAAAATCCATGACCAATCATTAATTATTTTCATACATCGTCAATTTCCTTGTCCTTCTTGGGCTTTGCTGAACTCATCTGGCTAAACCACAACCCTGGCTAAATTCATTCTGTCACTAAGTCTGTGCCTGCAACCATGCAGCTAAAATGTGGCTAGAAAAAAATCATACTGATTACCATAAAACTCGAGCCCTTAATGCTGCCCAGCAATCATATTCTCTCTCCCTGGTTCTTTCACTTTCCCTCTTGCCTCTATGAGTATTTCATACCTTCTCCTTCCCTCCTTGCTCTCACTCTCAGTTGATGGATTTTACTCTTCTAGATGACTTTTTTTTTGAAACAGAGTTTCACTCTGTCACCCCAGGTAGAGCACAGTGGCGTCACCACAGCTCACAGGAACCTTAAACTTGGAGGCTCACGTGATCCTCGTGCCTCAGCCTCCCGAGTAGCTGGGACTACAGGTGCACACCACCACGCTCAGCTAATTTTTCTATTTTTGGTAGAGATGGGGTCTCGCTCTTGTTCAGGCTGATCTTGAATTCCTGACCTCAAGTGATCCTCCTGCCCTGGCCTCCCAGAGTGTTAGGATTACAGGCGTGAGCCACCTCGCCTGGCCGATCATTCTTTCTTCCTAGAAATACTTTCTTTACTTGGCTTGCAGGATACCACACTCCTGGTTTCCTGCGTACCTCTCTGGTGTTCTTTGCTGGCTGTGTGTTACCTCTTTTTTCCTAAATGCTGCATTACCACAGGATTCATTCAGGTCACTTACCTTCTCTTTCCTATTCACATTCACTCACTTAGTATTTAAAGTCAGTTTTATGGCTTTAAGTGCCATCAACATGCTGATGAATTACAAATTTATACCCCTAACTGGACCTCTGCCTTTAAGACTCATTTATTCAACAATCTACTTGACATTTCCATTTAATTACAGGCATCTGAAACGCAACATGTCCCAGAGACTGAGCTCCTGATGTACCTCCCCACTCTAAGCTTATTCCTTAGTCATTTTCCTTTCAGAAAATGGCAACTGTGTCCTTGTAGTTGCTCAAGCCAAACCCCATAGAATCATTCTTGATCCTTCTCTTTCTCTCTTGCCCCACAACCAATCCATTAGCAAAGGTGTTGGTGACACCTTTAAAATAGTTGCAGAATCCAACCACTATAGGAAGCCAGTCAGTATTAATTTCTCATAAAGCAACTTATCTGTGGAACTGTTTAATCATATGTATTTGGATTTTTTTTTTTGAGAGGCAGGGTCTTGCTTTGTCACCTAGGCTGGAGTGTGGTGGCGTGGCAGGATCATAGCTCGCTGCAGCCTCAAACTCTTTGGCTCAAGTGATCTTCCCACCTTAGCCTCCTGAGTAGCTCAGACTATGGGCATGTGCCACTATGCCTGGCTAATGTTTAAAAAAAAAATTTTATAGACATGGAGTCTTGCCCAGGCTGGTCTTGAACTCCCGGCATCAAGTAATCCTCCTTCCTTGGCTTCCCAAAGTGCTGGAATTACAGGCGTGAGCCACTGCACCCAGCCAGTACTGGGAATTTTCTGAAGAGTACTTAAATAAGGCACATGTATTCTACCACTAGTAGAGACAGTTAAAAGTAGTAACTTTATACCCCACCAATGCACTGTACGTTTCACTGAAAAAAATCTTTAAAGTTTAATCGAGTTGGCTGAGAAGCAATATAAAGCTGATTGCTTTGTCATTTAAAATAGAGTTCTGTAGTCTTTGCTGTCAAATTCTTTCTCAGTGACACTGTGAAATAGATCCTTACTAAGTACAATTTCAGAGAGACCGGATTAAGTATGAAGCACGAACATTAACGTTAAGTGCTTACAGTTGCTAGTGGCAGCTATGAGGGAAATGCAGTAGTGTTTTTTAAAGAAAAGGAGAAGAAATAAAGAAAAGAAACAATGAGAGATGTTAACGGAAAGAAAGAGAGATATGTGTAGTATACGTGGAACTGTGCTGCTAGCAAACAACTGAAGTGTCACAGATGCAGCAGTAATGTCACAAATAGTAAAGGCTCAGAGTATGAGCAGTTTGGTAGTACTTGCAAAAATAAGCATTTTTAAAAAATTCCTTTTCTTTTTAAATTTCAGAATATTAGGGGGGTACATACATTTTGGTTACATGATTTGCTTTTGTGCAGTTTGAATCAAAGTTCTAAGTGTGCCCATCACCAAGATAGCGTGCACTGTACCTGTTAGGTGTGTATTTACCTGCCCCCCCAAAATAAGCATTTTTTTAACCAGCTTAAATTTGGCATTTATTGATTTTTACTGCATATGACATTCTCTGTTTCAAAAACTTCTGAAAAAAATACATGTGAATGTAACAAAAATTAATGACCTTATGCTCTGTCAAAAAATAATTTAATTTTATCAAGATTATGGAACAGTACCTGTAAGTCGGGGAATAACTGTTTTGTTGATGACAGCAGACAAGATTTTTTTATCTGAACTATCTTCCTTCTTTGAATCTTCCATAAATTCTTCTACAGATGTGAACCATGGCATCTGTTTTAAATCTATGGAATCCAACTTACAAATGAAATGATAAAAGTTATAAATAAATTTTTAAGCATACTTTAAAATAGTTGTTAACTTTTTCAATGATCACCAGACCCTTTTCCAAGGATCAAATGAGAACAATTCCATATTTTAACATTGTATATAGCACTAGACCACTAAGGCTAGGCAAGGTGACAAGACTATGACATGCTGTCTAAGCAATGTATAATACCAAGAAACTGCATTTCATGCATTCATTCGTGCAGCAAACACTCACCAACTGCCTACCATATGCCACAACCTTTAGAACCTACCACATGGCAAGTACTCTGCTAGGAGTACTGGCACTTGAAATAGCCATGGAATTTTATAAAAATTTATTCATCTCAAGCAAAGTTTACTTCTGGCCCTTTCAATTCTCATAATCATCAAACGTGTAATTTGCATGTCATTTAGCCAAAGGTCCTGGCACACAGTAGGCAGTTGTTGAGTTCATATCTTTGAATTTTGGATCTGAACATCAGTGTAATCTCTAGCTCCTGAACTACTATTTCTTCTTTTATACCTTACCAAACACCTTTCCCTTTCTGTCTCCTCCTGTTAATCCTATATATCCTTTAAAGCCTCACTTAAATTCCCCCTCCTCAATGCAACACTGACTAACTCTTCCCAATATGTCCTCTCCAACTTTAGAACTCTTGGAACAAGGCTTGCATAGCTAATTTCCTCAAACCCACTACTACCTTGTACTTTTTGTGGGGGGGATTTCAAACTTATATATAGAAGCAGCTGGAAAAATGTTTGCTTTACTGATGTTTAGTACTGCTCAGCCTTAAAAATCAAGTGAGAGCCAAGAAAAGAAGAATGTAGCTTGAAGTACACATTTCCAGACTATTGTCCCAAAGCTCTAAACTTTAGCTCCAACTCTAGGTATTTAACAGTTAACCTGATAGCAAAGAAACTGAAGTAACTAATGTGATCAGGATAATTTCTTGCATGTTAAGCATAAATACCTTAAGAGGATTCCAGTGAACTAACTGAACTCGTATTAGGGGATTTAAAAGCTTCGGTATGCATAAACTAATGAAAGCTTCATAATAGGAATCAGGAAACTTTTCTCGCCATTGCTGAAATTTCAACAAAATATTCTGGATGTTACAAAAATCATGGTGCACATCTTCAAAAATTTTCTTCTGATTCTGTAAAATCACATCTGTAAACAAAATGAGACTCTTTATATTACACATTTTAAGTTTGTGAACTTTAAGCTTGCTTCCTATAAATAGTCACACATGACTGTAATCAATTGAGCTAAAAACTTTCCTTGGGGGGCCAGGCGTGGTGTCTCACGCCTGTAATCCTAGCACTCTGGGAGGCCAAGGCGGGTAGATCGTTTGAGCTCAGGAGTTCGAGACCAGCCTGAGCAAGAGCGAGACCCCCGTCTCTACTAAAAAAATAGAAAGAAATTAGCTGGACAACTAAAAATATATAGAAAAAATTAGCCGGGCATGGTGGCGCATGCCTGTAGTCCCAGCTACTTGGGAGGCTGAGGCAGAAGGATTGCTTAAGCCCAGGAGTTTGAGGTTGCTGTGAGCTAGGCTGACGCCATGGCACTGTAGCCCAGACAACAGAGTGAGACTCTGTCTCGAAAACAAACAAACAAAAAAACCAAACCTTTCCTTTGGAATTAACATATAAGTTCATTTTTATTAAAAAATTATCACTTTAGCCACAAGCATAATAACATCAACACTAATAAAATCTGTGATTTACCGAGCCTCTGCTGTTTGCCAATCTATTATAAATACACTAATCTCATTCCTTCATCATAACTATCTTCCCTACAATACAGGTAAAGCCTGCTTATTTACAGACAAACAAAAGAACATCGATATTAGGTCAAGGAATTTGTCTAAGATCACATAGAATAAAGCCTGCCTGTCTTTGAACCCAAGTCTACTTAACTCCAGAGGCTAGAATCTTTCAACTATATACATTTTACCTTATAATGTTAAAAATGGTTTTGCTAAATTCAGTTGTTTCAAATTAAAAATGATAATATAGGAAGTATGTGGTAAAGAAATGAAACTAAAATATTCATTTGTAATAGGAGCAAAGCTGAGTGAAAAAAACTATAAAGATTTAAGAATACTCACAATCCTCCTCCCTCCATTTTATTCCATTTTTCCAGAGGTAGGAAAAGAGTCTTAAAGGAGAAAAATTTTCCAAATTGTTTCATATAGCTTATGTATTTAAGGGCAATAATAGCAAGTATTCCCACCATTTCAATACTTCAAACCAAGACATATTGGAAAGTTGGTAACTGACCTTGGCTTTTTTGGAAGTCAGTCATCTCTGCTGAAGATAATTCATCATCACTAGATGTCCCCTCCTGATGGTTGCAATTCCCAGAAAGCACCCTTGCTTGTCTTCTTTGTGTTCTATATTTTGCAACAAACCAAAAATAAATGAAAAGCAAGTAGCTCTTGAGGAAAATAAATGCTTTTTAAACAAAGAGAAGTAATTTTATCATTTGCTTAAAATGGCCAGAAATATATATTAGCACACTTAATATTTTTGACAGTTTTGTAGCTTCATTAGTTGAGTTCATGGTTCTCCCTCTTTTTTTCTCTTTTTTTTTTTTTTTTTTTTGAGACCTAGTCTTGCTCTGTCACCTGGGCTAGAGTGCTATCTCAAACTCCTGGGCTCAAGCAATCCTCCTGCCTCAGCTTCCTGAGTAGCTGGGACTACAGGTGCATGCCACAACACCCAGCTAATTTTTTCTACTTTTAGTAGAGATGGGGTCTCACACTTGCTCAGGCTGGTCCCCAACTCCTGAGCTCAAGCGATCCTCCCGCCTCGGCCTCCCAGAGTGCTAGGATTATAGGCGTGAGCCACGGTGGCCAGCCAAGACATTTCTACTTAGGACATTCCCATGGGCTGATTAGATTCTGAAGAGGGGATAACAATATAATTAGGACCGGCTTCTAGTAACAAGCAATTCCTAACCTGATAAAAATGTCGTTTTAACCATTCCTTTCAACTGATCCAAAATACCAGTGTGTCTTTAAAGCAGTCAAAGACTGCTTACCTAAATTTTGGTTTTAGTATACATTATTTTTACAAGCTAATACTGTATGTCAGGTGTGGTTAATTATATCATATGGTTAATTATATGTTAGTAGAAAGTACTTGCTCAATGATGCTTTAAGTCTTCACTTTATATAGCTACCTTCGAGATTCAATCTCTTCTAAAATCCATTGAGTTTTTTCATCTACAGCCAAGCTTCCATTTGTTGATGTCTCCTCTTTGCCTGTTAATAAATAAAATTGATTTTGTACTATAAATTCTCAAAAGAAAAAAGTGAAACACTTTGAAAATAAATAGCATGGATATATACATACTAATACATGTATATATAAATACACACATATAATATGCTTAAATTGCATATTTACACCAGTTTCCTCCATAGCCAAATGCTAGAAATATTTGCATTACCAATACAGTAGTCCACAGGGGATATGTCCGAAGACCACCAGGGCATGCCTGAAACCATGGATAGTACCAAGTCCTATATATACTATGTTTTTTCCTATATATACATTCCTATGATAAAATTTAATCTATAAATTAGGCACAGTAAGCGATTAACAACAGTAATAAAACAATTATACTGTAATATAAGTTATATGAATGTAGTCTCCCTTTCAAAATATCTTATTACCTATTACCTATTTTTTGGACCACAGTTGACCTTGGGTGACTGAAACCAGGGAAAGCAAAACTGTAGATTAGAGGGGACTGCTGTATTTTATTCACAGTATTTATTTTAATAAGTACTAACCCACTAAATGTCATGTGGTTGAAAGTCACTTTGCCTTTGCTTTTATTAGCTACTTGGTTATCGTCTCATCTCTTTTACTACCTCCTGATTGCCCTTTAATCAAAGGAAGACATCTCTGAAAATACAAAACCAGTGTGAAAATAAAAGCAAGCATCCAAATCTCATAATAGAGATCTTACAGATAAATCTATACTGAAACTCACCAGAACCAACCTGGGGAAGGGCTGTGAAACTGTAAAGTTAGATCTCTAACAGAGTCTACAGATTTATGTGAACTTATCTCAAAACATTCAAATGACTTTCTAAATATTTTGTCTCAAATACCAAATAATTATAAGTTATAATGTTTATGTTTTGGTCTTACACTTAATTTAAGACATTTTAAAACTCTACTTTTAAATGTTTTAGGTTTTCGGAAGTGGGTGGGTAAAAGGTAGTGGGAAAATACACAAAAACCATTTTTTATACAGGAACAAAAATATTTTTATTCTTCAGATAATTTAGCTTAATGAATAAATCATATTGAATATGAAAAACACTAACATGATAACTGTTGTAAATACGTTGATTCGTGTTTTAGTTCATCTTGCCTGCGTTTCATAAAGGTCATAGCTTGTTTTAAAAGGAGTGCATGCATGGATGATTCTATTTCTTGGATGTTGATAATCTGAAATACATATATAAGTGACATTTTGGAGATCATTGATAACGAAATATAAAAAAAATATGAAAAAGTAATATTTAGAAGATATATAAGCATATGTATTAATATATGCTCAATTCTCATAAAAAGAAACATTTCCAGTACTACCACATCTCAATTATAAAACATTGTGAGCAACAGGCCTAGCTGCCAAAACTATTATCAAAAAACAGAAAATCAACTTACTATCCTGGAACAGCAATAAATATCTCAGATAATGGAAGCAAATGGGATAGAGTCAGGAACATGGATAAGAATGATAGATAAGAAGAAGGATTCTTCTTTGTTTGAGATAAAAGAATAGGAGGAAATGAAAGGTGCAGCTGTTTTAACAGGTCAAGGGGGTGAACAATAGGTGGGCACTTGTAGAATCTGGTGAAATCTGAAAAAATGGAGAATGCAAGAAATCTAACCAGAGACAGGTGAGAAAGTTGTGATATGGACATGAGAGACTAGTTAAAATTGGGACTCTCATTTTTTTTGGCAACAATTCCTTCCATTCCAATGATGTTCCAGCAACTGCTGCTATGGATACATCAATGCATAGGCTGACAAGATTTTAACAGTGTAATTCTTTAAAGATTAATGAAGAAAAATATTACATTGTAATAAATACTCCAGAACGTAACTATCCAGTGATATTAGAAGGTAGCCAATTTAAAACAAGAGGGATCAGCATCCAAATGTTTAGAAACATTTTAATCATAAATAAAAAATAATATGGAAAGCAGAGTATAATTTATTTTTAAATGGTTAATATAGTTTTTAAAAAAGGACAATTGAAGACCCCATTGTAAGAACTCAGTATGCATAAAACAAAAACAGAAAATGAAAGTGAAAGATTAATAAATCTGATAACACAAAAATTTCAAAACATTTGAATGTTAAAATGCCATCACAAACAAAATAAAAACCCAAAACAAACTGGTAAGTTTACATCAAGTAGAATAAAGCACTAAAAATTTTAAGCCATAAAAAGTTATTCATCCACACTGAGAAAACTAAAAAAAACTAAAAAAGAAAAAAATCCCCACTAAGAATCAAAAAGATGACAGGGCAAAGGGGACAAATAATTCACAAGAAGGAAAACTACACATAGCTAATAAAGGGTTCACTTGAGATCAAAATACAATACATAAACACAAAACCCATTTTGTCTAGTAAACTAATAAAACTGGCACAATTGTTCTAGAGGAAAATTTGGCAACATGTTTCACATGAGCCTTAAAAATATTTAGACTTAATTCATTTTCTTTGACTTATTTTATTTTCTAGGAATTTTTCTTCAATGGATGAAAGTTTAACAAAAATTTAAATATAAATTTTATACAGTGTTACTTATAATAGCAAAATAACTACAAAAATCTAAATGTCCAATATTAAGGGAATGTTTAATATCATAGTATGTTAAAAACATGTAGGAAAAATACTAGAGAAAAGTATTTAATTTTAAGATGTAGACTTTTTGTAATTGCATGGTAAGGGGCGGTTCTCCAAAAAAGAAAATGATATAAATATTTACATGTACCTTTTCATTAAGGCAGTCAATTACATTTTCCACATAAATTTTCATGCTTTTATAGAATTTATAATTTAGAGCATGATTTGATGAACTTTCTAGGTGCTGGATTGTACTCTGCGAGCTCTTGACATCTTGCATGCATTTTTCATATTCCCTCAGATGTGAGCGGTGTGTGTCCTGTAGTAATGTTAATCTAAATAAACAAAATAAAAATTGCTTTATTTTTCAAACTTTTTTCCTCGTAAAGTAGCAGTCTAATGCAAATGTTTTCAAAGACCACCAAGGAAACTGACAATCATATAAACCTGCGCTTATTAGACTTGCTAAGCAAAGGAGAATATCACAATAAAAGAAGTCGCAAAGGGGAAAAGGAGGAAAGGGCACATACAGGTTTTTAGGGGCTGGAGCTAGTTTTAGAGTAGAAATTAATGAGTGTAGTTTTAGGTCAGGATTGAGCAGAATTTATAAACTAAGTGAGCTGCAAGAACAATCAATGCTCTTGTATTTGAAATACAGGAGTCCATGTGGAGTTACTGTTAAATCAATTTGTGGTCATTCTTGGAATATGGGAGTCTGAATGAGCTGATATTAAAATCATTTGAGCATGTTATGGTTTGGTATAATTTATCTATTTTGTGATTCACAATGCCTTTTGTTTTATTTGTCATTAGAATTTGATGTTCCCTGAGGTACATTCCATTTTGTTGCTGCTCTGTTGCATTTCCCTATATGCTGTTTTATTAAAGTTAAGATACCCACTTTCTTTTAGCTCTTGTGAATATCACATGTATCAGCTGATGTTATATGAAAAAACTGTCAAATTTAATGACTGCTTAGCTTTTAAAATTCAATTACCCTTCATATATACATGCCAATGGAGGAATAAGAAACTCCCATTATATCTTCAAAAAAATCTGGAATGTGTTTTCTAATATTTGACTCTGTAAATACCTTACAATTAGAGAATTAACTACCAATGAAATAACACATTCATAGTATGTGAACTAGAATCAGACTTATTATTTTTAATTTACCTCCTTGGCTAACCTGCTCCATAATTGAGACTGTTTAGCATTTACTTAAGCTAAATATTCTTTCTCCAAATTTTCTGCATTTGTCTTTCAGTCTTTCCTTGCTTTATGTAAAGACCAGTGAGAGTTAAAAAATAAATCAAGATAATAAAGTATAGTAGGCATTATTAAAATGTTTTAATTAAGTAGAGTATTATTGGTTATAGCAGTAAAGTTGTAAGAACGTATTATGTGGAAAAAGCTAGGTACAGAACTGGGTATAGAGAGTGCTTTTTCTTTTTGTATAAAAATGGGGCAATATATAAATACATATGGGCTTATATAGATATACATAGAGACCACTTCTGGAAGTAAATATAGAAACTGGTAGCAATGGTTTCTTCAAGGGAAGGTGACTTCCTTTTCTCTGTATAACCTTTGTACTGGTTGATTTTTTTTTTTAACAGTAAGAGTGTATTTTCTTTTTAAAATAAAAGAAACTAGTTAATAAAAAATAAAATACAATAAAGTTAGTTAACAGTTACCCAAATAAAATAAAATACTAATCTAAGTCAGTGATCTGCTACCTTTTTCTATTCTATTACTCATGCAAGATAATTTTCTTAAATAAAATCTTGTTAAGAACAACCTTGTACGTTCTGGGTTACACGCAATTTTAAGTGCAATAGCTGTAATTCTAGCTGTCTTCTAACTGAAGAAAGCATATCAGAATGTTAGTAAATGATAAAGTTATTACAGAAATAATCTTGAGTCTGTTAAAGTAATCTCACCATTTAACATCACTATTGGAAAACATCGATCTAGAACAGGGTTGCTCCTCTCTCTCTCCCGCTCCCCGCAACACATAAACACACTTTCACTCTGTCTTTCTACCATGCGAGGACTAGCGAGAAGATGTCCATCTGCAAGCCAGGAAGACAGCCCTCACGGAATCCAGTCATGCTAGCATCATGATCTCAGATTTCCCAGCCTTTAGAACTGTGAGAAATAAAGTCTATTGTTTAAGTCCCCCCCACCCAAAAAAAGAGACAGAACAGCAGTTTGGCAAAAACTTTTTTTTTGTAAAAGGCTAGATAGTAAATATCTTAGGCTTTAAGGACTAGATGATTGCTGATGCAACTACTCAGTTCTGTGTTGTAGCACGAAAGCAGCCATAGACAAGATGTAAACATCAAAGTATGGCTGTGGTCCGATGAAAATTTATTTACCAAAATATAGTGTGGGCTGGTTGTTTGCTAACTCTCGACAATACAGAGATAACTCAGTATCTAAAAACTGGTACATCGAAAGATTTTCAAATACTTAATTCACTGTGCAATGCTACAAAATGTCCTTTCTATGTCAATTCTCATTTAAATGGCCAATATATTTTAGTTGCAGTGTGATTAAGGAATGAAGCTACTTTAAAGTTGATTCATAGAAAAGATAATGGGGAAAAAAAATTTTGAACCTATTCTCAGGTAAGAAAAAATGCATCTTGAAAAGCAATAAAAATGTTCTTTAAAAATACCTGCTTTGGCAGGAGAATCAAACTTTCTCCTTGTATCAAACTGTTATAGGGACTAACAAACTTTTACCATCATACTTGTTCTTTGGTACATCTAAAGATACACACTAGATCCCAAGTAGTACAATTACAAAATACAAATATTTAAAACAAAACTACTAATGATGAGGTTTGACTTAGTTTTAGTAAAAATACCACTTATATTAAAATTAATACTACCTATATAAGAGGTAAGTATTTAATAATACTGGTAGAATAAAAGAGAGCTGTGCTTTAGAAGGGCAATCTGTACCAAGAGCTATAATAATATGACCTTTGCCTGGAAATTTACCTTAAGAAAAAAAACTGCAACAAATTAGAAGATGTTCATTATCTGTACCATTATCTATAATAGAGAAAATTCAGAAATCAAAATATCCAACAGAGAAATAATTATAACAACTATATGAGCAAACATGATAGTTTTTATAATGTAGAAAAATGCTTATAATTAAGAAGTAGAATTTTATATTTACTGATTTTAACCATGTAACCTACATCTGTTATAAAGACTAAAAGACATACAATAGTCCCCTCTTATCCACAGGGATATGTTCCAAGTCTCCCAGTGAATGCCTAAAACTGTAAATAGTAATAAACCCTATACATACTCTTTTTCCTTTACATACATACCTATGATAAAGTTTAATTTATAAATTAGGCACAGTACTCTTGCACTTTGGGGCTGTTATTACATAAAATAAAGGTTACCTGAACACAAGCACTGAGATACTGCGACAGTTGATCTGATAACCAAGAAGGCTACTAAGTGACTAACAGGTGGGTAGCCTAGAGTGTGGAGATGTTGGTCAAAGGGGTGATTCCCGTCCTGGGTGGGATGGAGAGGGACATCTCGAGATTTTACCACACTACTCAGAAAAGCATGCAATTTAAAACAGATGAATTGTTTATTTCTGGAGTTTTCCACTTAATATGTTTGGACCACAGTTTGACCATGGGTAACTGAAACCAGTGAAAGTGTGGATAAGGGAGGACAACTATATACAAAAATACAATCAGCTGTATGATAATATATATGTACATCTGTTTAAGATTAACATTTAATAATTTAAAAGAATATAGTGCAATTTTTTCACTATTAAATGCCTAGAACAAATGTAAATTTCAAAATGAATATTACTTACCTAGTATTTAATTGCTTCTTAATAATTTCTAAATTGACTGGAGAGAATGAAATGGAAGTATCAAACTTCTTCACTGTTTGAGATCGACTGCTGCAGGAAATACCTATGTCTCTTTCCTAAAAATAATATGAAAGTTGATTTTTTAAAAAACATTTCATTTACCTTATAAATGTTAAGAGCATGAAAGGAGACTAGATGATCCAAGGTCCCTTGCAGCTCAAAAATTCTATGTTTTGGTAATTTTTCATGGTCACAATGAAATGCTTTCAAAATCCTCAGTTTTAAAATTTAGAAATTTAAATTCACATGTAAGAGGCAAATATTAAAAATTGGATTTTTAAAAAAAATTTAGCTCTTGAGGTTTTCAAAGCTAATTTTATTTACAGTCTAATGTACTCTCAGAAAGTCATGCAGTTTTTGAAGAAGCACAGTCCTTGGTAAATATTACCTTGTGTGGTAGACACAGCTGTCTGGCTAATCAAACAGCTGTTTCCATGATAGAAATAGCTATTTAACTCCACCTCCATCCTAGTCAATGAAGAGTAAATGGAACTCTGCTGGAGGGTTTCTTAGTAAAGCTTTTACCTTTCTTTCAGCCACTGCTATTTGGGTTTTCTGTTACTTGTAGAGAAATGCATTACCAACTAATACATCGTGTAACACGGTATATTTCACATTAGTGTCCTCTGACTAATTACAGCTCAGCAATTCCACTTACAGCTTGGAACGTTCAAAAGATCCTAAAGAACCTCTATTTTAGACGATGACATATGAAGAAGTGGACCAGATATTTAGCCAAGTCATTGGCTTAATTACCCCTTTTACATTTTCCATGAAGCATCATTTCTTATTTCAATTTTCACCAAGTCTCCCATCCAGCTCCAATCATATCTACAAATTCAAACACTCCAGATATTTTCAGTCTCAAATTCCTTACATCATAAATATCTTCCAATGGCCCATTCAAATACCACCACTTCTGTACGGGCTTTTCCAAACCTCCCCATTTACTCTCCCTTCTATAGAACTGACCACCCACTTGCTCCTTTGTGCTATCTCAGGACCCTGCACAGAGTTCTGTCATAAAACTTGTAGAATTTCATGGTAATCTCCTCCTGCAAAGATTGTACATCATTGTAAGTGGCTGTAGTAGACTAATGGTGACCCTATAAAAGACATCTTCCTATTCATATATTACCTTATATGGCAAAACATGTATTTAAGTTAAAGATTTTGATTGGAGAAGCTTATCCTAGATCATCCAGCTGGGGCTATGTGCAGAGGGAACAGAGAGAAACATGGTCGTAAACCAAGGCATGCCAACAACCACCAGAAGCTAGAAGAGGCAAGAAATGGATTCTTTTCTAGAGTTTCTGGAAGGAGTATAGCCCTACCAACACTTTGTTTTTGGACTTCCGGTCTCTAGGAGTTTAAAAAAATTCTGTTGTTTTAAGCTACCACGTTTATGGTAATTTGTTATAGCAGCCACAGGAAACTAATACAGTGGCATATGGTAGATTGTCAATAAAGGAATCAGTAAATACACTCACACTAGTAATAAAAAATGCAAATCAAGTAAGCACGGGATTGTATTTTTGCCAACTAAACTTGTACCTAAAGCTGGCAAGACTGTGGTGAAACATTCCCATGATATTGGTGGCATTACAGATTGAGCTAAGTTTTCTTTAGAAGGCAATAACATACTAAGTGCCATAAAAAAGTTTATCTTCTTTGATTAGTAATACCACTCCTGGCAATTACTACAAGTCCAAAAACAACGCATCTAAAAAAAGGAAGAAAAGGAGGGAAGGAAAAAAAATATCTAAATATTCACTGATTCTTATTTATTAATAGAAAAAATTCAGATTGCAAATAACCTAAAATATTCAAAATTAAGAATGGTTAAGATGATCCAAGGTCCCTTGCAGCTCAAAAATTCTATGTTTTGGTAATTTTTCATGGTCACAATGAAATGATTCACTGACTCCAATGAATATTATGCTGGATGTAACACTGAAAAAAAATAGTTAGTAATCTTGACCTCATGAAGCTTATAGTCTAGCAGCAGACCCAGAACCCATATCCAGGACTTTTAACCCCAAGTACAGTACATTTTTTGTTTGTTTTGTTTTAAACCTCACTATTTGTTTAAATTTTACTTTTAAATACCTGTTTTGTATAATATAAAACTGTTAGTATAAAATTAAAGGTAATAAAAATATGGTGCCCTCAAGTGGAAGGTATTTATAATCTAATGGAAAAAGAATAATATGCATGGTGTAGTGGGTTGAATGGTGGCCTACCAAAAGATACACCCATGACTTAACCCCTGGGCTGTGTGAACATGATCTTATTTGAAGAAAGAGTCTTTGTGGTTGTAATTAACTGAAGGATCTTAAATGAGATCATCCTGGATTACCTAAGTGGGCCCCAAATCCAATGACACGTGTCCTTATGAGAAACATACACCATAGAGACACAGAGAAGAAGGCCATGTGAAGAGAGAGAGAGAGAGATACGAGTTATGCAGTCACAAACCAAGGAATACCTGGAGCAAACAGAACTTGGAAAAAGCAAGGAAAAATTCTCCCCTGGGGCCTTCAGAGGAAGCAAAGCCCTGCCAACACCTTGATTTCAGATTTCTGGCCTCCACATTGTGACAGAATAAATGTCTGTTGTTTTAAGTCACCAAGTTTGTGGTAATTTGTTACAGCAGCCATAGGAATCTAATACATATGGTATAAAAAATTATTACCTCTATGATTTTAACTGCTTTCTTCATTTGTTGATGTTCCCAAATATCTTGACATTCATCTTCCTGACTTTCTTCACTTGTTTCATTTCTGCTTGCTAGGGAAAAAAATGTTGACATATAAACATTCAATATTTTTCCATTCCAATTGTAGCAGTCAACATTTTTGGGGGGCTTATTATATGCAGGCTTACCACCACTCTACATGTTATCTTTTCTTCACAATAATTCTGGGAAGAAGGCACCATTATTGCCTTCATTTCACAAATGAGGAAACTCGAACACTGGGAGTTTAAAAACTTGAGGACTATGTTGAAGCTGGAACTTGAACACAGAGATCTGACTCCAGAACCTGTACTCTTATCACCAAAATACTACAGTTCCGCATACATAAAAACTAAGAAAGAATTAAATGTTTGGTTTTATCAAAGATTTCTCAATTTCCACCTGAGAATCCAAAAACTTAAAAATAGTTTCTCAGTTATAAGGAAAGCAAAGTCTCATTCTAAAAAAAAAAAAAAAAAAATTCAAGTAACAAAAACCTTAGCAAAATGTTTATATCATAAATGAGAAATGTGTAAATAGTCCTTTGAGACTAGGATTATTGGTAGAGGAAATTTTTTATTACAACAGAAGGATTTTAATACATCACACCTAAAATCTCTACAGACACTTCCATGTTAAATAAAAATTCTTTATAAAGATGACAACGATAGTTTTCAATATTTCAAAAATAAGATACTACATGATTTTTTTTAACCCATCAAAGAAGATCAAGTGGGGGTCAAGCATTAGTAAACATTATTACACATACCCTTTGATAACAGCATTTTGATACAGATATATCTTTTAAAAGCCATAATGTCATGGACCAAACAAAAGCCAAAATCAACAATCTTTACAATACGAGACACCACATTACATTTTTATGGCAATTTTATCACATAATGTTATATTCTAATGAAAAATGCCTTAATCTTCATATGCTGGTAAATAAATTAAATACATACTTGTCTCTTCAGCCATTCTTTGCCTAAGTGTTTGAGGCTTTGGGGCAAATGGTATCCTCTTTTCATGGTCATCAGGCTCACTCTCAGGATCGTCATCACCGTTTCTCTTCGTACCAGAGAGGGTGATGGGATGTTTTACATCCAAAGAAATATAATCACCTTGGGCCCTGGCCAATTCACGTTTTCTGCGGGCTGCCTGAATAAAAGCTGCATCAGGGATCTTAACTGAAAGTAACAAAGAGGACACTGAAAACCAAAGACCAACAGAAATAAATATTCCTCACATTTAAACAAAGAAAAATGGCACCATTTTCCTAAATTTTTCACTATTTTGATACATGCATGTGACTTTAACGGCTCAAAATCTAATCAGTAAAGGAAGAAAATTAATTTAATAGAGCGTAAATACAATTTAGAGAAATATATGGAATTTAGAAGTACCAGAAAATATACTTAAATGACTCCATCTTTTTTTTTTTTTTTAATTTTTTTTTTTATTTCAGCTTATTATGGGGGTACAAAAGTTCTGCATAGATATATTGCCCATGTCCCTCCCAATCCCCCGAG
>CM052437.1:53411960-53433873 GCA_028533085.1 Varecia variegata
GACTACAGGCATGCACCACTATGCCCGGCTAATTTTTTCTATATATTTTTAGTTGGCCAGATCATTTCTTTCTATTTTTAGTAGAGACGGGGTCTCGCTCTTGCTCAGGCTGGTCTCGAACTCCTGAGCTCAAACAATCCGCCCGCCTCGGCCTCCCAGAGTGCTAGGATTACAGGCGTGAGCCACCGCGCCCGGCCCTTAATCAGTGTTTCTTAACGGGGCATTTGGGGCCGGGGCCGTTCTTCACTGTCCTGCACTGGGTAGGGCATTTATCAACTCTCCCCTGCAGGCACTGTGTGCCAAGCACCACCTCAATCACTGTGATCATTAAGAACTATCCCACACATTTCCAAACACTGCCCTCTCTCCTTTGGTGGGCAGCGCTACTAACACCGTTAAATCTAGAATCTAGACAGGGCTTCAATTGTTTACCAGGCTTCAATTCTTAGTATTGGCTTTATCATTCAGTACTCCTGTACCTTGTGAATGCAGATAGGGAAAAAATTAAAATAAATACAAGGCTAGAGAGCTACTGGTTGTTGTTATTTAATGGATTAATACAGAAGCACTTATTACTAATCTTTTAAAAAGTACTTTAACAATTTTATTTCAATATAATTTATTTTCTTTATAAAGCTAAATATTTGACTTTATTAATTTTCCCAGATGGGGTCTTAGGTTTCACTAGACTGAAAAAGCAGTCCACAGTACAAAACAAGTTATAAACCCTTGCAAAGGGCCAGATGAATGTTTTTGACTTTGCAGGCCATAAGGTTTCTGTTGCAACTTCTCAACTCTGCCACGCAGTGCAAAAGCAGCCACAAATAGTAAGTAACTGAAAGAGTGTGACTGTTTTAATAAAATGTTATTTACAAAGACAGGTGGTGGGCCGGATTTGCCAACCCCTGAATTAGACTGGGGGTAATTTGCCAACATCGTTCTGAAATAGAACAATGGTATTTGTAGAAAATTTTCAGTAGTCCCCCAAGTCCTATATAATCTGACTCCAACTTGTCCCTTTTGTTTTGTTTCTTTTTCTTAAACTCCCAATCAAATATTTTCAGCCAAACAAAACTATTTTAAGTCCTCTACACATATTATATATCTTCTCTAGAGTTTTGGATATGCTACACCTTACACCTAAAACATTCTCACTGACCAATTCTTACCATCCTTTAGGTATCAGTGTGAATCACTCAGTATAGCACCGCAAAGTTAAGAAGAACATAGGTTATGGAGCAGATTACCTGGGTTTGAGTCCTAGCTCTGCCTCTTAAAAGCTATCTGATCTTGGGCATGTTACATAATGAAAGTGAGCAGTAAATTTTGGCACTTTGACAATCATTTTTAATGACCAACTTACCCCACACTTCACTAGAGTTTGCTGTGTTATCAACAATAAGAATCACTAGTATAGAAAATACTATATTAGAAATAAACTGTTTAACCAAAATTACAAAAATTACCAACCTGTTGATGAAAATTCTTTTTCTTCTAGAGAGCTAGAGCTGTCAGAAGATGAACTCTGACCATCCTTACTTTCTGAGGAGTGATGTGTTCCATCCTCTTCATCTGTTGAAAGATCAATTGTTCTGGATTCTAACAGGGCATTTGTTTTTAATAAGAAAGAATAAACATAATGGAATCAATAATTAAAATTCTGAACAACACATGGCATATCTATAATATGGTATTTTAATCCTACTCCACATATTTGAAATACACAGATCTTTCTCCAACTTCCAGTCTTTCTGAAATAACTGGATGGTCTAATATGTGTATAAAGATTTACTCTATTTGTATTATCTACATATCTAATAAAATATTTCCAGAAGGATGCAATGAGAAAAGGAAAAGGGAAGGATACATTAGAGAAAAAATAAAGGGACAAAAACTGAAGCAATATTTAGAAAAGAAAAACAGTGGCAGTGAATAGAAAAATAGTGGTAGTGAATAAGTAGAAAAAGAAAAAATATTTAATGGACACTTGCTATATGCTAGGCACATTGAAACCTGTCTTACATAACTTATTAATATTTTGTTTAATACAGTTCTGTAAAGTAAATGCTATTCCCAATGAGAACACTTAAGATTGATAAGATTAATATTAATAACGTCAACTTAGTAAGTGGAGAAGCAGGGCTTTCAACTTAATTCCATCCAACTCCAAAATTTAGGCTCTCCTTATACTACGACATTATTTCAATGTCTGGTGGCAAGAAGTACTGTAATGAGCACTTTGGTCAAAATTAAAGCATGAGTCTATTTTTTTCAGTGTGGGATTTTGGGAAGGTCACCTAGTCTATTAAGCTCAATTAATCTATTAAACAAAGATAACATTACAACATAAAGCCCACAGGAGTGTTGTGAGAATTGAATGAACAAAATATAAAGGAATTCTTGACATTACTGGCAAGAAAAGATTTGTTAGTTCAAAATAATTTACCAATCTCCATGAGTAACCTTAAAAAATAAGATTACATGGTATTTATCTTAATATTTTACCTTAATTAGAAGACCTACATACAGTTTAAAGAAGTCTGGAGTAAAATTAAAACTTAGTAGACTAAAGGAAGATAGTTGCAACTCACATCTATCTTAGCTACTGCTATTTATGACAACCCCTACGTGTGCCCAAAGTGTATTAACACCAAAACAGTGCTTCTCAAGGTATGGCCCGTCAATCCTTGAAGGTCCCTAAGATCCTTTCAGAGAGTCTGTGAAATCAAAACTACTTTAATCACAATACTAACATGTTAGCTGTTCTTTTCACTGTGTTGACATTTATAAAATGAAAAGAAAGCAGTAGTGGGTAAAACTGCTGGGCCCTTACTATCAATCAAGATTGTGACGCCAATTTGAGGTAGCAGTTATTGTATTCTTAATCACCACGCATTGGCAGGGGAAAAAAAAAAGTTTCACTTATTTCACTTCATGAAGCAATGACAACTTTTTAATTTCATTAAATCTTAATCCTTGAGTACACATCTTTTTAATATTCTGTGTGACAAAATGGAAGTATACATAAGGCACTTTTGCTGCATACTGAAATGCAATGGTTGCCTTTCGGAAAAAAGTATTTATGTGAGTTGCAAGCTGAACTAGCCATTGTTTTCAAGGTGAAACATCATTTTACTTGAAAAAATAACTAAAAAAACCAATCTGGTTACTCAGACTCAGGTTTCTGACAAACACCTGCTTAAATACAACCCAAGTTGTGCCTATCATTTCAAGAATGAGAGATTTGAAGTGAAAATTGGAATTCTGGAAAACCTGTATCCTCCACTAAAACTTCACAGTTTCCCAATACTCAAAGACTGACAAGATCAGTGCTAAAATTAAGTGATTTTTTGATATTGTATAATAAAATGTTCAAACATTTGCAAGATCTGCAAACCTAGCAAACGAATACTTTCCCAATAATCAATGCACAATATTATCAATCACTCATGAATAAAAGATCCAAAGTACCAAACAGACCAATGAATTTTAATGTAACAGAGAACCAAAAATTTACTGACATGGTTTAGGATTCCATGTTGCAACTAACCTTTAAGAAACTATTACTTGTTAAGCTTTGTTGTAACATTAAAGCACAACATCCTCAATAATCTAAAAAGGCTGTTAGATACTCCTCTTAGCCATATATCTGTGAAAGGCTGTCTTTTCTTCAAATACTTCAATCAAAACAACATAGCACAACAGATTGCATGCAGAAGCAGCTATGAGAGTTCAGCTGTTTTCTACTTAGACATTAAAAAGACTTGTAAATTGAAAACAATGCCACTCTTCTATTTTTTGGAAAATATTTTTCACAAAAATGTTACTTATCCTTACATGTAATTTTTAACGAGTTAATAAAATTTTAATTTCTAGTATGGTAAGTACTGATAGATACAACCTACAGAAACAAAAGCTCTTTGGGATCCTTACTCCTTTTTAATATGAAGGGAGTCCAAAGACCAAAGTTTGAGAACTACAGCCCTAGAAGGTAAGAGAAAAGGCAATTCCTGGCCTAAATTCTCCTTACTAAAGTTTAACCAGATGTCTGACATATTTTAAGGTACAAAAACAAATATAAAAGGTCATAACAAACACCAAGAAACCACTAAGATCATGAACCTGGAGGATATTATGTTAAGTGAAATAAGCCAGGCACAGAAAGACAAACACTGCATGATCTCCTTTACATGTGGCATCTAAAAAAGTGTAAATCACAGAAGCAGAGAGTAAAGTGGTGGTTTCAGGGGGCTGGGGTTGAGGGTGGTGGTGGTTGGGGAAATGTTGGTCAAAGGACACAAAATTTCAGTTAGGAGGAATAAGTTCAAGAGATCTACTCTACAACATGACTACAGTTAATAACAATGTACTTTATACTTGAAAATCTACTAAGAGTAGCTTTTAGTGTTCTTACCACAAAAATTATCTGAGATAATAGACATTAGTTTGATTTAGCCACTGTACACATATCATACATTATGTTGTACACCATAAGTACACAAAATTTTTGTCAATTAAAAATTTTTAAAAATCATTGAGATCACTTTAATAGGAATAAAAATAGTGAGAAAAATTTGAATCTCAAGACTAATCCAAAACCGTATTCCTTATTAAGCTACAATTCAAACTCACAGCAGTACATTTTTTGTTAACTGCGCTGCTTGAAATGTTTATGTAAGAACTTAAAGGTACTTCAAAATGATTACATGGTATTTAAAGCCATTATTGGTACAATCTACAGCGTCATCAACCTATTATGCTATTTAGTGTTTTATGTATTATTATTATTATTATCGGGTTTTGCACATAATTGGTGGAAAAAGAAAAAAGAATTTTCCAAAACCGGGTCACTTTGCGTTTTTAATGTACTAGTCTGGTTACGTGTTTTCTAGAAAAATAAATTCGGCAAGTTTCCAAAAGGTACATGTTAACTTTCGCCTACCTAACAGCATTAGAATTACTGAACACTTGTGACGATTTAGGTTCTTCATAAATATCAATCACTGTACTATAGCTATAATGGGTGGGGTCATCTGATGGTGAAAACAAAAACAGAGCCACCAAAATGTATAGGATTCCCTTGATTCCCCCAAGACGCCCAATATGTAGATGCAGGCAGCGGGCGAGCGCTTGAAGGCGGGCTGTCCGTAAACCGCGTAACAGGAACCACTAGAGAAGTACCGAGGGACCTCGTGACCCCTTCCCGCCCTCCGCGTCACCCCGGGCGCCCACCCCGCCTCCCCGCGTCACCTTGAACGCCCGCGCCTTCCGCGCGGGGAGCCGCTCGCGGGGCGCGCCGGGAAGTCGCCCACACCCGGCCCCGGCCCCGAGCGCCCCGGACTCGGTGGGGCCGTTCCGCCACCTGCGCGCGGCCTCCTCCAGAGGGCGGCCCTTCCTCCGCAGGGCCGGAGGTCTCCTGTTCCTTCCGTGTTCCGGGCTCAGCAGACGGCTCCTCGGCGCCGTCGCTGTCGCTGGAATCTGCTGGGCGCTGCCGAAAAGTCCTTTTCGGCCTGTGAGCCATAGCCGAGGCCCGACCGCCGCGTGAATCCTCAACTCCCGCGCACAGCACCACGGGTCTCTAGTGACGACCCCGGCGCGCGCGCCCGCCTCGCCGTGCTGCCGGGTGCGCGCGCCCGTTCTGCGCGCCGTCGACGCCCGATTGGTCCGGCGCATGCGTACTTGAACTGCCTGGATCTGGTCGGCCAAGTCCTCTTCCCAGGGCTAAAGTCAGGGGAGGCAAAGCGTTCTCTTTGCTAGGCTGAGTTGCGCGGACCGTTGCCAAGAGATTTCCACAGCCTCTCTGAGCCGAGTCCCACGGATAGCAGCACTCACGTGCTCTGTTTGTGCAAACCCCATCTAGTTATCAGGCGCTGTGCTCTCTGCCCTGGACTGGAACCAGATCCATTACCTTCTATTTTCTGAGAAAGCCCCTTCCATCCAAGAATTAAAACCAGACCCCCAGCAGTGTGGGGGTGGGTGAGTGGGAGCGAGATGCCTTTGAAAGCTAAACGGTAAAAATCTACGCATAAATGCGTACACATGAGTAAAAGTTTGCTCACGGATAAGCAGAAATCAAGTGATTGCTCCCAGGCGGCAGGAAGTGTGGTTGGGATATCATTAATAAAAAAGTAGCAATCACTTTGAAATAATTCTTACAACTGCGATGTGGTCTTGACTGACAGCAGAGTTGATTTTCACTTTCTCATTATTAATAATTATAAAGATAATCCAGGACAAAAAAATCACTTAGAGCCTTATATCACAAGAAATTATGTATAACATAATTATACACTTTTATAAGGAAATACCAATGGATCAATAAAAGACTTTCAAGCGTAAACTGCATTTCATTAGGTAAAATGTTGTAGGGAATAGAAATACAAATTGAAGGAGAAAAAGCAATGATGCAAAGGGTTTGTGTACTTCTTAATGATATTGAGTGTTAAATAGGTTTGACATTTAGGTTACACTAGATACGTTTAAATGAGTGATATAATTTTTATTTAAAAAGTCAAATTGCATTCTTTGCAACTGTCAAAAACTTACAATAAATCTTAGAAGTGTCTATCTAACAATGTGATGGTAATGAATTTTTAAAATTCCTGAAAGAATGTTCAAGCAAAAAAGTATGAAACCACCATCGTAGATGACCATTACCAATTCCAACTTCTTCAGCTTCTTTCTATTGATTATGTATGTTCCAGTTGCTCAAAAAGCAGAAGAACAACATTTCTTTCCTGAGAAGTCTCAGAGGGATTGTATTTTAAAATTGATCCGAGGAGAGTCATAAATAAAATGGGCATTGAAGTACGTTTTGAGGCGTATACCCTGCCAATAAACGGATTCTCTGGAAATTTCTCCCCCATCGGGTTTCTGTAGCCATGTCTACCTCCTGGAACAAGGCTAACAGGATCAGAATAGACACCTGAATAGACACGTGGTAGGCTAATGAGAGCTTTTCTCCAGGATATTAGCTTTGAGGATGAGTCCACGATTTATTCCCTGCATGTATCAGGAACCACAGCTTGTGATTGTCTAAGCTGTGAAACAGCCTTTAAGTGATGGGCTGGGGTCAGCTCCTGTGGACTCTGGAGAGCTGGTTGTAAAATGTTCAGAAATTGTGGGAACCAGTTGTTAAACACAGTCATTATTGAAAATTAAATTATATGATACTACAACTTAAGTATATTATGAATAAAGGTAATAACTCAAAACTTGCCACTTCCTAACTTTTACTACCTTTTACTGTTATCTATGCTGCTGAGGTTTATGTCAAATGTACGTATATGGTAGGAATGTTGTATAATGTCGAGCTAAAGCACACCTATTACCAGCTCCATGTTTTGTGATGTCAGCAGCTTAAATCAACCATAACGGGAATATTTATACCACAGAAATTTGAAGACCCTACAAATCAGGTATCTTCTCTCAGATATTGAACATTTACCATCATATCACTGACTACATTTCCCCAAAGGGATAGAGAAGGGGCAGAGTAGCCCTGATGGATCTGGTCCCAGAACTATTTTTTCATGGCCTTTCTCAGTGAACTAATACTCCCCAGAATAAACTTGGGAAATTCTATAATAAAGTATTATCAGTTATTCATAATTTAATAATAACTTCTTGTAAAGAAAGCCTTCTCTTTTTAAATACAAGTAAAGTTTGGGCACTGCCAGGAAGTGTTTTTCAAATGCTATGGAAAGGATATTTCTGGAGAGTAGAGATACATGTAGTATATGAAAGCACAGCTTCCTACCATGGCCGAGTGTTTCTTGTAACTAGAATAAACTCTGAAGACTGAGGGTGGAGGGATGGGTTCCATTCAACCCAATGCTTTTCAGTATACCGTCTTTCCATGCAGAATTCCCAAGTCCTGTATGAATATTGCACTATTCTCCCATATCATAGAAGGATGTCTTTCTAAATTATACCAATAAGCAGTTAATGCAAAACCAAACAGCAGACTATGATTTTAAGATGGTGAGGAGAATGAAGAAGACGGTAATGATTGCAATTAGAGGTAAATTCAGTGTTCACTTATGCACGATTAAAGAAACATATTAATATATTGTACAATTCAGTTATCTTTTGTTGTGCACCTACTAGGACAGACACAATGCTAGGCCTTAGACTCGTGTTCCTCAAATCTAACATTCTTCAAAGCACCCCGGGCATTGTGTGGACATATAGATGCTGATTGAACAGCTCCATCGTGGGACCTGAGAGTCTTCATTTCTAGCAAGCCCTCAGGGGAAGCCAAGGATCCTTGTCTGAGGACCACACTTTAAACAGCAAGGTCCTAGAACATATAGTAAGAAATAGTAATCACTCTTACGAAGTTTAAAATAAATGTTCCAAGTAACTGAATCATTGATGAACTTCATTTCAGATTATAACAGCATATAAATGCTATCGTAAACCTCAAAATTTGGAAACTAAATAGTCCTCAAGAAGAAAAACTATTAATAAGAATCTTGTCATAATGTTCGAGGTTATCTAAGTCTAGAAGTTATTCATGAAAAGGGGAAATCTGCCTGCACCTCCTCAAGAAGGATTCTCCAGAGGCTCCAAAATCACTTTAGGTGTCTATCTCAATTTGAAAGATAGTCATCAGGACAAAATTCACTATTTAAACATAAAGCAAATATTTAAGGGACAGAAGTGAGTTTCTTTGGGTGTTGCCTAGATGGGAGAGGATAAAGTGAAGAGAATTTGTTTAATCAAGCTGGAGGAATCCTGAGTTTTCTCCTTTGCTGCCAGGGAAAGGAGAGTCAAAGCTCTGGGGGACAGTTGCCAGATTTAGAAAAAATATAGGATGTCCAGGAAAATATGAATTTCAGATAAACAAGGAATAGTTTTTTTAAGTGTAAATATGTTCTATACAATATTTGGGACATACTTGTATGGGACATTTTGGAATCCTACTCTTGGGTAAAGAGATGTGAAGAATTTCAAAGGGTGGAGGGTGGGGGGTGGTCATGGTTCTGGCATTGGAGGAGAAATGACTGTCAGTGAGAAGTTCCCAGTTACAGAGTGGGGGTCAGGGGAAGAGGGGCTTCTAAGATATGGTACTGTTTTCTCCGAAACCGTTAGTAAAACTTTGCTCCATACACAATCTTAACACTGCTGTTGAGAATGAAGGGCTTGGCAGCTGAGGTCAGGGTGGTAGATGAGGAAGGGTTGGTGGCTTCACAGCGTCTGAGCTGAGAGTGTCAAAGGAGAGGGAGTGGATGACAGGCAGGGAGCAGGCTGCTGAGCACACTGGCTTAGGAATGGCTAGGAGAAAGCCCCCTTCCCCAAATGTACCCAAGAAGGTACAACTTTAAAGGGAAGATGCTCTGTAGGGTTACATATGGACACAGGAAAAGGGCAGCCAGACAGCAAGAACTGTGTTTCTCCAAACAGCCTTTCCAGGTACCCATGTTTATCGCTGCCTTGTATTATTCCTTTTTCTCATTCATGAATACGAAAAATTATCACCCCCCCAGAGGATAAAGATAATACCATAGCTCTCATTTGCCCTACACTGTACTTATTTACAATACTAGCTTATTAATTAACTGGCTGATCATTATGAGACTTTGCATTATTCCCCTTTTATGTAATTTAGAATTGTAGAAGTTAACAGTTGAAGAAAATTGGCATGTAAAAAACTCCAAACTTCTGAAAATCAATGTCATATTTACCCAAGCAGACTCTTTTCCCCCTAAAGTGAATGACAATTTATTCAGCTTGTTTGCCATTTAATGGTGGGTTCTGAGCTCCCTCTAGTGAGATATGTGCTACTTACAGAAGAATTGTATAACATAATCTTTTAGAGATCGCCTCCTTTCTTATTAGAGAGCTATTTTTTCATTCTCTCTTATAAGCGATGGATATATTTTCATTTTTAAGCCAATTTATTTCAAACTTTTTCAGAGAAAAAAATTTTGGGAAGTCACATTTATAAATAAAATATCACTCTTCTTTGGGAATTAAAAAATTATTGTGAAAACACATCCATTGAAATATGGAACTAATTGTGCTTTCATTTTTTTCAGCATCTGTTTTTTGAGCATCTACTATGATAAGAGCCATGTGCTGGGACCCTGTATGACCAGAAGGTGATAATACATGGGTTTTTTCTTTTTATGGTTGAATTAAGCTTCTTTTAATCTGTAATAATCTCTTTCTATCTTTCATTTTTGTTCTCACTTTCCAAAACTCCTTACATTCTCACAATTCATCTGTTGAAAAAACTAAAGATTTTTTCCACAATCTGATTTTGGCTGATTTCATTCACACAATGTCATTTTTAACATGCTTCTCTGTCCCCTGTATTGTCTGTAAGGAGAGGCTTTTCAGATTCAGGTTCAACTTTTATGGCAAGAGTACCTTATAGGAAGAGTTATTTTCTTTTATCAAGAGGTGTATAATGTCTAGTTGTCTCTTTGTGTGTGCATACATATGATGTTAGAGGTCACTGATGCTAAATATCTATATCTAATAATTCATTAGGGCTTGAAAAATGGTGATAATCTATCATTCCTCTTTTATTTATTAGCTGGAATACTTTTTTAAAGAGAAACTTCTCATCTAATATTGGGTACATATAAAACTTTTGAGAAATACTAACTGTATTGTTAGAGGGTGCTATAATATCATTTATGTAGAAAAGGGAGTATAAATGTTTATTCCTTTCTCTTTTAACAGTTTTTAAAATAATAAGTTGCTTCATAGCACCCTCCAACAATACAGTTAGTATTTCTCAAAAGTTTTATATGTACTCATGGTTTAAACATATTGGGTGTGTTTTGAATCACTACAGTTATTATTCTACTTAATAATCAAGTTATCCCAACTTTGACCGACGGACGCAAATAACATATACCAATTCAAGCTAGTTTCACTCTACTCCATTCCAACTTTACCTTTTACTCAAAATATCCATGATCCTTTTCATCTACAAACTTCAGGAAAAAGGAAAATAATAAAGAGAATTCTAAAACTGTAACTATCAAGGCTGTAAGGAACATCAAATACCCAAAGCCCAAATTATTGCCATTAGTCTTGATGGCAATACGATCAATCCTCTCTAGGAACCACAAGTTATCTCCCTCTGAGTTAAAAACAGGTTGCCTCATGGATTTGGACATTATTTCCAATCCTAAATTCTACCATATTACAAGCTGACATGACTAAACATTACAAGAGATGCATATGATACCTGCAGGTTTATTATCAACAAGCTGTATTTCTAAAACATTCTCCTAAGTAGACTCTCTGTGGTCTGAAACCTGGACATGTAGCCTCCGAAAGGAGGTGTTAGAGGAAAAGCTGCCCTTGAGCCTCTTTAGAATAGGCTTTACCTGGTAATGTTAACCGGCATATTAGCAAAACTTCAAGGTGTTGATCCCAACTTAAAAATACACAACACTGTCTTCTGACTACTGGATGGCCATTCCATTCGGAGACCTTCAATTTAGGATTCTTTGAAATTGTCCAGAAGCTTCTAAGTACAGAAATGAATTGTTTACACTCACGATGACAGAACATGTTGCTGACTATAGAAAAAGCAGCTTCCAGCCAAGACCAGATTAATTTTCTGATTCTTTATCACCTATTTGCTATTCCTTTACCATTAATATGACTTATTATTGTATTTGGATGCTCTCTATTAACTAACTAAAAGACTTTTCAATATGGTCTCCCTTATCTTCATTTAATTACTGTTGACTCTGTATGATCTTTGGCCATTTAAGGAAAAACAAAGCATCCTGATGTGTTTTTCTCAGGTCATAGCTATGGCTATGAATTTAACTGTGTGCTGACAAGATTTAATAATTGTTCCTTCAAATACTTTAAAAAGTAAATGATCACATCATTAATCCCAACCTTTATTAGTCTTTTGAAAATTATACCTCTAACAAACTGTTTTTGCAAAAGTTGTTACAACTATATCAGCAAAACCTAACCTTTCAGGGATGAGAACTAATTCTCATTATGATACAGGAAAGTGGATCCCAAATCTGGGGTCCGGCCTAAAGGCGAAGTGGGTTCTTGGCTTCGTGCAGGAAAGAATCCAAGAGCGAGCTGACAGAGCAAAGCAAAAGCAAGTCTGTTGAAGTAACAAGAAACAGAAGGAAGCCTTGCTTTGTAGGCAGAGCAGCAGCTATCTCTCAGCAACAGAGATTAGCACTTTGTGAGTTTTGGGGGTCTTATTTTATACCTTTTATTTAATTTTATGTTAAGCAGGGGGAGAATTATTCTTAAGATTTCTGAGAAAAGGGTAGGGAGCTCCTGGAACCGAGGGTTCCTCCTCTTTTTGAACCATATAGGGTAACTTCTGGGAGTTGGCATGGTGTTTGCAAACTGTCATGGTGCTGGTGGGAGTTTCTTTTAGTATGCTAATACATTATAAGCAGGGTATAATGAGCAGTGAGGGTAACCTGAGGTTGTTTTTCTTGGCCATCTGGGTTCTAGCTGGTTTTGTTCAGCATCTCTACCACATCCTGTTTTATCAGAGACCTTGGTTTGGGACTTATTGAGCAGGGCCTGCCAGTTCTATATCTCAGTTAGTTCTCACTGTGGGCCATTTTTTCCCACAATAGTCAGAGATACACCAACTTGCTTTGCAGGAACTATCTGATTTCATCTAAGGAATCTGCTCAACTTGAGGGACAAAACATCGGCCTGCTCCTATTGTACTAAATAAATTATACTTACACTCTCAATATAATCTCTCCCTACTAGAGTACTACTTATGTGAACATTAGGCTTATACCTGTCTGCCACACACTAACTAAACATGTATGTTCAAGATAATTGTTAGTGATTTTCTGGTATTTTAAAAGTAACCATAGATTATGTTTCCTTGAAAAGAATGTCCAGAAACCTCCCCAAACAGGCAAGTATAGGTTGCTTAAAAAAAATTCCCTGTAGGGAAAATTGACTCCTTCTTTATGTGTACGATATGGGCTGTAAGTCTCACAGTCATAAAACAAAACAGGCCCGGTGCAGTGGCTCACGCCTATAATCCTAACACTTTGGGAGGCTGAGGCAGGAGGATCCCTTGAGGCCAGGAGTTTAAGATCAGCCTGGGCAACACAGTGAGACCTCATCTCTATCAAAAATAAGAAAAATTAGCCAGGCATGGTGGCTGGTGCCTGTAGGTCTAGCTGCTTGGGAGGCTGAGGCAAGAGAACTGCTTGAGCCTAGGAGTTTGAGGCTACTGTGAACTGTGATTGTGCCATTGCACTCCAGCTTGGGCAACAGAGTGAGATCCTGTCTCAAACTACCCCCCACCCCACCAAAACCCAAAACAACAACAACAACAAAAACAAAAACAACAAAAAAACACTACTGGAAAAGGATGTCAAAAACTTGTCTTTGAACCTAGCAAAACTTACAAATTATACAACTTCTTCTCTGGAAGCCTGATAGATCAGTTTAAATTTAAATTTACTAGCTGGAGTTATCATGGATAGTCACATAGCCTTTGAATTATTCCTAACAAGTCCAGGAAAAATTTATGCAATAACAATCACTTCTTATTGTGCTTATAGAGGGCAAGTAGAAAAGTCCACATCTAAGCCAAAATAAAAATCTACCCAGTTGGACATGGTAGCTCATGGTTGCAATCCTAGCACTTTGGGAGGCCAAAGCAGGAGGATTGCCTGAGGCCAGGAGTTTGAGGCCAGCCAGAACAACATAGTAAGACCCCATCTCTACAAAAAATAGAAAAATTAGCTGGGTGTGGTGATGTGTGTCTGTAGTCCCAGCTACTTGGGAGGCTGAGGCAGAAGGATTGCTTGAGCCAGGAGTTTGAGGTTGCAGTGAGCTATGATGATATCACTGCACTCTAGCTCAGGCAACAAAGCAAGATCCTGTCTCAAAAAAAAAAAAAAAAACTACCTGACTCTCTAAAATAGGCCCAGATGGATTCTGGGACATGTTTTCATTGTTTGGGTTTTATATTTTAGGCTCCTGGCTTTGAGACTTGTGAAGGTGAATCATTAATAATTTTTTTCAGGTTATCGCTTTTTTTGTAGTTGGCTGATATATCCCATCCCGAGTCCTAAATATGACTATACAGCCATTGTCAGGGCAGCTCATCCCATGACAAAATGAGAAGGAGGAGTTTTCTCTAATTCAACTAAAGACTCTGTTCTCTAGGCAACTTTCTGGTCTTGATTAGCACAATCTCAGCAATGGTGAAAACCTAGATATCACAGATACCATATTCCCTTGGTTAAGAAGGGAACTGAGAAAAAGAAAAGCAGTCCTGACATTCAGAAGCTGGCCTGATACTGACATCAGGCCATGATGTTGTTAGGTGCTGACCTGGCACTCTTAGCTAGGCCAAGGTGTTCTTCTGTTGAACATAAGCAATTTCACAGAGCATCAGTGTCAGACAAGGTCATTCTATGGCCATAATGGATCAAGACAAAAACAAGACCACTCTGTAATCATGTCCATGAACATTGTACAAATCACATAAATAATCAACCATCCCCTTATCCTGGCTAATATGAGTGACTGCTGCTTCTTTGCCAGTTACAGGGTTAGCTTCGCTCTAGTCTTCCCTCCTGGATGAGGTTTCTTAAGATACCCAGTAGTGGAATCACTTCTGTGTCCTGATAGCATCCAATTCCCAGCAAAGCCCTGCTTCCTTAACTCCCCCATCAATCATATAAGATAAACTCAAATCCTATAACATTTTGTAACACCTTCCTACTGAAACATCCCACAGGTCTCAATGGTATGAGTTCTCCCTCATTGCAACAAGCAATAAACCCAACTTGCTCAACTGCGGGTGTGTTGCTGGTAGTCTTTGGCTGAAGGGCATTCATTGACAGATGGAGTGATATAAAATTGCCATTTTTTAAGTCAAAAATGGTTGCATATTGGCCATCTCATATGGTTCAACTTAATACAACAAACAAGGCAGTTTTGAGGGTCCGTCTCTGAGAGTCAGCAGCAATTCTAAGAGAAAAAGCCTTACTACTACAGGTTGAGCATCCTTAATCCAAAAGTATAAATCTGAAATGCCTCAAAATATGAAACATTTTGAGTGCCAACATGATACCACAAATAGGAAATTCCATATCTGACCTCATGTCGTGGGCACAGTCAAAACTTTGTTTCATGCAAAGAATTATTAAAAAGGTATAAAATTACCTCTAACCTATGTGTATAAGGTGTGTATATGAAACATAAATGAATTTCATGTTTAGATTTGGATTCCATCCCCAAAATATCTTATTATGAATATGCAAATATTTCAAAATTTGAAATGCTAAACACTTCAGTTTTAAGAATTTTGAATAAGGGATATTCAACATGTACTTCTAGTACTAGATGATAGACTAATAATCAGGAGTTAATAGGAACATGTGGCAGAAACAGTAGACTAATTTTTAAATTAATTTTCTCTGTAGAGAGAGATAAGAATTAAGTGGATATTGGATAGGCTTGAGTGGTTTTATACGCCAAGACAGAGATGAAAGTAGAAAAGAAGAGTTGAAAATACTGCAGGCAGAAAATACTGGAATCCCAGAAGCATGGAAAAGGTTGAGATTTGGTCCTTGGGGAAGAATAGGAAATAATCATTGCAAATTCACAGCACACCTACCATGTGCCAAGGCTGTTCTAAAAACCTTGCAAATTGAACCTTGAAAACATCATGCTCAGTGAAAGAAGCCAATCACAAAATAACACAGTGTATGATTTCATGTATATGAAATACGCAGAACAGGCAAATCTATAGAGACATAAAGTTGCTTAGTGGTTGCCCAGGGCTGAGGGGAGAGGAGAATGGAGAATGACTGCTGATGGGTACAGGGTTTCTGTTTGGGGCAATAAAAATGTTCTAGATTTACTTTGTAGTGATGGTTGTACAACTCTGTGAATGTACGAAATGTCATGGAACTTTATACTTTAAATGTGCAAATTTTATGGTATGTGAATTATATATCTCAGTAGAGATATTTTTAAAAAGCTTTACAAATATGTATTCAACTTATTAAGTAATAATTTATTTAATACTTGCAAACACCCCATGACATCAGTGTTATTATCCCTATTTTATAGGTGAGGAAATTGAAGTAGAAGGAAAGGAGTAAGAATAATTATCTAGTTGAAATGAGAGAAAATATATAAGATGATGTGGATAGAAATACTTTTGGTGGCTGACCATCAAGAAGTTGAGAGAATTCCTGCACTACGGCTTCTATTTTCATTTTTCCTCTTGAAAGTAGGAGGTGAGGTCACATGTAGAGAGTGTGTGTGGGGAAGGGTGGGAGAGAGTAACTAACTTTGGGAAAGTGAGTAAGTTTCAGAAGAGCTAAGCTGGCTGGACACAGTAAATAGATTTCCAAGAAGCACGGAGGAGACTGTGAGGCTGTATAACACATTTAAATGGTTCCAACACTCTGGGCTTTGAGATTTTTTTTTTTCCCAGCAATGCTTTGAAGCCATGAAGTAGGAGAGGAAGGCATAGATTTAATGGATTCATGATTGGGGAATTTCTTTTTTTTACTTGAGACAGAGTCTTGCTGTGTCACCCGGGCTAGAGTGCTGTGGCGTCAGCCTAGCTCACAGCAACCTCAAACTCCTGGGGTCAAGCGATCCTCCTGCCCCAGCCTCCTGAGTAGCTGGGACTACAGACGCGTTCCACGATGCCCAGCTAATTTTTTCTGTTTTTTAGTAGAGACGTGGGGTCTAGCTTTTGCTCAGGCTGGTCTCGAACTCCTGACTTCAAGTGATCCTCCCACCTTGGCCTCCCAGAGTGCTAGGATTACAGGCATGAGCCATTGCGCCCAGCCAGTTGGGGAATTTTACATAGGGCAAGGCTAAGTTGTTAAGGGTTTAAGCAACAGAGCAGTCTGAAGGAACAAGGAATCTAGAGTGGATGTGGAAGGAAGTGGGGTAAATAGGACACACGAAAGGAATGAAAGTACAGCTGGTGAAGAGTAGGAGTAGCAGGAACAGGAAAGAGAGTGCTTAAAGAAGGGAGAGGGTCCACCCTGAACGCGCGCCTCTCTGATCTCGGAAGCTAAGCAGGGTCGGGCCTGGTTAGTACTTGGATGGGAGAAGGGAGAGGGAATCACAGCAGCAGTAGTGTGCTGGTCAACACTCATCAGCTGGCTCTCCAGGGCAATTGGTAGGGCTTGCTACTTTCCACAGTGGTGCTGCAGATACTACCACTGTTTCTTACCTCGCTCGCTGGACCCTGCCGCATGCCCTGGGCTACACAGCTGCTGGCGGCCAGTGCAGGACTCCAGTTCTACAGAAGTTCAGACCTTCTTCTCTTTTCCTCCCAACTTTGCCTCCCCTTCCAGCGAGGCTCCCTCACCTCCCTTGCAGGTGCTCTGTGTTCAGGGGACTGAGCAATTATCTGACTCAGTGCCCGGGTTACTCAGACACCATTGCTCTTGCAACTCCTGAAAAAAAAAAAAATCACTAGTGAACTTGTGAAAGCATGCTGCTTTCCCCTTGGGGCTGGCTGTGTCTTACGGCTGAGGTCCCCAACTACTGGTCCATGGCCTGTTAGGGACTGGGTCACAGAGCTCTGCTGGCCCCCATCCCCTTGGTCCATGGAAAAATTGTCTTCCATGAAACTTAGAAACTTGGAGGGGTGGGTTGGGGACCTGCACAGCAGCAGGTGAGTGGCAGGTGAGCGAGCAAAGCTTCATCTGTATTTACAGCTGCTCCCCATCACTGGCATCAGTGCCTGAGCTCTGCCTGCCCCCACTCCATATCCGTGAAAAAATTGTCTTCCATGAAACCAGTCCCTGGTGCCAAAAAGATTGGGGACCGCTGCCTTAGTGCCCAGTGGAAATAAGTGGGTCCCCAGGGGAAGATTACTAAGTAGGTGCCTCTTTAAACAATCTTTTTGTTTTTCCAAATTCACCTTTATTTAGTAGGGGGGAGGAGGGTAGGAAAAACACATGTCCTATTAACTAGATGTAATATTTACTACTTTATATTAAAAATAAATTGTCTAGTTTTGCTAAGCACCAGACTTCTTAAGTTTAAATTTTATATGGCAAAGTTAATCATTTATTTCTTGTCAGCTAGCTCTCGATGGAGTGTAACTTACTTTTTTGTACATTCTGAAAAATACTCAGCCAGAGGTCACTTACAAGAGTTGGTTTTCTTACAAAAAAATTTTTTTCCACATGAGGGCACTGTCTCCCTTGGCTTTGGCTTTGCCAGTTCTGTAAGAAATTATTTCCCATTTTGTCCATTGATGTAGTGACTCCATTTCTAGATCCATTTAACCCTGCTGCACCTAGCAATGTCAGGCTACAGTTTTACATGGGAGCTGAGCAGAGTGTAATTCCCTGCCTGGTAGAAAAGAAGTCAGTAGGACCTCTCTTCCAGCTCTTGTCTGCTGCCTAAAAGCAACCTGGATCTCCAGCCTGAGCCACGCAATCTGTCAGGTGGCCTGGCCAGGTATAAATGATCAGCAGTGCTATCCGCAGACCCTGGGAGAACTTGGGTCACCTGCTATCTCTGTGGGCAATTTTAAGGCTCACTGGGTGATATGTTACCCAGAATTTACAAGGCCTTGGAGATTCCTGAACAGATATATTCACTACGAATAGTGAGGCACACCTAGTACCATATTCACAACTTCCTGTGGCTACTGTGCTGGGACCCCTGCCCCACCCATTCTCCTAATTGCTGCAAAGCCAGGTGGCAGAGCATGTAGTCTAGTATGCAGAGCCGTTCGTCCTGGGGTACTGGATCCACGGAGGGTTATTTATCCTGCTGCAGGACTTAATACTCTCAAACGTTGTACTGCATCCTGGGTCTTGGTCACAGAAAGGGATGCTTCAGGGAATTCTGGGTGGTTGGTTCCTGCTTGCACATCTAAATGATGGTGGACTCAGGCACCATAATGCTTTTTGACTTAAGACACATGTGCCAAATCTCCTGGAAACTAGCCACATTTGAGATCAGTTACCTCAGGAGGAGTCTGCTGCTATTGACACTTAGGTTGCCTGAAGCCTGCCTCCAGAGGGCCTGGCATGCCACAACAAAACATGCAGGCCACCAAACTTGAAGCCACCAGCTGGGAAAGACTGGAACATTCGCAGTGCTCTAGGGATTATTGGAATGTCCTATTATACTTTACCTGTCCCCTAAACTCCTGGCCAGGCATGCTTTATCCTAGAATCTAGAGTACAATAGGACCCAGCAGATAGCAACATCCTAAGAAACCTTCTAGTCTGAGAACTTTGCAGCCTGTCAGGAGCAGCAGGGAGACAGTCACACACAACAGAGCTGTCTGAGAACCAGAGCCCCAGAGCTGCAGGCTGGCCAGGCCTGAAGGTGTAGGTTGGCTGGTCTCAGAGGGGGAAGGCTGGCTGTCTCTTCTGGGGTATCTCATCCAGGTACTGTGTACCATAACACCACCTGACCAACCGAATCACAAAAAATGATCCACACGGGGTTTTTTTGGCTTTATGCTTTCTGGATCAAGTTTCAAAATCATGATTTCTAATATTTACAGAAGACCAAGAAAAGACTCTTGCATTTAAAAGAACTGCTAACTACTGTGTGCCCTTGAGATGCTTTTGCCTCACAGAACATCTGTTTTCACATTCCCATTCATGTCATGCTTTGGGAGAGTTGGACATTTCCTCAAAGGCGGCACACATTATTGATCCTGCACCTGTTTCCAGTGGCGTCCTGATATCATCGGGTTATTGGCCTTCTAGGGCTGCCCTTGGGGGTGGGTGCAGCTCCTCATTTGAGGCCCGATTTTGAAGGGCATTATATCAGACTCACCTCCTAAAGACAAATAGGTAAACAGGACAAATCATTTGAGTATTTAGCTAGTCTATGTCAGACAAAAAATATTTACCAAGTATTTATTGTTTGCCAAGAAGTGCTACCTGGAAGTTGATCATGAGTTTGCAAGACAAAAGGTAGAGAAGACAGCGTTCAGACAGAGAGGCCGGCAAGAGTCCTTTGGTGGGGAGGCATGGTGTATTCAGAGTTAGGTGGTGCTCACTGTGGCTGGAACAGAGAGAGCCGGTGGAGAGTGGGACAACGAAATAGATGCTGGAGAGGCAGACCAGTGAGATGTGTCAGAGTTTCGGACTTTATTCTAAATGCAGTAGGACTCAAAGATAACTTCCTTTTATCGTTTCTATGGGCAATACTTTCTTACTACAGTGGAATTTGTATCTACGTTTGAAAGGGAAAAATGCTATTAGTCTTTTAAACACAATTGACTTTAGCAAATTTTGTCTTATTGGGCAATGGTATAATCTCAGGGAAGCTGTTTTGATATTTGGTATAAGAAAACCATCATCATACATATACCTTAATGTGTTTGGGGATTGAGAAACTGGAGCTTCCTCTGGACCTGTCCTAGAAGAGTAAAGCTAGGACAAGATGAGAGAACTAAATTGGTCTGCACAGTAAATAAAAAGAGATTCTCAAGATTATTTATCTAGAAGTATAATTGCTACCTGAGGGGTCTTGCACATTTTCAACTTTATTAAATAGTGTTAAATTGCCTTCCAAATGGTTGTTCAAATCACACACCTATCTGAGGTGTTTAAAAGTTCTTGTTGCTTTATATTCTTACTGATCCCTGGAATTATCAAACTCTAAAACATTCCTAATCCGATGAGTGTGAATTTTATGTTGTTACTGTTTTCATTTGTATTTGCCTGATCACTGGTAAGCCTAAACATTCATTCATGTGTTTAGTAGCCATTTGTGTTTCTTTTTTGGGGTGTGTGTGTGTGTGTGTGTGTGTATGTGTTTTTCTCTTCATATTCTTTGTCCATTTTTTCTGTTGGATTTTTCCTATCAATTTTCTAATTAATTTTGGGTTATTTTTTATGTATTCCAGATTTACTACTTTATCTTTAGCATTGAAAATATCTTCTCCCAGCCTGGAAATTATTTTTAAATTTTATTTAACATTTTCTGCTTTACAGAAGTTGTACATTTTACTATAGTCAAATTTATCAATATTTACCTAAATAAGTTTGTACTTTTAGTAACCTTATTTTAGAAACATTTAAACAACTCTACCTCAAAGTTATATTTTCTTTTAAAGTTTTAAAATTTTATTTCTCATATTTAGAACTTTAAACCATTTGAAGAATATTTTTCTGTAGGATATAAATTAGGAATCTAATTCAATTTTGTTTTTTTCATTATGGACAACTAATTGTCCTAGCACCGTAGAATGAACAGAACATTCTTGCCTTTTGCTTTGCAATGCTATATCTGGCTTATACCATGTTCTATACATAGTTTCTTTGACCTATTGGTCTACTCTTGCACCAATGTCACTTAATCCTATTACTGTAGCTTTAAAATAAGTTTTAATATCTGGTGGAGCAAATTGTCTTTGATATTCTTAACCTTTAGCTTTTTCATAGGAATTTCACATGATATTTTATATTGAATTTTTCTATTTCTGTTTTAAGTGAGATGGTCTACACATTTTCTTTTTCCTTATACTATTCTTGTCTGGTTTTGGTATCAGGGTTTTTTTTTGCAATATTTTAAATCCTTATTAAATAAATTGGAAAGCTTTTCCTCTTCGTCTATTATATGAAACAGTTCGTCTAAAATAGGGATTAGTTCTACAACATGCAATATGGTAGACACAAATAGGTCTCTCCATTTGGCTGTTCCTGAGTTTTATTCTTCATAATAAACTATTATTAGTAGGTAAAGCGCTTCTTGAATTCTGTGAGCTATCTAGCAAATTATCAAACCTGAGGGAGGTGTTGTGGGAATTGGTTGGTCAAAAGTACGGGTGACTTGAACTTGTGATAGGCATCTGAAGTTGGGGCAGTCTTGTGGGGTCTGCATTGAATTACAGGGAATCCAGGTGGTGTCTGGAGAATTGGAGACTTGGTTGATTGGTGTGAGGAAGAAACCCACATAT
>CM052437.1:53434373-53462822 GCA_028533085.1 Varecia variegata
AGTAGTTGACGTTCATGTTTACTCTAAGGACATATGCTTTCTTCAATTCTGGAAAAATCTCAGCCACTACCTTGCTAAAAATTTCTCCTCTACTTTTCTTTCTAGTTTGAAAGATTCCTATTAGTGTAGACATATGCTATAATTAGTCAATTTTTCTCCATGTCTCTCACTGCTCTATTATATACATATGTATGTGTGTGTGTATATATATATTTGTGTATATGTATACAACATACATGTATGTGTATATATAAAATTTATTTTTCTGTCTTAACTATTGTGTTTTGTCAAAATCGTTATCTTCTGATTCACTAATTCTCTCTTTACTGTGACCTCTCTCTAGAGTTTGTCTCATTCATTGACTTTTTAAAATTTTAACCATCATATTTTTATTTATCAAGATTTCTAATAAGCTCTTTTCCATATCCATATGTCCTTTTTAAAATTTCTGCTTGCTTCTATTTTATAATTTTTTATATTTTTTTTAGAGATAGGGTCTTACTCTGTGCAGTGGCACAATCATAGCTCACTGTATCCTTGAACTCCTGGCCTTAGGTGATCCTCCTGCCTCAGCCTCCTGAGTAGCCAGGACTACAGGTATGTGCCACCACACCTGGCTACTTTTTTTTTTTTTGTAAAGATGGGGTCTCATATGTTGCCCAGGTTGGTCTCAAACTCCTGACCTCAAGTGATCCTCCTGCCTTGGCCTCCCAAAGTCCTAAGATTATAGGCATGAGCCACCATAACTAACCTAATTTTCTTTTTATATGACTATATTTCCTTCATTTATGTCATTGAAGGGCCTACCTAACATGTTTAAAGTCTTGATCTGACTACTTTATAAAATTAATTTCACTTGGAGTAAATTCAAGCTCATACTGTTAGCTTAGACATTTTTCTTAGCATTAGATATCTTCATGTCATTTGGAAATTTTGTTTCCTCTGTGTATTTTGGCCTCCCATGACTCCTATAACATATAGTCCTAGGTAGAGTTGGTAGTAGTTTTCTTAATTCTGCTTTCATGAATTGGAGCTCTTTATCAAACCCTGTTTTAGGCAGTAAGTCTTTCTCTGATCCCCTTACCAGCCTAGTGGATCATTTTTATTTCTCATTACTCCATAAGAATTAAACTCCTAATTGCTCCTGTTTGCTTCTTGCCCTGGAGCTCAGGTCCCATTTTTAATTTCTTTTCCATATACAATCTGTAAAAGTGTTTATTTTTTGTTTTTGATCATACTTTTTAACAATTATTTTGTGGTTGTTTTCTTTTCATATTTTTTCCATCACTGCTAAGTGTTTGGAGCAGAAAGAGTGTTTCAAAGTGTGAATTTACTGCTCTATCCTTCCTGGGCTCTTGCATTATATCCTTCTATTGGAGATTTGGTGAAGAGTTTGCTACCCAAATCCTACTAATTGTAACTATTTCCCACTGGCTTCTTGGAAATTAAGTAGAGTCCCAAACTGAGTCAAGGAGTGCGAATTGTTCTAAAGTACAAGCCTGTCAAGTAAAGCTGATTAGAGAACTTGGTGGAGCCTCTTCTCCTCCTCTCAATCTTGAACCTTTTGGCCTGATAACTCTGACTTCCTCCCCAGCCCCCTAACAGAGAGGCTTTAAACAGTAGTCACTCTTCATTGGGGTGTTGGTGGTGGTGGGCACCACCCTGTCCTGGTGGTCTTACATTAAGAGCTAAGTCAAGGGATGGGATGGGCTTCACAGAAACCACAGGAAATCAGAGATATCAACTCTCCCCAGTTCTCTAATCACGTCAACCACTCTGCCTTCTTATGGGAGGATCAGGTTCAGGGTTTACACAGGGCCTGGAGGTGTTTGCACTGGGCTCCTCCATATTCTGTGAAGACACAAGAAGCTGAGAACACAAGTATTCCCTTTTAAAAAATTAATTAACTAATTAATTAATGTATTTATTTTTTAAGTTTCTACACATAGAATTGAAAAGTATTCCCTTAATGCTTCTGATCCAGTAGTTTCATTTCTGGAAACCAGTCCTAAGGAAAGTAACCAGAGATGTGGTCAAGACTTATGCATAAATATGTTTGCCTTACTTTTCTGTATAATGGTGAAAAATTGGGAAAAACAAACCCCAATGTCTAAAAATAGTCAGTTTATATGTTGAAATATCATGTAGCTTTACAGATTTTTTTTAAACTTTAAAAATAGTGACATGATACATGATCACAATATAATCTTAAATGAAAAAAGCCAGATTAAATATTAAAATTATGCTATAATTTTAATTGTTAAAAACAGAATAAGAAATATAGAAAAAATTTCTTAGAAAAAGAGACTTGGAAAAAATACATCAATGTATTAATAGGTTATGCTTCTGTATTTTCAAAGGTTTCTCATATAACTATATATTACTTTTATAATCAGCAAAATATGTTGTTAAATAAAAAGATATGTTTCCTAATATATATGATCGCTACAGATAACAAATTTTGATCTATAAAATGAGATCATCTATAACTGGGTATTAAGCTAATATCCAAACACTTGCTGTCATAAAGAAATTCCATTGTATGTTACTGGATATAACGTTCTGTTCTAAATAGTTAATGTATACAAAAGTTATCAAAAGAAAAGGAAAAAACCAAAAAACCAAAAAAAAAAAATTAATGTAGAGGTAAGAAAAAATATGAGTTGTCATATATAATTTTAAAACTTTGCTTGCAGGCATTTAAAACAATTTCCAAAAGAAAATAAGATCACACACAATCTTTTTATAGCAGGGTGACAAACGTCTCATTAGGTAAAGTGCATGTTGGCATAAAAATGAATGTAATTTATATTTGAATTTTTGGCTAATCAACTGACATATGTTTTATTGTCTTGCAGTTATATTAATGAGCAATATTTAATTAAAAGCTAATTGAATATTCCAGGCAGCAATTATCTTGCAATAGAGATGCCAAATCTGACATGAGGAAGCAGGTGAGCAGAAAGCAGAACTCATGTAATTATTCCTCTGGGAGATGGAAAAGAAGAGACCACACCAAGTGTTGCCACAGTGAGAGATTTGTGAAGATTCTGTCCTAAACGGAACCATTTCCTTTGCTGAACTTAGATTATACTTCCTTCATCGGGTAAACCATGTTCAATTAAAACAAATGTAGCCAGTGTTCATTAGTTCACAAATACAATTCTATAGGCATCTTTTGGACCCAACCCAGGAAGATGAGAGTGAACTTCACTCACTTTCATCAATTCAGGTGCGAATTGTGTGCCACGTTGCCTGGGCAGGCCCCCTTTAGCATGTGGGATGGAAGACAGACAATAAAACAAAACAAAGCAAAATAATTCTTTTAAAATCAAGGAGAATCCATCAGTTTAATTTAAATGGAATTGTTTTGGTTTTGGACACATTTCAATATTTTATAAATATAAAATAATATATATTAATATATAACATACATATACAGTATATATTTATTTCCCCTGATTTATCGAGGCATAATTTACATATGATAAAATTCACTCATTTTTAAGTGCACAATTTAATGAGTTTTGACAATTGGATATATCTATGTAACCACCAGCACAATCAAGATTTAGAACATTTCCATCACTCTAAAAAGTTCCCTTGTGCCCCTTTGTAGTCAATTTTCTCCCAGGGCCCCCAGCATCAGGCAACCATTAATCTGTTTCCTGGCACTACCCTTTTGTTATTTCTATCATTTCATGTAAATGGAATCATACACTATGTGATCTTTTGTGTTTGACTTTTCTCTTTTCTAGTTTTGCGATTTATCCATGATATTGCATATTTCATACAACTCACAGTACAATCATTATTAATGAGACTACTTAGTTTTTCCCCTATTCATCTGCCCACAAAGAAGAATCTGGTCTTTGCTATCTCAGGAGAGTTAATTATTCTTATGGACTGAATGTTTGTGTTTCCTCAAATTCATATGTTGAAGCTCTAACCCTCACTATAATGGTATTTGGAGGTGGGGCCTTTGGGAGGTAATTAGTTTTAGATAAGGTCATAAGGGTGGGGCCTCCATGAGGGTATTAGAGACTTTATAAGAGGAGGAAGAGAGCCCCAAACTCTCTCTCTCTCTCTCTCTGCCATGTGAGGACACAGTGAGAAGGCAGTGATCTTCAAACCTGGAAGAGAGCCCTCATTGGGGAACTGAATAGGGAAGCACTTGATCTTGGACTTCCCTGCCTCCAGAACTGTGAGAAAGAAAATTTCTGTTATTTAAACCACCCATTCCATGGCATTTTGTTATGGCAGCTGAAGTTGACTTAGATAATTATCTTTCAGGTTTGTATTTTTGGCATTTTTGTAGCAGAGAATCGGAAGAATAGAAAGTGGGAGATAGAATTATAGAGACAAAGGCCTGACACCGTGGCTTGCCTCAATAATCCAAACAGTTTGGGAGGACAAAGGAGGAGAATTGCTTGAGGCCAGGAGTTGGAGACCAGCCTGAGCAACATAGCCAGACTTCATCAATACCAAAAAAAAAATTAGCCATCATGGTGTTGAGTGTCTGTAGTTCCCAGCTACTTGGGAGGCTGAGGCAGGAGGATGCTTGATCCCAGGAGTTGGAGGCTGCAGTTCAGTGAACTATGATTGTGCAACTGTACTCTAGCCTGGCAGACAAAGCGAGACCCTGTCTTGAGAAAAAAAAAAAGAAGAAGAAGAAGAAGAAGACAGAAGGAAAAAAGGAGGACTCAACCAGAGAGCCTAAGATGACCTATATCAGCAGTTCTCAAAGACTGATCCCTGAACCATTAGCATCACCTGGAACCTCCTAGCAATGCAAATTCTGGGGTGCCATTCCAGCCCTCCTGAATCAGAAACTCTGGCATGGAGCCAACCAATCTGTGTTTTAACAGAATTCCCAGGTGATTCTGCTGCACATTAAACACTTTACATAAACGCATTCTGGGCATTCCTGTGTCCCGATGTGTGAACCTTCCTGGCGACTTTTTCAAGAAAAATGACCAAATTGAAGGTGGGCCATGTGGTCAGGGATCAGGAAACACACACACCCCTGGCTGAGCAGATCCTGGCGGGGGACAAGGTGCAGGCAGGGGCCTGGGAAAAGCGGCAGAGTCCTGGATCCCCCCAGAAGAGGAAGAAGAATATGTGGGGCCCTGGCTGAGCCGACAAATTTCGCCGCAAGCAGGGCAGCAACAGGAGGAGCTCCAGGCTGGGACTGCGGGCAGGCCTGTGGCACTGTGGGAACACCTCGTGGGTGGGTCCAGGAGTGCCCTAGGATAGATCGGATGACAAGGACAAGGAGTAACTCACCCTGGAGAAGACAGCCACAATGACAGGAGTGGGCCACCATGCAGAGTTGGTCTTGGACTCTGAGGATGAATGCGCCATTGAGATATTCAGGAACAAGAACCTTCCTGCCAGGTACCCTGGCTGACATCATCATGGAGAAGCTACCTAAGAAGCAGAGGTTGAGATAGTCATGTCAGAGGTGTTGGACTTCCCTATACCCCATTTGGACCCCAGGTCCTGGAAGTCTACGTGGGGTCCAGGAGGTGTTATCTAAGTATTCAATTGGAAACTGCCCGAGGCATTTTAGATTATCCCTGCACTCTCCAACTGGGAGCAAATCTCCTTTGTTGCAGATCTGAGGCCTGGTCTGCAGCTGCCATGTACCAAGCCCCCACCAGGATTTTCACCTCGAAACTAAAGGAAACCATGGCCCAGCGCTTCTACAACCTTGTCCTGTTCCCCTGGGTACAAGATGACTTTGCTGAATACAAACCCTGGAGAAGATAGCCACAATGACAGGAGTGGGCCACCATGCAGAGTTGGTCGTGGACCCTGAGGATGAGTGTGCCATTGAGATGTTCAGGAACACAAACCCTCCTGCCAGGTACAAGATGACATTGCCAAATACGAACAACTCAACTTTCATCTGTACATGGCACTCAAGAAAGCCCTGTTCAAGCCTGGAGCCTGGCTCTGAGGAATCCTGATACCACTGTGGGAGGCGGGCACTTGTACCCTCCAGGAAACCATCATTGTAGGTAGCACCATCACTAAGGGCTTCATCCCTGTGTTCTACTCCTTTGTAGCCATGCTGAAAGTTGCTGAGATGGAATACAATGGTGCCAACAGCATCTTCCTGTGACTGCTGCTGGATAAGAAGTACGCGCTGCCCTACCGGGTGCTGGATGTCCTGGTCTTCTATTTCCTGGGGTTCTGGACAGAGAATTGCAAGCTTCCCATGCTCTGGCACCAATGCCTCCTGACTTTTTTCTAGTGCTACAAGACAGACTTGGCCACAGATCAGAAAGAGGCCCTCCTGGAACTGCTGTGGCTACAGCTCCATCCACAACTGCCCCCTGAAATCAGGTGTAAGCTTCAGAGTGCAGTCCCCCAAGATGCAGAAGATGTTCCCATCACCATGATGTGAGGAAAACAATCATTTGCTCTGGTCTGAGGGGCGTAGGAAGACACTAGGACCTCTGCTGGTACCAAATGTGACATTGAGCCTTAATGACGGAAGACCCAGATCAGGGCTGCAACGAGTCACAGGGGCATCTGTGGCTCCCAGCCAAGGGCAGGGAAGATGGAGGGTCTGGCTGGGTCCCTCTTCCATTCTAGGCCTCCTCTGTGCTCAGTTCTGGTACCTGACTTGAGAGTCGAGCATTCCCACTCCCTAGCTGGGGTTTGTTGTAAGTACTTTCTAGCTGTTGTGTCCAGTCACTGGAATGTGATAAAAACAAAGGCAGATATTTATCGAACCTCTGTGCTTTGGTATATTCAGTCAGTGGAAGTCTTTCACCTTTTGTTCTTTTTTTTTTTTTTTTGTGACAGAGTCTCACTCGGTTGCCCGGGCTAGAGTGAGTGCTGTGGCGTCAGCCTAGCTCACAGCAACCTCAAACTCCTGGGCTTAAGCAATTCTTCTGCCTCAGCCTCCCGAGTAGCTGGGACTATAGGCATGTGCCACCATGCCCGGCTAAATTTTTCTATATATATATTTTAGTTGGCCAGATAATTTCTTTCTATTTTTAGTAGAAACGGGGTCTCGCTCTTGCTCAGGCTGGTCTCGAACTCCTGACCTCGAGCGATCCACCCGCCTCGGCCTCCCAGAGTGCTAGGATTACAGGCATGAGCCACCGCGCCCGGCCACACCTTTTGTTCTTCAGCTGGAAGTGGGAATTACTCCTCCCTGCTACTGTCTCTGGAGTGGATTCTAACCCAGTTTACGTAGGAGATCCCTGAGCTACCGGTTTGTTTCTCCAGGCTACACTCACCTTGTTAGCCCACAGAGGGTGTATGAGCTGCCTTCCCCTGACATGACACATGCTGCTTTGGTAGAGTGCCAGCAACCAGGAGCTGGTTATCCAAAGGTGGTTGTGTCTCAGCTGTAGATGAAAGGACCGCAAGAGAAAGCCCCACCATGAGAAAAGCGGAGATACAGAGGCAAGAAAGGTCAGAGAATAAGGTTGGGCTCAGGAATGAGTAGATCCGGGGTCAGCACTAAACAGGTTCCCTGTCTAACTTTTTGGCCAAATGAATGCTTTTTAGATCAATGGTTGGAAAACTAGGGCCAAATGCCTGTTTTTATATAGCTCATGGGCTAAGAATGATTTTTACATTTTTTAATGGTTGGGGAAAAAAATTAAAAGAATAGTATTTTGTAATAGGTAAGAATTACATGAGCTTCCAATTTCAGGGTCCATATATAAAGTTTTGTTGGAACACAGCCATGCTCAACCCCCCAAAACACTTTACATAATGAAGGACTCTACAGAGAGGAGAAGAAGAAAACAGATAATGAGGTGGGCTAGGGGTAGAAGAAGTTCCGGAGAGAGTCCTAGGAACAGCTGTGACATATGAAAGAAGTAAAGATTGAAATAAGCCTTTCTGTAGATTAGGTACAGAGATCTCTTTCTGGTTTTCAAGACATACAAGTCAAGGTTTTGAGTAATTTTGAAATTTGTGTCGTGTGTGTGTGTGTGTGTGTGTGTGTGTTTAGTAGTACTTTACTGAACCCGTGCACGTGACCTGGATTTATGAGGCCTACATACATCTGTTCATCCTTCACGCCATAAGTATAATCGTCCAAATGGAGGTATTGAGAAATGAAGTCTGCATAGCAATGAGAATTTAGGATAGAACTTGTCCTAAACTTTGATCCAGTAGTTTTTCTTAGTATTTATACAATTTTTCTAGGATCAGGAGACACTATGAGGAAAAGAAGAAAAACTTTGCAAGGCTCTGACATTAAGAAGGAGGGTGATGGAAATTTTGAATGGCTTGTGCATGTTGTATAGGAACCATGCTTCACAGCTGTGGGAAGATGCTTGGTGGAGGTGGAGAATGAAGGGAGAGAAAGACACGTAGGGTGAACATTCAGTTGCTTGCTAGGACTGCAGCAGGAATGTTTTGTAGATGAGAATAATTTGCACAATGGTAAGCCAATGTTGCATTGATTTTATTTTAATCCTCAATGTAAGAAGTCCAGCAAAAATACAAAAAAAAAAAAATTAGAAGAATGAAAAAGAATGAAGGGTAATAAGTGCTATAGACCTCTTAAAGATCACTGGGAAAACCTGTGTCAAACAAACAAGTTGGTTTATTCATGTTATTGCCAGTAAAGGGAGAGAACTAAGAAGAGAATCTCAACTGTATCTTGAAAAAACTCTGATTTTTTATCAGTCCAGGATTGGAATTAGGTTTAGAGCGTGGGTGGTTTGGGGATGGACTTTAACAACCCAGGATTAGGTGAAGCAGACAGGTTGCAGTCACTTTTAATTGATATGGGGGCACAGAGTGGGGTTTTCAATAGTTATTTACACTAAATCTTTCAGGATCTTTGCTTTTTTCTTCTAGAGCAGTTTGTGACAATGGGGACTGGGTTTTGCTTATTTACACTCTTGGTAAATTTCCAGTTTTAGTTTTCTAAATTCAGTTCTCATTTCTCAGTCTTTACTTCTCATAAGAAATCATAAAAACAGACTATTTTAAACTTCTGATTTCTTTTCTTACATATTTGCATATCAGCTATAGAATAAGAAGTGTATATGTTAAGTCCATTTTGTACTGTGCTTTGACGAGTTTTAACCTGGGATTATCAATGACCTCCATTCCTTTTCAATTGGCTCTTTCAGATCAGAATGTGACTACATTCTACAATTTCTTGAACAACATTTTGGCCACCTATTCACAGGGTTTCTGATTTTAGAGGTTTTAATTATGTTATCTTGTCTACATTTGCCTTTTTAAATTAAAAACAAACACAAATGAATTCCCAGTCTCTTTTGTCTCTTCTTATAAGCAGTTGTCAATCTCTTTATTATTTATTCACTTTACCTGTTCCTGAACCTTTAAGAGATATATGGACAGTGGGAGATTAATTGATATATTTCCCTAACTGATTTAGTGCAAACTGTAGCAGTTATCTCTGTGACTTGAGAAGTGATCGCTAGGAAAAAATGGTGTCTCTATTTTGCAATACTGATGGCCTGTCCAAAGAAATTAGCAGCTAAAACAGCATTCAGTATTTAATCTGGGGATAAAGCCAAGAATTAGGTAGAAAGCTTGCAAAGCAGATTAGATTTGCAATCTGAAAGCCCACACAGCCAGCTGGGCACAGAAATATTAATTGTGTACTGAAATGTGATTTCTGACATTTCTTTTAGTCTCAGGGATAAGCAATGAAAATATGATCTTCTCTGAGCTCCAGAGGAGCTTATAGTAAATTCCAAAATATGAAAAGAGATGTGATATTTTTATTACCACTATATCATTATCTTGCATTAACAGCTGTAATTAGTCTGAGCTAGACTATCATCTGCTATTGAAATATCTGAAACTAATTACATATGAGATATGTTACCGGAACAAGATTGGGAGACTGAAAATTTACACAAATGAGGCCTTCTGAAATGACGAACACAAGTCATAATAATATTTCTGGAATAAATCAAAAACAAGACAAAAGAGAGAATGAAATCAATCAGGAGGATGTAAACCAGAATACCAGCACTTCAAAAAGTTTAATCACCATACCGTAAAATCCAACTGTGGGAAGGGGCACAATTTTTATGCAGTCACCAGGAGCTCTTGTAATAGGACTACTTGTGCTTTAATCTAAACAACAGGCCACATTTGACTTTCAATCTTTCTACAACAGTTCCCAGGGAAGTTTGTAGGAATTTTCCTGGACATACTATGTTGCATTTGGTCCATAAAATACAGTATAGAAAACACTTATGAAATGCTTATATTTCTTGTGCTATTTTAGCTTTCAAATGTAGTTTTCTGTCTCATAAGCTCCTCCTCCCTGTGCTCCTCCTCCTCAATGACACTCAACTCTTGGATCACAACTGCCCTCCCTTCTGTCCTGCAGTCCCTCCCTCCCTCCTTCCTCCTCTCCTCATCCTTGTTTTCTCCCTTTAAAAAAGCCAAATGGTTAAACAAATTAAGAAACTCATGAACAGAAAATTAGCTGTTTATTTATACAAGAAAATTTCTAATTTATAAACATATAATTTAGCAAATATAAATAAACAAATATTAGTGATGAGTACTAAAAAAATTTTATTGATGGGGTAACTTCCTCAAAAAGTTTAGAGTCTATTGCTTTAAGGACTTTTTATTCATTTAAACAATCATTTGAAAAGTACTAGAAAATGCTTAGTCCAGTTGGTCAATTCTGCTCCCTTCTAGCTTTATGCTTTGTACAAATTGCTTAACTTCTCTGAGCCTTATTTTCCTCCCATATACTAATCTGTTAGACTGAGACAATAATGTATGTACAGCCCCTGACATTATGCTCTCAGCAAAGTAAGGCTTGACTGGTTGCAACTTCTATCTCCCCCCTGTTCTTTCTCTTAATAATACCAAGTAATGCTGTAGTGGTATTAATTTTTTATCGCTGCATAACAAATTGCCATAAATTTGTGGCTTAAAACAGTATCCACTTATTATATCTCACAGTTTCCATGGGTCAGGAGCCTGGGTGTGGCTTAGCTAGGGTCTTTGTTTCAGGTCTCACAAGGCCTCAATCAAGGTGTCAGCTGGGCTGTGTTCCTTTTTGGAGCTTGAGGTTATTTTCCAAATGCTTATAGCTGTTAGCAGCATTCAGTTCCTTACAGTTGTAGGATTGAGGTTCTCCTTTTCTTGCTGGCTCTCAACTGGGGGCTATTCTCAGCTACTAGGGGCCACTCCTAGTTCTTTAATATGTGGCCCTGTCATGACATGGCAGCTCACTTCTTCAAGACCAACAGGAGAATTTCTCCTTTGCTAAGACAGAGTCTAGTCTTATATAATGTAACAATCATGGGAATGACTGTCCTGTCATATTCCTAGATCCCTCTTACTCCCAGGAGAGAAGATTCTATAGGGCAGAGGCACCAGAGGACAGAGGGATTGGGGACCATTTTACAATTCCTCTACAACAGTAGTAAGAAGAATAGTGAGTCCTACAAAGTTTAGGGAGCCAAGATAGGTTCTTTTAATTAAGGAAGGGACCATGGAAAGAGTGAGATATACTCTGATGCTTGAAATTTGGATGGTGCATGTCCCAAAAGTTTGCAGTAATGATCAGGGAAGCCAAACAGATCTGCTTCTTGGGAGACTGGAGAGTTTGCCCATCACCACACTTTGGACAGGTAACTTAACTTTTCTGTAATTCCTTACTTTCAGCCATAAAGGTACTTTATTTTGTCAAAGATTGGTAGTTGTCCTCCAATACCCATTTCCCTCATTTTCTGGAGTAGTAGAACTCCTAATTTTCAGCTGGGCACATGGGCTCTTCAAATAAAGACTATATTTCTCAACTTTCCTTGCATCTAAATTGGCCACATGTCTAAGTAGCTGAATTCTGCCCGGTGGGATGTAAACTGGTGTAAGTAGTGTGTATACCTTCTTAGAAGTGTCCTTAAAGAGGTAGAATATACCTCTCTCCTTTTTCTTCTTACTGCAGGCTAGAATGTGTACATAATGTTTGTAGATTTAGTAGCTATATTAAACCATGAAGGTACCTTGGAAATGGAAGCTATACATAGCAGAGCAATAGAACTAAAGGAGCCTGGGTCTCTGTTACCATGAAATGTTATTCCAGCGTTGGACTATGTCTGTACTTCTCAAATTTGAGAAAAAAATAAGCTTATTAAACCACAGTTATTTTTAGAGTCTTTGTTACTGGTAGCTGAATCCAATTTTAACTGATACGCCCACTTTATAAAAGATCTATGAACATAGCAAGCAACTGAATTCAAAGTATATAAATCATTGAGATAAAAAGACAAGTAAATGGTTTTAAATGATTGAGTCAGGATACTATTTGAAAATATTAATTTAGAAGACATTTCTTATTATGTTTTGGCAACTCATATCTAAACCCCTTCCTACATTGGGGAATTTCCCACCTGATGAATCTTACTGATGGGTAGAGTCATCCTGCTGAAAAGAATGGCTTCTAGCTTTCCAGGAATCCTTTGCATCCGGGGTGGAGACATATGACCTTAGCTTCATTAATAAGATACATATCTCCCAGACTATGAACTGGCATCTGGTGATGCAAGAGGGGATTGGGAGGAGCAATTTCTTATGGTGGTGACACTTGTAGGAAGGTCTGGTTCCCAGGGGGCTGTGGTTGTGTTGTGGCAGGCAATGTTCAGGGTGCAGATTTAGTGGTGTTGATTTGCCACAATGTGTAGTGCCTGGCAGTAATAACAATGATGTCTTCAGAGGACCATTTTTGTCACATAATTTTGGATGTTATACTGGCAGTTTCCTAAAGCTGATTTTCCAGCCCTACTGATGATTCTGTAAGCTATTCAGTGTCTTTAAAAAAAAATTTTTTTTAATGTTTTACTTTTATTATAAATTGACAAATTATATTTGTATGTATTTATGAAGTATAGAGTGATATGATTTATGAATACAATGTGGAATAATTAAATTGAGTGAATTGACATATTCTATGCTTTTAATCAATTTTCTGCTTAAATTAGCCAGTTGTTTTCTGTGTTTTGAAATGAAGAACTCAGACTGATGATGAATGGTATGCTTTTATGCCCTCTGTGATCATTGTATTATTCTGCCGCACTTTGAGGGCTTCCCTCCTATTCCCCTCAATCCAGACAGTAAGATACAGGTAATTTACTGCAGATCAAGAAATATTCAAATCTCTACTTTTGATACATGCAGACTTGGTAAAAGATGCCACAGGCAGGGAAAGGGGTGAAGGGGATGGATACAAAGACCTGAGATCATAAGATCTGGAGACTGTGATGAGCCTTCAAAGGAGCAATCAGCTATTATCAACACCAGGATCCAGTGGGTGCCCAGTTGTGTTTTTGTTGCTATCCAGTGAGGACCATTAATCAACAGCAACCAGGGCATCAGATGATCTGCTGACCTTTCAATAGGACTGATGCTAATCTGTGGTCTCACACTTGCTCAGCACCTCATCCCATCCAACCTACCCTGTATTGAACTTGCACCTGTTTGATAGCCTAAGACGTTTCTAATTCTTTCCAGGAATTTATGGTGGGACCCTGAACACCAAAATCCTGGGAATGGCAAAAAAGGCAAATTCCCTACATCTTCCTGGTGTAGGATTAGACAAAATTAGCTTCATATTTTTTAGTGAACCAAAAAAATGGTGAATTTCTTGCACTCCAACCATTATTCTAAATTTTCTAATTGTAACATGAGCCATCTACTTAGATGCTTTATTGTTTAAGTTCTGGTTCCTTTATTGTGCAAAAAAATCAATAGGGGTAGGGATTCTAGAAACAGGAGGGTAAGACTAATATGTAAAATGCTTTTCATACATTAGGAGAGGCTAGAGGAAACTGAATTTTTTGTTTTTTTAAGAGACAGGGCGACGTCTCACTCTGTTGTCCAGGTTGGAGTACAGAGGAACAATCATAGCTCACTCCAGCCTCAAACTCCTGGGCTCAAGTGATCCTTCTGCCCCAAAGTCCTCAGTAGCTGGGATTACAGGTGTGTACCACCATACTTGGCCTGAAATTGTTTGACATGATGCTTCTTTTCTCCCTTAGACAAGGGGAAAAATCAGAAGGACTGAAGAATGAGGGAGGTAGTTATTTATGCAATGTTGGAAGTGTGACTGCGGAAAAGTTTGGTCCCAAGTTGAGATGGCATTATGGATTTCAAATATGTATTGATTTTCAACCTATCTTATCATGATTTCACCATCTTTTTTCTGTTTTCAGAAAGCTCTGTAATACCTTGAACCTTACCGAGCTCCCAATGAGTTATTCAAATAGCATCGCTGAGCAAGTACCCACCACTGCCAAAGAAAACTGCTCTATTTTCTTCCTAGCTCAATGTCTGTATTTAATACTTGCTTGTCAAAGCTGATGGGATTCCAAGGCCCTGATTCCTGTCTCTTAGCCTAAGACTGACATTTTCCATTTCTACAAATCCTTTGGTAGTAATAGAATAAGAACTCTTTATGATTTCCACCTAACTAGTTTTTTCCCCTGTTGGAGATGCTCATCTTTAACTCATTAAGAGAATAAGGCAAACCTAGTTCTCATGTGTGCCCAGGACATAGGACTGTGAAGTCGATTGCTGATTTGGTTCAGTTCTGCTTGACACATGCAGAATAACCCTTCTTCCCTTATCCCCAGCACTGTGCTTGACGACAGCCAGAGCCCTTACTGCATTCTGTGTGGATGTCACGGAACTCCAAGCATTCAACAGTAATGACTCTGAAGTCACATTTCTTTTCAATGGATTCATCTTATGAAATTCATCTTTCTAATTTCTGCTGTTCTGAATCCCAGCTGAGTTATGATGAGCTTAAGTGTTCATCAATTAATGTCAAAACTCAATGTAACACCTTCAGAACGGCCTTTGACAACCACTAGAATGCAAAATGAATTCACTAATGATCAGTTCCTGAGCAGAAAGAGTCTTAGGAATTTGTGATGATGGGACATTTAGGCTCAATTCATAAAATATGCATAGGTTTTTAAAATGGGGATTTAAAAAAATTTGAGCACAGAGTAAAATGAGGGCGCAAAGAATAGTCACATGATACAAGGATCCTGAAACTATTTTTTTTTTTTTTTAAGATGTAGAACTTTTCTTTTGGTTGAATACAGTTTACCCTGACACTTGTTAGAGAAAAAAATTCACAGGCCTCTCTGAAATCTCAACTCTTTATGAAGTCCTATTTTATTAGTGTTTATTTTGTTGTTATGACAGAAAATATGTGCATTTCTATCACTTGTAAATGGTTCAAAGCAATTGTATATTGATGATTTTCAATGGAATGGGCTTATTTTCTTCTGGGAACAAAACAATAATGCACATGTATTCCTGTGCAAAGTCTCATTTGCTCCATTTCTGTTTTATTATATCCATATCGTGAACTGATAGGGCCTAACAACTACTAGTTTGGGCCCAACCCACTTAAGGGAGGTTCCCAGTGTTCCCATATCTAATGATTGGGGTTCAGTTCTAAGCAGGACTACATGGCTCTCTGCCTTCTGTGTGGGGAAGTACACAATCCTTAGTGTGTTGTAGGAAGCCCATTGGGTCTGACCTCTGCCAGTCGTTCATTACAGTATCCTCCCACCATGAACTCTGATCCTAGATGTTATGATCAGCATCAGCTTTCTGACCAAATCTGTGCTCTTTCCTTCACACTCCCAGTCTTTGGCACGCAGTGTTCTCTCTGCCTAGAATGCCCTTTACTGCTTATCTTCCTAAAATTCTCCTTCTCAGTGTTAGGAAAAGTCAGGCACTTTGTCCTCTGTGCTCATACAGTACGTGATTCTTTCTTCTAGCCTTTATCACATTTTGTTGAAGTTTCCACATCTGACTCTTGCATCACTGTAGCCTCAGCATCTAGGAATGCAACCAGTGCATAGTGAGAGCTCAGTATTTGTTTGTTAAATGAATGAATGAGTCCAGGAAGGACTGGATGACTGAGAAATGGTGTCATATAATCCATGCATTCTTCCATCCCCCCTGCTCTTCATTTCTTATTCCTAGCCTCATCAGAGCAATTGGGTTCTCATGGAGCTATTTCAAATTCACAGGGTCCTATGGCAGGAAGAGAACTTAGAGTTTCACAGATTATTTTATGTCCCCCAGTACCAGTAAAGTCTACTTATTATGCCAGATAGACCCAGGCACATATGCTAAGTTGGGAATTGGTATGCAATTTGATTTTGAATTAACTTGGAGATCTTTCTACTTTTATCTCTGCTCCCTTGTAACAGATGCTCAAAAAATGCCTCTTGCTACAGGCAAAGTTGACAACAGGTATATTCATTCCTTTCCTAAAGTGTGTTGCATGGAAGGTGTCCCATGAGATGCTTCTGAGTAAGGGACTTCATGAGCAACTAACTTTGTAGGCTATGCCTGACTATACCAGCCCACGTTGGTTTGGGTCTTCCAGGAAGAAAATGCTAAAATGGGATTAGACACCCAAGAGCTTTATTAGGGAAACACCTGAAGCATAAAGGGGGACAATCAGGTGCAGCAGAAAAAGAGGGGGATTAGGTAGGAAGAATCTCATATTACAGTGCAGTGCTAAGGAAGTTCCAGTCAGGATGGAAGTCCTAGAGCTGAAGCCACCTATAAGAGGAGCCTGTGTCCTGTAGGAATAGGCTGGCACTGGTGCCCACGCTGTGCACTGCCAGAGAAAATGTGGCCTCAACACAAACACACTGGTGGATCCAGAGGGGTGGCAGCCAGTCAACCTTGCTCCTTGCAGCAGGAGATCTGAGAGGCACATTTTCATGACTGTCACACAGACTCTACTCTAAAGGTACTTTGTGCGTATCACTTCATTTAATCTTTGTGACATAACCATGGAAGTGGTAAGTTCTCTTATTATCTCCATTTTTCAAGGCATAGAGAGATTAAGTAACTTGCCAAGACCCTAGATATGATTTCATAAGTGATAGATCTGGGATTTGAACCTAATCAGTCTGGACTAGAGACTAAGAGCTTAACCAGTACATTATGTTGTCTCACAATATCCCCTTTTGGAGCATGATAAAGCACCCTCCCAATGTCTCGCTCGATCCTACTACTATATCAGCTTCTTATTTCACAATGTACATAACCATAATTAAGGATCTGAAAAGTCCTGTAATAAAGAAATCTTTTAAAATTTGTTTAGCCTAGTGCTTTCCAAATTTATTTGCTTATGGAATCCATAGTTCATGGTACTGGTGTTCTCTAGAACATGCATACTTGGGAAAGTACAATAAGTTGTAAATGACTGGCAACAAATCCTCTTCAAAGAGCAAGGTCCTACATGAGTCCAGGCGGGCACTGAGAAGGATGAACACCTATGTGGGCAGAGAGGTGTTGTCATGAAGGCAAAGGGAGCAGAGGATTGGGATTCAGCATAGCAGAGTTCAGCCCTCAGTTCCCCCACTTTCTGATGGTGTGGCTGGTTTGTTCACCACTTAGCCAGTTGGCCTCAGTGTTTTAGTTGTCAGTCATGGATCGTGGCACTGGCTTCCAAGGGTTGTTATTCAAATTAAGTATGAATTTATGTAAAGGTGCTTATCCCCAGTGCCTGGCATAGAACAGCTGCCATCAATGGTAATTGTCTCTGTTTGCTTTCCAGCATAGAAAGACTAACCACATCTAATTCACCCTTTAGCCGAGGGCTAGATCTCTCAGTGACAATTGTCCCTGCCTGACCTACATACAGTGGCTCTTTGTTTCAGGATATTTGCTGGGAAAATTAATTGGAATCAGAATGTTTCTATTGAGAGAGGAATTATGGGAAAATGCTGTGGATTTGAGGAAATGCCTATATTTGGACTTTGATTGTAGTCTAAAACCATCTCTCTTTTAACAGGTACCTTGGGGCAGTGGTCCCCTACCTTTTTGGCACCAGGGACGGGTTTCATGGAAGACGATTTTTCCACAGACGGGGGTGGAGAGGTGGAGCTCAGGTGGTGATGCAAGCAATGGGGAGCGGCTGCAAATACAGATGAATATTTGCTGGTTCACTGGCCCCTCACCTCCTGCTCCCTATTTCCTAAGTTTCAGGGAAGACAATTTTTTCCCTGGATTAGGGGTGGGCAGCGGAGCTCAGCAGCCAGGTCCCTAACAGGCCATGGAGCGCTATCGGTCCCTGGGGATCGCAGTCTTAGAGGACAAGAGAGCTTTGAAGATTTGTTTTACTTAGCCCTCCTTGCTTTCCTTATACCATAAAAGTAAAAGTTGAATGCCCAGAAATGAAAGGGAGGACATGAAGGAACCATTGGCTCTGGAGAAGAGATGGGAAGAGAAAGGCTCCTACTTCTCCTTATTCCCCGGGAAGAAAGCAGAGGGCCTGTCCCTGCGCTCACTGTGCCTGCTGTCCTGTCCCTCCTCTTGTACTCTGTGACTCACTGGGCAGCGCTGACCACTGGGCTCCCTGCTTCTGTGCTGTGGATGGGGATGGGCGACAAACAGGCTCTGAGCATTGGGACTTTCCACACCTGACGGAGACATGATGATTTGCCATTCTTCTCCTTGTCCATAATCTCAGCATTATAAAACAGTCTATTACCCTTCTCCTTTCCCCTTGCAGACTTTTCTCTCTTCTCCCTCCTGGGCACATGATGAGCTCTTCTTTGGCCCTCCCATCGTCATTCAACCTTTCATGTTTTGCCTTTCCTTTTTTGTTCCCGGGTTGACTTCATTCTCACTTCTGACCGCTCCTCTTTGTCCTTCTCCACATTCTGCACAGCTTATTCATATGACAGTCTCATCTTCTCTCCTCTTCTAGGACTTGATGCTTCCCTGGGTTTCCTCCTGCTACACACATGCATGCTGTTATTTGAGCAGCTTTAGTCTTTAAGTGCTGACCAGAGGCAAAGACGCTCCCTGCCAGAAAGCAAGGGCTGATTGCTTCTGAACATGCATCGATCTGTACCTGGTTCTGGTCTTATGTCTTTTCTGGCACAAAGAGGCAGATACAGTATAGAACAATAGGTGGGCTTCTAGGTGAATTGCATGACCAATCCCTTCCCTCCAACCTAAAGAGACCAGTTTTTATTTTTAAGCCCTGAAGCCTCTCTCAATGATTATAAATCTTTTCTTTTTTTCAGAAGTAGCAGGTTTAACTTATTTCTCCCTTTTGTTTTGAAATCCCACTGATCCTTCAAAGTTCAACACACATGTTGCACCATCTGGGAGCCTTCCCTGAGCTCCCTGTCAGAGGGAATTATTTCCTCCTCTCTGTTCTCAGGGCATGTTGTTTTGGCCTCCTTTATGGCCCTCTGCCTCAGTGTGATTTGCATGGCAGGAAGTTTTAGTGTTCTCTGCTAAGCCGTCAGCTCCTTGAGGGTACCTTCTTCAAATATGCAGCACCTGGCTCAGCCAGATATTTTGGAAAGAGCAATGATTCTCCAGATTTAGCAGCTGAGAGATGGAATATATAACTGGACAATGGCCAGGCTATCTATGGTCATAGAACCTAACTCAACCCAACCCCTAACCTAACCTTTGAAGCAATCAGCCTAGGAAGGCAAACCACAATCTCTGCAGCAATTGACCCACAACAGTTAGGACTTGGCTAACAACCGCCAGCTCCACTAGTTTTCTTTTTACTCCATTTCCAATGCAGGAATAACCAGGGAAAGTGAAATATGCTCCCAAAGCAATTCCATAGCCTGTCCTACTTCTAACAGCCTTCCTTCAACTTCCCGTGTCAGTAAAGTCTTTCCATTCCCCTGCCTGCCTTTGAAACTCTGCCAAATGTAAGTGATGGTGGTTGACTTCCTTGCTATAGCAAGCTCTGAGTAAATAACCTCTGCCAATGCTCATTTGGGTGGTCTTCATTTATTTCTATGACATAAGAACCACCTAAAGATCTTGTTAAAATACAGATTGCTGGGTCCAATCCCTAGCTTCTAATTCAGTAGGTATGAGTGGGGCCTGAGATTTTGCATTTTTAATAAGCCCCCAGGTGACCTTGAATAGCACTAGGATGGAGTGGTCAGGAGAAGGGGTGCCAATAGGAAATATTAACCTATGTTCTCCCTCCACCAAACTTCCTTTCTTTTTTCTTGCTCCCATTTGTCCAGGAAGACGATCCTGAGTTCAGTACTTCTAGGAAGAAATGAGGCAGTCAGGAAGAAAATATTCAGGGACTCTCGTTTTGGTTATTTCACCAAAACCTAAGATTTTAGGGCAACAATTCTCAACCTGGGGATATTTTTCTTGCCACAGAGAACATTTGGCAATTTTAGTTGTCACAATGTGGGGCTGTCTACTGGGTGTGTGTAGGATGCTACTAAACATCCTGCAATCCACAGGACAAGGCCCCACCACAAAAAGTAATGTGTACAAAAATGTCAATAGTGTTGAGCTTGAGAAACTCTGGTATAATGGAGCAGAGAGGCACAGAATGAGTGTTTGAGAGTTAGGAGTTTGAGGCAGGAATGGCTTCCCCCAACTGCTGAGAGTCTCTGGGTTGGGAAAGTTAGAGCAAACAGGGATAGAGATGAGAGCAGAGCTATGTGGGTTATTTCACTATATAGAAGAGCCTTGTACCATGTTTCCTGGGTAGACGTCTGGGGAGCCAGAGCACCTGGAGGCTGAGAGCTGCAAGTTGACTCTGGCTTAAGAGGGACAGTAGGACAGCCTCAGAGACAGGACCACACCCAACCCGAAGGTATAGTTGTGCCCAAAGCATGGGAGTAAGAGAGTTGCTGCAGGGCAATGAGGACCAGGTGGGAGAGAGAAGGGATACCTCAGGGGTAAACGATGGGCTGATGAACAAAAGCCAGATGGGAGGGCTCCCAGGAGGACAAATGACACAGAGAACCAGAAATGGCTCCCTCCTTTTGCCTTCTATTTCAAAAATCCCTGAAACCTAGATGCAGCCCTCGGAAAAGTGGTATGATGGGCCCTAATGGGCTGAGATGATTTTCCGGCATAATCAGGGCCTGTGGGAAGATAAATCTTCCTTTATTTCTCAGAGTTCATGGATAATCTGCTCTGCTCGAGAAACCTCATGTGTGCATTCAAGATAATATTAATAAATATGAATATTAAAAGCATTACAGGGCCTAAAATAGAAAATAAGCTGAGTTACAGAAAAGTAAAGAGAACATTTCCTGAACGTCTGAGTTTTGGCCTGAGCTTCTGAAAATCAAAACTCTCTGCCCCCACACAGCCTGGGCATTGGGAATTGAGGCCATGCCTTACTGTCTACATTAATATCAGTTTGTGTTATTGCTCTGTCTTCATTAGCATGACTTTACTATTCAGGCAAATGGTTTGACTTCTCATTGTAGGAACTTCCCCAAAGACACAACAACTCTCTAATGGGAAACATCCACGGCAGTTTGTGTCCTAAAAAATTTTAAATCCCTCTCCTCAAAATCCTCACCTTACTGTTTCCACCAATTCTGGATTGTTATATCACAATCCTTACCCAATCCTATCCAAGACCACCCAAAGTTCCCCTTTCAGTCCCACTTAAAATACTTGCCTTAGATCAAACTTTCAATTCTTATCCATTTGGACTTTACCTTCCCCCTTCTCAGACACTGCCAAAGCATTGCGAGGTGGTTTTCACCCTTAACTGAGCTAAATGATCAAGTCAGCTTTGCTGTTAGCAGGTTGTGTTGGTGGTATTTGGGGAGCCAACTTCTGATGCTCAATGACAGCAATTGAGAGATGCTATCTTTGCTCTGGGTATTTTCCTTTCTCCTGGGCTGACTTGCTTCTTCAGACCTCCTGATTGCATCGTCAATCTACATATATCACCTAGGGTTTACTATATGCCTGGAATGGGTGCAGGTTTTTCAACCCTAAAAGGAGTCCTCCTTGTGTCTGGAGGCAAGGAACCAATGGTCAGCAGAGCAAGCAGTTTGGTTCACAGGGTTCTTGAGTTGGCTGGATGCTTCTGGGGTTTGTGGTACACCTGGATAGACTGATTATTGTTGGGGAAATAGAATTAAAACCAAAATCTTCTCCCAACCCAGAAATCCTTTCTACAAAGGTAGAAGAGAAAGATAGCATTTTTTTTCATTATTTAACAAACATTAAACCTGAATGTGATATGCATCACAGGCAATCTGCTAAAAAATTGTAAAGAAGAAAGAAATCTTACCTTTTTATATAGCAAAGCAGCTACAACCCATTACATAGCATGTTCTCAAGATAAGAAATAATTAGTCCTCAAGTAAGAGGACTCGACAGCACTATTTGTCACACATAGTTCATCCTAACTTTCCTTGATAATTGGATTGACCATCTGTGTTAGCTTATTGGCTTTATCCAGAGGAAAAACAAACCTCTCATATCTTTATGACAAGAGGTAGTTTTGAGGAACTCTAAAAAAAACTAAAAATAGAACTACCATATGATTGAGCAATCCACTTCTGGGAATATATCCAAAGGAATTAAAATCAATATGTCAAAGGGATATCTGCACTCCCATGTTCATTGCAGCACTATTCACATTAGCCGTGATATGGATTCAACCTAAGTGTCCATCAACAGATGAAGGGGTTAAAGAAAATGTGATGTATACACACAGTGGAATACTATTCAGCCTTGAAAAAGAATGAAATTCTGTCCTTTGGGACAACATGAATGAACTTAGAGGACATTATACCAAATGAAATAAGCCAGACACAGAAAACCAAATACTGCATGATTTCACTTATATGTGGAATCTAAAAATGTTGAATTCGTAGAAGTACAGAGGAGAATGATGGTTACTGAGGCTACAGGTGGGATGAGGTGTGAGCCAATGAGGACTTGCTAGTAAGGGTACAAAGTTTCAGCTAGACAGGAGGAATAAGTTTTGAGATTTATTGCACAGCAGCGTGACTATGATCAATAATAATGTACTGTGTATTTCAAAAAAAGTAAGATTAAATTTCGAATGTATCATCCCAGAAAACATCATAGGAGGTGAGGGATATGTTAGTTAGCTTGATTTAATCATTCCACATTGTATTCATATATCAACACATCACATTGTTCTCCATTAATATAACACAATTATGATTTGTCAATTGAAAATATTAGTAAAAAACAAAAAAGAAGTAGTTTTGCAACCTAGAGCAAGGCTCCTAGCTCCAGTGAAGTTAGCTTCCTACCCTCCCACAGAAATAGAAGTGCTATCTCCCTTGATGTTTGCATTTCAAAAAGATGGCTCCCAGGTCCTTGAGAAAGACATCCTGGGTCATAAAGCTGACAAAAGGCCTATCTGGTTTTCAAAAGAATTTATATACATTTCAAAGAGATGAGAGAGTACTTCCAATTTTAAGTTATACAAAGTAAATGCTCCAAGAAAAAAGAGGGAAGGGGAACCTCTTTCTTTTCAACAGGGACAATTAAGCCTCTTGTTTTAAATTTTTATTTGTATTTACATTTTTATTTGTCTTTATTTTATGCAGTGATCTGACTGCAATGTCAGTTCTGCCATGGTGGCTATTTCCTCTGTGTGGGGAAGAATTTGTGCTTCAATGGAAAGACATGCATTTTGTAGAGCACATCTCCTGAGTTATCTAATTCTAGCCTTTATTGTTTTTGCACAATTTTTCAACTCAAGAAATTGTAGATAACTGATAGCAATGTAAAATAATTCCTGTATATAGACATACAAACTCTGTCCTAAGCAGTGGAACTTCATTTGATTCTCCTCCTTTTCTGGGAAGAGAGTGTTAGGCTTAAAGAATTCACCCTCCCCAAACTTCCAGCCAAATCTCCTATAAACCCACCCCTCTCCCCTTCCTAGGGCTGTATTGGGCTCATAGCCTTTGCCAGGCCCCTATGGAGATAAAGGAATGGAATGCAAGAGGGGAACTTACTTTCCTTATCCCTCCAGTTTGTTTGAAAAGAATTTGTTTACTCCTCCCAGAAAAACCCTCTATAAAACCCAAGGCTCTCTTTTTTTCTCTTGTGGATGCCTTTTTCAGCCTCCACCCATCTGCACCCAGATGCTCAAAATAAACAGCATTTTGCTACACATGAGGCTTTGTGTGTCTCTCTCTTGGCTCCAGACCTAACAGAGAGCAGTCTTGCTTTCATTCACAATTCATTTCAATATTCCTAATCTGTAGATGTGTCTGTTCTTTGGCCTCTTCCTTGAACCAGATTTCCCATTTGACTGGTTTCCCTCATTGAGCAATGAGTTAAAAAATATATTTGACGTGTTAGTTTTATATTTGTATGAGTCAGAATTTAACTTTTTTTGAAAACTACCTTTTAGCACCTGGCACAGATCTAGTTTTATTGCCATTCTCAAATTCCATTCTCAGCACTAAAATTGTCTGTATGACTTTGGAGAGATCCTTGTGTTAACAGTTGATTAACTTTTCACGCACTAGTTAGGAAAAAATAGTAGAAATGGACACTGATTAGGGGTAGGGCCTGGTCTGATGCCTCTGACAGCTCTGCAGGTAACGACTAGAAGGGAGGAAAAAATATCTTTTCCCTTCACCCACCTTGGGTTCACTGGCTGGGGCCTCTGTAACAAAAGACAGATTAACAAGAGAAAAGCATACAAATTTATTTAATACAAGTTTTTCATGGCATGAGAGCCTTCACATGGAATAAAGACTCAAAGAAACCTGCTATAAAAACTTGAGCGTTTTTACAGTAGGTTCAATGAAGAATAAAGAGTTGTAGAAAAATATGATAGGGGGAAAAAAAAGAAAAAAAAGTATGAGTTAAGCATAATAAACTGGAGGAAACAGCAAGACCTGTTTAGACTCTTTTTGTCATTCCTTGTCATGGAGATAAGGATGTTCCTGTCTTCAGGTACAAGGAGAAAGCCTCTCCTTACGACCTGCTTCAGGGGAGAAGGGCAGGGGAAGGTCAGAGAGTTCTTCCTGCATGTGCTGTCTCTCAAATTCTTTCAGTGTAAAATATTCAACATGCCAAGGTGCCATATTTTGGGGTAGCATGACCTAGACCCCATCACTACTGTGTAACCTGGTTTACCCAGTCAGAAAAATGGAATTAAATGTTTTCGCTTGTTTTTCATCAGTAGTTCTCTGTGTCCTTTATATGAGATAGTCAGCCTTTTATCTATCCAGTGCACTTTATTCCCATATTCAGGGGGAAGGTGATATTTGTTCATCTTCTTGCTCTATAATGTTATGGGTTGTTTGTGTTTTACTGTTCTCAAAATGGCATCAGGATTTATGGGGTGATTCTTCTGGCTCAGTGAACCTCGCATCTCCAGTTATTGGCAGTGCTCCAACGCCTGCGGCTCCTGAGGGAGCCAAATAATAATAATGGCAATAATGATCTGCCCAGACATTGTAAGACACTGCACAGGACACGGGAAGTTTCTTTTCCCCTGTCGCATTCAGAGGAGAGGCATTCAATCTGAAGCATAAGACGTGATGAACTCACCAGTGTAACAATTGAGGATGAATGTCCTTTTATTTCCATGGGCTCCTTCATTACTGGAGCTCTTATATTACATCTGTACTTGACCCCTAGCTTGTCACATACTGCATTGCCTTAGCCAAAGTTAGTTAATCTCTCTAAGCATCAGTTTACCTTTTTGTTATATAGGGGTAGGGGTAGTACTGACCCCTGAAAGCTTTGCTCATTTTTTCTGTCTGTCTGCAATGCTTTTCCTCCCATCAACCGTGTAGTGGTGGTCCTCAACCATTTTGGTGTCAGGGACCATTTTCATGGAAGACAATTTTTCCACGGACTGGGTAGGGCTGAATCAAAAGAACAAGGACAAGAGGTTTGCGGGGGAAGGAAAGAGAGTTCACTTTGCAAAGGAGGAAAAATGGTAGACCTTCTCATCTTAAAATCTCCAATTTTCTGAACATAGGCAGAAATACAGAGCTTTTAAAGGGAGAGTTCTCAGCTTCAGGTAATTATTGTGGTTAACTATTTTAACTATTCTAATCCTCCCATCTCTGCCACAGACAAAGCCTATGCACTCCATCAGCCACCTGGGAATTTTAACAAAATACTGAACCTGCCTCAGGGATGCAGGCCAGGCTGCAGTTCCCAAAAAGAGTGGGGGAAGTTTTTAAAGAGACAGCAAATCTTTTTTGCCATTTTTTTTTTTTTCAGGCCATTCTCTCTGTGACACTGGGTTGGGGGGTGGTGGGGAAGGTTTGGGGATGATTCAAGCGCATTATATTTATTGTGCACTTTATTTCTATCATTATTACATAGTAGTATAATAGAACTCACCATAGGTTGGGACCCCCAGGCCTAAGGGAAACCTCTTAGATCTCAACTCAAATGACACTTTCTCAGGGAGGGTTTCTCTTTTCTCTCTTTCTGATACAGTATCTTCCAGATACTCTCTCAGATCATCTTAAAATTTTTTTTTCATCATGCTGTTCACATAATATTTTATGAGTTTGTTTATTCAATTTCTGCCTCCTCTTCTAGGGCGTATGGCCCACGAGGGTGCGGGTAGTGTGGGTTTTTACCACCCTATGCCTAATATTGCATACTGCGCCTGGCAAGTAAGTGGTCAGTGTTCAACAACAATTTGTTGAACAAATGAGATATCTAAAACATTACCCTAAACAGGGAAGTGCTTAAGAAATGTTAGTTGCCATTGCTTCTGCATTCAAAGGAAGAAATTTAAGATATTTAAAAAGCAGTAGATTGAAAATGGCCTCTTTTGGAAATTCGATAAACTAGGGACATCTTTTAGCATGACCTTATTCTACATGATGTGTGCTCTCTATTTCCCACTATCTACTTAAAAATTATATTCCAGGCTCTGAAATGCTTAGTAACATTCTTCCCTGGCTTATCATTATAGTCTGTGTACTGAGCATCTTGTGTGTTGATGGTATCCAGCTGATCATCAAATTAATTTTTATCAAAAGCTGCAAAGGCAACTGAAATTTCTTGACTGAAATTTGTAAAGCTCTATGCCAGGGTGCTACTAATTTTGTAAATGCTACTTAGTAAAAACAAACAAAAATGATTATTTAAAATGGTTGTGCATTTTCTTCTGCTGCATCACATTCAGATTATTATCAGGTGATGGATGATACAAGCCGTACAGTGAACACAGAAACACTAGGAGACCATGGGAGAGTCCTTTGTTCTTAGAGATGATCGTTTTGAGAGTTAGTTCACTAAAGCCAAGGTTTCTAATTTTATTTTCCCCCATAAGGTGAAGTGTAATTGTTCTTGGGGAGACAATAAAATCGGGCATTTTATTCCTTTTAAAATCATATTCGATTTACTCAAAAGGTGAGCTTAAAATTACAGCCATAGTTTTTCTGTTGGCTTCATACTGGGGATTTCTGAAGTACAGTCACTGCTCCCAGCATTGAGGTGTACACACAGGTTACATTTAAGGTTGGTTGGAGCTCTGTTATGCAACAAGCTTAAATCTGCAGGCAGAAGCTCAGAATTGCAACTCAGAAGCTTGGCATGTGGCTCTTCCATCAGCGAGACACACAGAAAACCTCCAAATCTGCCGGTGTCTTCAATGGCCTCCCTAAACGGTGCTTTCTGTTGTCTTTGCTCACTCAATGTGAAGATTTCCAATCCATTTGGGTGTCTGAAAGGCTCCCTGTTAAAAAGGAAATGAGTCAATTTAGAGGTCATTTACTCCAACTTCCTCATTTCATTGTCAAAATGGATGGTGTGGCTAGGAGGGGTTAAACACCCTGCTGGAGTCATCATGCTTGCTGAGTAGTGGCAGTACTGAAATGACAGTCTAGTTGTCTGATTCCTGGTTAAAAGTTCTAGTTCATAGCACTGTCTCTGCAATTGAAGGCAAAGAGGTTGCTTTTTTCTTTTATTTTTTAAATAGCTTTTCTTTATGCTTAGAGTTTGGAACCTGCAGAGAGGAATGTCTATGTTTTACAACCTTCGCAGTTGTTAATTGTACTTGGCAAGTCAGTCTGTCCCCAAAAAAGCTCAACAAAGGTTCTTGCAAAATGACTAAGGTCCTTATAGCCAAGAAACTGGGTAAAAAACCAATTAAACATTCTTTTTAATCAGTCTGCCCAGGCCCATACATGGATGACTTTGATCTTTTTCAAAAGCTCTAATAAAAATTGCCAAAGAATTTTGTTAAGTACTCACATCATTAATACGATTTAAGTGAAGAAGGCTAGTAGAGTCGTCCAGAGTTTTCACAAAGGGCTCATCAAACCTCACTTTTCAGTGAATTGTTTTTTTGAAAATTATTATTATTTTTCTTTCCTTTGTTAGAGCCGGTTCCCCTCGGCCTGAGGAACAGAGAGGCGGAGTCATCGAGGTTGCAAATGGCAAAGGAGTTTATTTTACTAGCTCGAGCTAGGGTCCAAGTCCTAGAGCACCAACGCAGTGGTCTCTCCACGAACTAGGACCCCGCCCTGGGGTAAAATTAAGCTTTTATACTCTTTTGCAGGTTTCACACGACACGCTGGCTCCACATGACACACTGGGCACACCACCTCCCTTCCCCCTTAGTTCATTGGCTTCTTTAAAAGTTGCTGATCGGGTGGGCTCCCGATTGGTCCAATTCCAGGCCATCGT
>CM052437.1:53463322-53501434 GCA_028533085.1 Varecia variegata
GTTCCTGCTCTCGATTGGTCTCATTCCAAGCGGTCATTATCTTGTTTACGAAAACATGGGTGTTGTACTCAGGCATTTCTGTGTTGGGGTAGCAAGCAGGAGCAAGCAGGTTTACAGAAGCAAAATGGCAGATTAAAGCAGAATGGCAGGTTAATGATTTTTGGCATGACATTCATACTATAACACCTAATTACTATAATTTTATGTTGTTTCTTCTTCTTCTTCTTTTTTTTAATAGTACCTAATGCTGTGAATGGAATAGCTTCTATGCCAGACAACAGGCTGCCTGCTTTGAGTAAAGCCCTGCTATCTCCTTCACATTCATACCATTTCCACTAACTGTTTCGGGTAAGCAGGCCTTTTAACAAATCACCTACATCTTAGCCCTTGAAGGCAGAAACGAATCCGCTGTGTTCTTGCAAAACACCATGCACACAGCATGCAGAATCCTGGCTTGCTTAACACACACCAGAAATACATTGGCGCACTAAAGAATCCTTATCTATGGGTTTATGGAGAAGGCTAGAGGGTTGATTTCTTCTCTCAAAAAATTCATCAGAGGCAGCTAAGCTTATACATAATCCTCCAGGTAACTTGGGAGCCCTACACACTGAATTCTGTGAAGTGAGCATCTTCCATTGATCCCTTAAATTTTGGAATCATGTTCACCTTCTGTTTGCAGATTCTTTGATACTCAGATTTGTCTCATGTGGTATTTTGATGTGTGAAAGGAACCCTAACATTTTCACTTTTCAAAACTGAAGTCTCAGATCAGATAAAAGCTACATATTCCTTGACCAAAGACATTTTAAATTCTCATCCACAGCAGTATTCTAAAAGTTTAGATGAAGGGAAGGTATTCTACTGCCTAAGCCTGACAAATAAAAACTTAATATGGCTGCTCTGGAAACTTACATTATTATTGTTTGCATGTGTTTATAAAAGGTGTCAACATCTATTTCTCCATTCAGCTTGTCAATATGATTAATAACATTCTAAACTCACTACCATCTAGAATTTCTCCCTGAATGTGAGCACTAGGCTGCTGGTATCTCTTCCAACCTTTATGTGTCTCTTCTTGCATTGCTTTTGGGCCCCCCTTTCTAGATATGTGAAACCCAGACTTCTAGGCATATCTAACTATTGCCAAAATGAAGTGTCCAGCAGCTACTCATATGCCAAATGCCTCCCATCCAAGGAGCAAGATGTGCACATTTGGCCCAGAAAATGACCCACTGCTTCTTGAGGTTGCCAGGTTCTGTTCCATTCATTTCCACAGTCACTACACTTATCCAATTCACAGTGGGGGTTGGCTTAGAAAATAAAAGAATTTCATTTCTGATCTCTCAACTTCATCTCTTACCTCTTGTCAAACTTCTCATGACTTCTAGATAAATATTTTTCAAAATTAAATTGGACCAGACTCTTATGCTGTTAACATAATATAATGTCTTGATATCTTAACAATAAAAATATCTAAACCCTTCAGTATGGCCTTCAGTATGTCCATAGATCTGTTCCCTTCCCACCTCTCCGACTTCACTAAGTATCTCTTTTTCCTTGCCCACTATCCTTTAGTCTCTTCTTCCTGACCTTTGAACACAACAGGCTCTTCCTATTTCCAGTCTCACTTTCCCATATCCAGTTCCTCTAGCTGGGCCCACTCTCTCATACCTCTTCAGATGGTCCGAATTCTTGTTATCCTTCAAATCTCTTCAGCAGTGTCTTTTTTTGTATCAGAGAGAGGCAGTGGCAGAGATAGTTAAGTCCCGACCACCTCAGGGTGTAGCTGTTTTGGGGATGTGGCTGCCCAGTCAGGGACTACATTTCCCAGTTCCTCTTGGCATCTGGATGGGGTCATGTGACCAGTTTTCACCAATGGGATGTGTACAGAAGTGATGCCATCATTTCTGTGCTGAGGGGCTTAGAAAGTGGCCTTGGCTTTTCTACTGTCTCTGCTCCTGTCCATTGACTGAAAACAAAGAACTTTAAGGTTATAGGGTACAACAGACACAAGATGGAAGGAACCTGGGTCTCTGAATCACTATATGGCCAGCTGCCTACTGAACAACTGATTGGACTATGTGTGAGGGAGAAACAAAATCTATTGTGTTAAGTCACTGACATTTTGGAGTTTATCTATTACAGCAGCTGCTAGAATCACCTTACCATAGACCTTCCTCAAACACAACTTGTCTGAACACTAAGTAGGGTGGTATGCCCCATCCCCCACTGCTCCATTATTCTCTGTCCTTGCACCTTATACATTTTCTTCACAGTACCTAGGACAAGTTATATATTTGTTTGTATCAATTTTCTTCTTCTGTCTCTCCCACTAGTCTATATATTCTACATGGGGCAGGAAAAGTATATCGTGTGTCTAATACCATGACTGGCATATTAATAGCTATTCAATAAATAGTAGAATGAATTAAAAAATGAGAGAATAAAAGAAAATGTTTTAAAGTGGTGGTAAAGCTAAACAAAGGCAAAAAAGAGAATAGATATCGCCCACTTGGCTCAAGAGTGGAAGCTTCTGGAGTTAGGTGGAAGTTGTGAAGGTAAGATGTGCTACTCCTTAGTTTGTATACCACTAACAAATTACGTTAACAGCCAGATGCCTGAATCTTGTAAGAACATAATTGGTCACCTGTATGTGAAACAAATAAAAATAATAATTGTACCCTTTGCTTGCATAGTTTTTTTACTGGTTAGAAAAGAATTTTCATGAATGCTAGTTCCTTAAAAATGGACTAATATTTATTAAATTAGGTGGGGCAATGGTAAATAAAAATGCTCTCCTATTTTTAGGTGTACATCTCTTAGGATATATAAAAATTGATATAGTTTTTATAGGGTAAGCCCAGATGTCTTAGTTTGCTAGGGCTGCCATAACAGAATACCACAGACTGGACGGCTTAAATAACTGAAATGTATTAATATTTTCTCACATTTCTGGATGCTGGAAGTCCAAGATTAAGGTGCTGGCAGGTTTTGTTTCTCATGCAGCTTCTCTCCTTGGCTTCCAGTTGGCCGCCTTCTTGCTGTGTCCTCACATGGGCTTTTCCTTGTGCATGTGCATCCCTGGGGTGTCTCTCTCTTCTTAAAAGGATTCCAGTCCTGTCCTTTTAGGGCTCCACCTCTATGGCCTTATTTAAGCTTAATTACTTCTTTAAAGACCCTATCTCCAAATGAAGTCACATTTGGGCTTAGGGCTTCAACACTGGGGGACACAATTTAGGCCATAACATCAGAAACACTTCCTAAATGAGACAAGTTAACTCCAAAGATTTTAGTGATAGAACCATCTCCAGAAAATCCAGGCCAAGATTTACCTTGAACTTTTGAACCTCATCATCAAAACAGAATGTCAACATATTTTGGTAACACCTTCAAATTTCTTATTAAGGCCATGGGTTGGCTGGGTGCGGTGGCTCACGCCTGTAATCCTAGCACTCTGGGAGGCTGAGGCGGGTGGATTGTTTGAGCTCAGGAGTTCGAGACCAGTCTGAGCAACAGCGAGACCCCGTCTCTACTAAAAATAGAAAGAAATTATATGGACAGCTAAAAATATATATAGAAAAAAATTAGCCGGGCATGGTGGCACATGCCTGTAGTCCCAGCTACTCATGAGGCTGAGGCAGAAGGATTGCTAGAGTCCAGGAGTTTGAGGTTGCTATGAGCTAGGCTGACGCCACGGCACTCACTCTAGCCTGGGCAACAGAGTGAGACTCTGTCTCAAAAAAAAAAAAAAAAAAAAAAAGGCCATGGGTTCTGTATATGCTACCCAGTGCCTGGGAGATTTATCTAGGCTTCGCCTCCAACAAGGCTCTGAGTACTTCCTTGTTTGTTGTTACTTTCTTGTTTGTTGTCCTTGTTGCTTTTTTGCTGGAGCCTAACTCTCTGCTCAGCCTTTTCTTCAGCCATCCCTTAGAGATACTCCCTAGTTGGCTTTTAAATTTACCCTGAACACAGTCCTAAGTTCTGTGACCTGCAACCTCAGGCCATTGAGGTGTGTTCACATCAGTTCAGTCTTACCACCTCAGCTCTGGTTTATGTGGAAGAGAGATTGGACCTCGCTTTGTTTGTCATGGCGAGTAAAATGCAGTTATTTTGTACTTACTATAGGAGAAGCCAATTTGAATTAGATTAGTGAAAGACTATAATTAGAGATCATTCATAGAAAACACCATCTTATTAATTTGAGGCTTGCATAATGAGTGGCAAATTCAGCGCACAGTCTATGCCATTTCTAGTCAGAGTACTGTCAAGATTCAAAGTGTCAGATTTGTACTGTTCAATAACAGCACTGAAGGGTTATTTGTACTGAAAGGGTAGTCACATAAATGTTTTATACTACTTGAAAGTGAAATTGAGTTTTAGTAAATTATGAAATACAATGATAACCTTGAGGGAATGAAGAAAAGAATTATAAATTTTATCCCATAAACAGTATAGTTTGTCAATTTCATGCCATCTCACCTATCCATTACTTACATGTTGCTGAGTAAATAGCAGCCTTCCCTGTTTCTTATGAGAAGGACACGTAGACATTGCTTCTAGCTACAGGAGACAAAAAACTTGCTAAGGTTTGAAATATTCATTGAAGTTTTATAGGAGCAGATGGTTATAAATGTGTGATATTTGAACTTTAAAATCGCTTTGAAGAAACATACTTGTTTCAAGTGTCCAGAGAACAGAGATTTGTCTTAAGAAAATTGATAGAAATACGGCAATTTGAAGTTCAAAAAGTTGTGGACAGATGAGGAATTAACCATGATGTAGTTGCTATTTAACATATAAGTTAAACCATTGTGGCCATCTCTTTAGACAAGCTTCGTAAATTTCCAGAGATATTAAACTCCAAGATCCTAAATGCCCAAGGCAAAGAAAGTAAAATAGCTAATATAGTTACAAGGTCTCACAGGAAGCTAAGTAGATTATTAACATTCATAAGAAAATTTTCAAATTAATGACCTAGAGAGAATAATATTTGGGTTTAATGATTCTAACAAAAGACATGTCTCTCATAATGAGTAAATAATGTCCATTTGATTTTTACCTTGTGATGGGGATGGGCTATGGTGAAGATTTGTAAAGTAGTTACCACCTTTTATAACCTTGGAAAAGCACTGTATGAAATAGCCTTTTTATATCTGGCTTCAATTTCTAAAACTTTATGAAATCAAATTCTGAAAGGGAGCCATGTTAGACCAAGAGTAGCATTGTGATCTGTGAATCATAAATCAGAATTTTTTTTGAGACAAGTGAAAAGTGAAAAAAATCATTTAACCAAATACATTCATATGCTTTTTTTTTCTTTTTTAAGAGACGGGGGTCTCACAAATATTGCCCAGGCTGGATTCAAACTCTTGGGCTCAAGCAAGCCTCTCTCTCAAGTAGCTGGGTTTATAGGCATGTGCCACCATGCCCAGCTTATATGTTTTTTGAACACAAGAACCAACTGACTCTATTTCTCTCCACACCCCACCAATCAAATAAACCAAATGCATTTTTTGGATGCTGTTTATAATACTATTTAGACTGAGTTATTTCTACTGCTTAGATATTGTATGTGACAGGAGTGAGTCGAAACAAAACTACAAACTGTATTTAATTTAATTTGATGCAGTTTCTTTCCAAATGAAAGTTCATCTTCATCTTCTTTACAATTGATACCGGTGATTTCTTGTTTTTGAATTCAATTATACTGTAAAAGCAGAACTTTCAGCAAATGAAGCCACAGAGATGACCCAGAAATTTCAATTAGTTCATCAATTCCATACACCAGAGTAACTGGCATATTGAGCAGCCGAACTTGGTGACATTCAAGCATGAAAATATTTTTTCTCCATCGTTGCTTTTAATTGTGCTCTGTTACATCTTCCTTTCTTGCCTCTTAACTACCTTTTGGGCACTTATAATATTAAAACTCAATCCAGTTCAACTCCAGTATCATCTCTTCTTCCATTCCTAACACATGTCTGACCTATGACTGGGTGGATTTGCAGTGGTGAGGCTGTGTGGTCAGCTCTTTCACTTCTCCCAGCTGGGGCTGTGGGGAGGGACTTACTGACTTGCCACTGTCATCCTTTCTTACACACTGCAGCTTCCCCAACCAGCAATGATGGACAGGTGATCCCTTCTCTGTGTAAACATGTAGGTGCTCTTCTCTCTTGGGATCCACGTCCCAAGACCCCTGCAGGAAGACCTCTAGACTGCCCAGTTGCCTCTACAGGAGATGTGACTATGGCTTTTCTTCTCCTTCCCCATTTCTCTGTTCCTGCCTCTCAGCTGTCACTCTACAGTTTATTGTTTCTGAATTCTACCTGTCTAGCAATGAGGCAGCTCAGCACAACTACCTAGCTTATATACTTACCTGATCCAGTGGAATTGATGTTGGGTCCTTTGCCATGACAAAGGGTGGGACTGCAGGCTTTCCTCCTGTTACCCCCATTTTGTACTGCCACCTCTCATCAATTCTCATCTCCTCTAGCTCAGACAGGCACAGGAGAGCTTATGTGCAAGACTGCTTCAAACACTCCTTCATAATGAGATACCTGTCTCCCTTCCTATAGGCCTCTGCGTCTCCGTGAGTGAGTCTTTTGCTGTCTTCCTTGGTAGCTTGGGATCAGGGGTTGGGGAGGGTCCTCCTCTTTCCATTCTGTGGGATCAGAAGGAATAGCTGAAGCTCTTCCCTCTAGACTGACTGCTCACAACTCTGATGATTTTTGGAATGCCATCCTAGTCATTTGGAAATAGACACAGGAAGTGAGGGTGGTGGGTGGAGGATAGACGGGGTCAATATGGCTGCCTCCTGATCTGCCTGAGGATGTGTCCAGTCCCAGGGAGTAGTGGTGTCTCTGGATATTTGCTTTATGTTATCTATCTACCAATGATTTGGTAATTATAAATTGTTCTATTAGCTTCTACCATATGAAATTACCACTTTGTTCCAATTAAAAATGGTTAAATATTGGCAACGTCATAGCATTCAACCTAATTGCAATGTGGATTTCATCATTCTCCACCAATCCTGTTACTGAGTTTGAGTTCAGTGTTGACAACCCCCTCTGACAGTTTTGGGGAGGAGAAGAATTGAGAGTTTGCAGCCCGGATTCCTGATCACTGCTCATTTAATAGTTGGGCAAAGTTGTTGAGCTTTTCCTGCTTATTGAAGGGAACTTAAACAGGGATGAAAAAGCAAACTTCAGCAATGAGAGTTTTTTTAATTTGTTTGTTTTTTTAAATTTAAAGTAGAACTTACCAAGTTGAACAATGTTTTGGGGACATATTTAAAATTATTTTATTTTCTTATTAAAAGGCGCTACTTGTTATTCAGACAATAAGAAGTTGGGAAACCTGATTGTAGCTTTTAAAGTTTGTCAGTCATAGTATTAATATATTCTATGGAGTGAATTCAGATGGAATGTTCCAGAATTACATTGTTTCTTTTGTTATTTTTGTTACCAGGCAGCCATGTCTGTGGAAACTCTAGTTTATAGGACATAGATATTCTCGAGGTTGTTAGAGAAATAAAAGTCTCATGAACAAAAGACCCTTTTGTGCCAATATGAAAGAGAGAGAGAGAACATAATTTTAATATTATGTACTTATCAGAATTACATGTATGTAAGGTAGTACAAAAGCGACTACAAAGTCTGGACAGAATTTTGTACAACCTTACTTTCTACTTTCCTGTAGAAAGTAGAACACAGAACAACAAACACTTTTCTTGAAAGACCAGAGGATGCACTTGTGTTTGTCTTATGTATCTTTTGTGAGAGATCCCTGAGCCAATTATGGAGATTCACAATTTTAAGTGTTAGAAAGACCACATATTTGCACTGTAAAGTTAAAAGGCTGAGCCTTTAAATCAGGCCTATCATATGCTCAAGGAGACACCCTAAAGAGGAAAAGTGAATGGGCAGCAGCCTCCCTCCTCAAGGAAAGGTATCTTGGGATACCTTATGAGGTCCTGCTAAGTGTTAATTGATGGCTACAATTCTAATAATCAGTTGGTTGTGTATCACAAAACTTAAACACATTCACATCCTTTCATTATCCTTCTAGAAATAAATTTGTAATAAATATTTACATTTGTATACTAGGAAGTTCATTGCAGAATTATTTAGATACAAGAGTAAGAATTTAGAAACAATTGAAGGTGGTGCCATCTTTCCACATTTGTTTAAATTAAACATGGTGCACCCTCCCATATAGTGATATATATAATCATAATATATAAGGTGAAAAACAAAATCACATGACAAAACCTTGCATATATATGATCCCAGTCTTTATACTCAGACATATATCCAGGAAAAATACCCAAAGGATTTTAATAGGGCTTATGTCTATAGGATATATGAAGGATAACTCATATTCTATTTTATGCGTTTATCTATTTTGTCTATTTTTCTAAAGTTAACAGTTATATTAAGAAAAATGAATACTATCAAAAACAAAATGAAGTAAATTATAGTAAGCTAAAATTTAATAGTAGCTGCTGTTCAAGGATATCTTATCATTTTTTATGAAAATTCCTTTTGAACTCTCCATTTGTGCTGTAGGAGGGACATCTGTTTTAATATCTCTCTGGTTGTATTTCATTTGTACATATTTTTTCTGAGTACCTGAAGCCTACTTTTGTTAAGTGTGTTTGTACCACAACTCCTTTTGATCTTAAAGAAGCAGTATCAGATCTGGAGCTGGAAATCTAAATCATAACTCTAACCCTGTGAAGATTTGGCAATAAGTCTGTAGAAACATTTCTTAATTTCTGCCTGTCCTGCTTTGTCTGCCATTGTATGAAAAATGGACACAGGAACCAAAATTATATCACTATTCAGCCAGATTCACCTGTGTGCAGATGGTGGGTTGGGGGTTCCATGTCTAGGAAGATGTGGATTCTGAAGGCTTATGTGGGGAGGAAGTGAAGGCAGGACCAATCTTTCCAATTTACCTCCTTTCCAAGGTAGAGGATACAAGTAAAGACTTTTTTTGTCTCTCTGTGGGATGAAATCCGGAGTCGTTGCTCTTCTCTATAATAGAAGAAGTGGGTAGAGTTATCAAAGCAAATAGAAAACATTGATGAAAGATACTCAGAAGGGCTAAGCTACTTTATTTTTTGTGTTTGAAAAACCTGTCTTTCAAGTTAAAAAAATATGCAGAATGCTCCAATTTGTTTCTAACATATAATAGAATAACGCTAATTAGAAGGATCTTTCAAATGCTTTTTGATTGAGAAGTTACAAAAGAGTTTTAAGAAAGGATGCTCAAACTAATGTGTAGGATTGTTTAAAAAAAGTTTAAATTTTTTAAATACTGGTAATTCACATGTGGTAGATACTGAAGGAGCTTAGGAAATTTCACCCCAATATGTGACTCCTTGGTATCATATATAATATAATAATAAAATGTAATATAAACATAAAGCATATTTTGAATTAAAAGCCCTTAGATCAACAGGCCTTGGAAGGGGCTTTCCCTTTTTCTTCATTAAACAAAGGACCCATCAAAAAGAACAATCAACTCGCTCTTCTTATCTCAATATATTACAGGAAAGAAGATCAAGAATGCAACAAGAGGGCCAGGCATGGTGGTTCATGTCTGTAATCACAGCACATTGGTAGGCCCAGGCAGGAGGATTATTGGAGGCCAGGAATTTGAGGCCAGTCTGAGCAACATAGCAAGGCTCGACAAAAAACAGAAAAATTAGGTGGGTGTGATGGTGCACATCTGTAGTCCCAGTTACTCGGGAGGCTGATGCAGGAGGATCGTTTAAGCCCAGGAGTTTGAAGTTGCAGTGAGCTAGGATGACGCCACTGTACTCTAGCCCAGGTAATAAAATGAGACCCTGTCGACAAAAAGCAAAACAAAACAAAACCTCTCCTCTCCATTTGGACTTTTAAAAGAAAAAAGAAAAAAAAGGAATGCAACCAGACCTCCCCCAAATCATTTCAAATATAATACCTGTCCCTCAGGTTAATTTAATTTCCAAAGAGAATTATTTACAAGTCAGTCTATTTCCCCCATCTATTGATTCTCCCAAGCATCTGTTCATCCTCCCTAGCAACCATTTATTGCCCCTCAACAGAATTCCCTATACTTCTCATCTCCACCTCCCCTCTAACATTAGGTTATATACATTTCTGGACCCCCTTTGGGATTCTTCCCGTGCGCACGGTAAATAAATCTCTTTCTCGTATTAATCTGCCTTATTGTGAGTTGATCTTTCAGCGAACCTTCTGGGGCAAAGAGGAAGTTTCCCCTCACCTCAATATAGTGATTCTCAGGTAAAGAGATTATCCCATTATCTGGAGACCATGTACTCCCCAGCTATCCTTAAGTTAGATTTCATTGCATTAGTAACATCTGAACATTTACCACTAGATGGCACTTAAAATCCATGAGAGTCAAAGGAATGCTTCAAACCGAAGGCAACAAAAGACACAGGACAGGAATGCAACTTGAGTTCTCAGAACAGGATTATCTATTTGCAGGAAAAGAAGAAAACCAGACTCAAGATTATTTTGAGACAATTGGAGGGTAGGAGTCTTAAAACGAACCTATCAATGATAGAATGTTTCTCTTTAAATATAATTTCCCTTCACCTAAATTGCTATTGATTAGCAGGTTTTTAGCATTATGACAACAGACTGTTGGACTAATGAGGGTTTGGTAAATAGTGAAGGGCTGTGTTCTCTCTGAAGTGGTTTGGAGTATGCACAGGGAATCAAAATGTGAGGCTGCAGTCCCAGCTTGGTGCCTGCTCTGTTGTTTGCCAGTGGTTAATTTAGTTTGTGCTTCTCTCATATGTCAGGGGAGCAAAATCCGGCATAAGGACATTGTGATGCAAAAAAAATAAAAAAAAATCAAGGAGCAGAGTGTAAGGACTGATCTCAGAAATGTGGCAGCAGGTGGCCAGTCCCACTGGATGTGGCAATCGGATATGAATGGAGTGGCAGGTGGACTTGGAGGCGTGGTAGGGGCTCATTTTTAGCCAGGGAATTATGCAACACCACCAGGGGAAAAGCACAGACACGTAAACAACAGGCAGATCTGCAGTGCTGGGCACCAGGAAGTGTGTGCAGCCAGAACACAGAGAGGGGAGAGATGGCTGGATCCACAGTCAAAGTGAGAGATTGGGTTTAGACTCTGTAGCCAAGCATCAGAGTGACCTTGGACAAGATGTCTCTGGGCTTCTGTTTCCTCACTTAAAAATTGAAGAGTTTAGCTTATATAATTTCTGAAACCCCTTTTAAAGTTTTCAGATCATGTCAGGACATAATTTAATTTTTTTTTTTTTTTTTTTTTTTAGTTATTAAACAATTTTTTTTTCCCGATGTGGACATGGCAGAAATTTTTATCATTTTCCCTGTTTTCCACAATAGGACATGGAGGCTGAGCAAGCTGGTAAGTGTCCTGGTTTCAAGTCTAGACATAGTCTATTCTTGTTGCTCAAAGTGTGACCTGGACCATACCAGCTTCATTTGGAAGCCCGCAGGAAATGCAGACTCTCAGGCCTCACCCTGGACCTAGTGAATCAGAATCCGCATTTTTAACAAGATGATCCTGGTTAAAAATAATTAACAGATGATTCATATGCCCATTAAAGTTGAGAGGCACCATGCTGTACCACACTGCCTGAGCAAGTCCCAGACTGCTGGCCACAGGAGAGCTAATCTTACAACTAAGACATCTCCTTTTCCTCCTGTCTTATATGAGGACATCATCAAACTGAGGAGTGGGATTTATTCATTCCTTCAACAAATATTTATGAAGTACCTACTATGGCTCAGTCACTCTTCCCCTCTGGCATAACAGAGAGAAACAAGAATGAGATCTCTGTCTTTGGGGAGAGAAGTAAAGAAATTACTTGTACGGGTCTTGCTTCTTTCTCTTCCTCTTTTTCTGACTTCTATGTCAGAGTAGAATTTTAGGTAGTAATATGAGGCCTGCAGAATCCTGTAGGCTTTTGTTCAGGGTCTTTTTTGAATTTCTAAAAATCTAAGACAGGGTTTCTCAACAGTAGCATCATTGACATTTGGGGTCAGAAAATTCTTTGTCGTGGGGGATTATCTTATGTTTTGTAGGGCATCTAGCAGCATCGCTGGCCTCTATCCATAAGATGCCTATAGCAACCCCTTAGTCATGACAACCAATAATGTCTCCAGGCATTGCTGAATGTCCTAGGAGGCTTCATCACTCCCAGTTGAGAACTAGTGAGAGGACCCAGGCGATAGTCAAGGGGGAGAAGCAGCCAGGAGCCAATTAATGAGTCTGATTGTGTATAAAGTTTTCAGAAAAAGAGGTAAATGGGAGCTTGATCATTGTCAATCTCATTCTCCGTAGTAAGGAAGTAGGTATGGGTTTCAGAGCAGAAAATCTGTTCAGAATTAACTAATGTTCATGTACTTGAAGTTTGTTTCAAATTGTTTCTTGTGGACATAAAGAAAAGTAGAAGAGGACAAATCTCTCCTACAGTTTCTATACTCAAAGCACTCTTTGAAATGAATTAAAATGGTTTTTCTGGATAGTCAAGATTTACTTACCCCTCCTGTTTTTTTTTTTTTCTTTTTTAGGTGACAAAACTTACGTAGACAAATACTGCATTTCACACATTGAGCCAACCAGAGAATCTACAGATATAATTTGTAGTCCGTTGTGGATCCCCAAACAACCAGATGCCTTTTATTTACTTTGGAGCCAGTAGGATTCAAATAATATGCCTAGAAGAATCCGTAGCTTCTAGCATCTTCAAGTTCTTGGCTAAATTTATAGGTGAGAGAGGACGTACTTCTAAAGTGATTCTAGTGCAAATAAATACCTCTGGAGTGAAACTATAGCATTTCTCCTGGACAAAAACCAAAGCAGAACTGTCGTGCAAACCCTCTGCGTTCCTGAGTTGCAAGTGGAGGGAGATTTAACCTTTCCACAGTTCTGTGTAAATTCCAGAAGGCTGGTCTGTCTTGACTCCATTGTAGCTTGACCTCTGTCCTGTAGGAGCAAGAATTGACTTCCTGAAATCCCTCCTCAAACTCAAAATCTGCTCTCTTGGCTCATTTGTTTAACCCCTGCGACATATGTTAAAGCTGCGCACTTTAAAATGCCGGAGATGGGCTGGAGCGGCGAGGAAATCTCTGGGTCCCACACAGCCTTTCTCTCGACTGGCAATGTGAAGTGTATCATTGAAAAAGGCTGGCAGCTCAGGCATTGTTTGGCTTTCTACTTTGGCAACGGCAAGCAGCAAACTGTAGGGAAGTTTTCCCCTAATCTGCTGGCAGCTCCCACCCCAGTGAAATGCAATATGCAGTTTGCGGCACACTGATCCCTAAGAAGTGAATAATTTACTTGAAGTAATTTCGCTGCTACCACATTTCCAGGCATCTTTGCTAACTGTGAAGAACATAGGTACTCTGTTTCGACAATCACCACTAACTTTTTTTTCCTGGGGGCAATTAGGGTCAGGCCTTGGGGTTCCAGGTGAGGGTGCTAAGTACAGGTACAGCCCTCAGGCAAATCTCAGTGTCCACTTCCTGGCTATTCAGTGCGTGGACCAGGAACCATGACCATATCACCTGGGAGCTTGTTAGAAATGCAGAATCTTGGGACCACCCCAAACTTACTGAATCATAATCTACGTCTTAATAAGATCCCCAGATCATTCATGTACATACTTAAATTTGAGAAGCAGTTCTGCTCTAGGTCAGCACTACTCAACTCTGCCCGCACAGTAAAATCACTTGAGTTTTGAGATAACCTGATGCTCAGGCTAAACACTAAACCAGTGGTTCTCAACTGGGAATGACTTTGCTCCCTCCCCCTGCCTCCATGGGCATTTGGCAACATCTCTGGACAATCTTGGTTGTCATACTCTAAGGGTGCTGTTGATGTCTAGTGGATAGAAGCCAGGACGCTGCCAAGAATCCTACAATACAGTGGATGGCCCCTCACAACAGAGCATTATCTGGCCCCAAATGTCAATAGTGTCATTATAAAGAAACCATGTTCCAACCAATTAGATGAGAATCTCTGGGGTGGGAATTAGTAACCATATATATTTTTTAATACTTCTCAAGTGATTTCAATGTGAAGTCAAGTTTAAGAACCATTGATGGAAGATTTGTTGTTAGAGAGCCATTAACACAAGCAGTGGGGATTTTATAGGTCCAGAACTATCATTTGGCCCAGAACATGGGGTAAATTGAACTGTGGTGGGTGTCCAGCGGCTCCAGCTGTGGAAGAAGGAGGACTATCGGACAGGAAAGTAGGTGGGACTAGTCAGGAATCAGTGAATTGTCTGGACTTTAAATAAGCAGTCGGTTCAGAGACCTACTGAGAATTTCATATACTGTTAGACATTATTGATTTAAGCTCCAGCAATAAGATTCAGAGGTAATTCTACAAGGGTTGGAATAAAATTTATACCGAAATATTTTTGAAACAAAGGACTTCTAAGCAAATTGGTCAGGGCGTCTGTTCACTAACAAAATAAACTTTTAAAAAATTTAAACAAAATTGTTTTTAATGCCTAGGAGTATTGTTCATTACAAATGACTCATTCATTTGTTAAACCAGCTATTCAGAAAGATATAGTTGGTAGTTTATTCTAATTTATTCATAATATGCTTGAAATCATATAAGAATTGAATTATTTATTTATTTAGAGACAGGGTCTGATCTGTTGCCTGGGCTAGAGGGCAGTGGCGTCATCATAACTCACTGCAACCTCAAACTCCTGGGCTCAAGCTGTCCTTCTGCCTCAGCCTCCTGAGCAGCTGGGACTACAGGCACATACCATGACGCCCAGCTCATTTTTTCCATTTTTTTTTAGGAGAGATGGGGTCTCTTGCTCAGGCTGCTCTTGAACTCCTGAGCTCAAGCAATCCTCCAGACTCTCGGCCTGCCAGGGTGCTAGGATTACAGGTGTGAGCCACAGCTCCTGGCTCTATTTGTATTTAAATATACTGATAATTGGGATCCATTTCCTCTAAGTAAATTTTTTTAAAAAATTGTAATTGTACACCACAATCATCTCTCTGAGATAGTTCACATTTCTTTCAGATGGTGAAAAAGGTTATAAACTTGATGGGAATGCAAATGTGTTGTTTACATTTTCTGAAAAGAGCAAAAAAATGCTCATTCAATAAAAGTAAAATCCATTACAAATCTTGGGGTATTTTTTCCTTTTTTTTTCTTTTGTTGGTTTTCATGAAATTTTATGAATGTATCAAGCATTTATTTCTATCAAACCAACTGACTCCCTTTGTTCTGGCTCCTCCTTATTAACAATATAAGTTCCAAAATGTTTATTAAATAAATATGTTCATAATCAAGAACTAATGTTGCTGTTTAACTGGAACTAATGAATAACTCTTTCATAGTAATGCGCGGACTTTGCGCTTACTTACATTTCACCAGTCCCTTAAAACTGTTTACTTTTCCCATCACACAAGTGGGAACCATAACAGTTGTGAGAAGGAATAATTCCTACCTACCGCAGGGCTTTTCTTAGGAACAGTTTTTCTACATGCTCTTCACTATGATACCAGCCTCAAAGAGGTGTCACTCAAGGAAACCTGGCCTATAAACTAACAGGACACTGTTGGCAGAAAAAAAATCGCGAAATGTCAGCATGTGGACCAAGAAGTAGGAGTGAGGGAGAGAAGAATGTTGGGAAATGAGCAATTGGCAAAGATTGGAAAGGTGCAGATCTAGTTCCAGTTTTGTCACCAAGTATTTATAAGACCTGAGATAAGAATTTGACTTCATAGACCACCCTTAATACCTCCCAAACTTAGAGTTGAGTAGGGAGAGGGATGATATAGTTCTGATTTGCTCTACCCTAGGGTGAGACATTTTCACAGGGCCTAGAAGGGGAATGAGGGCTGTGGAAGGCAAGGTGGCATCCCCCATGCCTCTGCTGTGACTTTTGGTAATCCTTTCCTCCTGTAGGTGGGATTAACTCTCCCCTTGATTCCCTTGAAATAAATGAAAGTCCTTTGCTCATGCAGTTCTGCCAATAAAGAAAGATCTGTCAAATAACAGCCCTGAGCCAGTCTCTTCCCCAGCAGAAACGGAAAGACACAGAACACCCCGAGAGCCTGAAGAGACCTAATTAATAATAAAATAAGCCTTTTCTCCAAGCAATATTTCTTCTTTTCTTGGATTTGAGGCCATGCATGTGGAAGTTAGTGGTCCCGTGAGAGAAGGAGACAGTGATTAGACATAAACTAAAAGAACAAATGACTCTGCACCCAAACTAATCATTTCTGCTCTATGCCACAGATGCATCTTCCAGTCTTTGCTATCCATAGATTTATTCTAATAATGAAAACACAAGATTTTTCTTAAGGTAGTGTTGATTCAGTAACAACAAACAGTATCCCCATTTTCTTTATCCAACCCAGAACATCTAAAGTTCTGGCAATGTTTTTCATTCTATATTTGCATGCTTGGAGAGGTAAGAGCAGTAAAAGCATCCCTTACTAGTGAAGTATTAATTGTAAAAGAGAGTTAATAAGACACAATCACTAAGTGGTAATACCTGGCATTTAGGGAAAGCTCAAAAAATAAATTAATTTTGTTAATGATTTATTAAATAAATTAATGAAGTAGAACCACAGGAGCTGTTGGAAAAAAAGTAGAGGATCAGTTATACTTGGTTGGAGATTCTGTGAATTTTGTTTTAAAATTTTTCCGTTTTAAAAAAGAATCTTGCTTGATTTCTCTCTATGCTCCCAACCTCTCACTAAATTTTGCCACCTTTGCGTAAAGATTCAGGGAAAAAATTGGAAAGCTATTATATGCTAAATATAATTGTCTCACTTTTTCTTCCCAATAGCCCTGCAAAGCCAAAGTTGCCACTTTGCTACCTCTTCCCTTTTTATAGATGAGAAAAACAAAGCCCAATGAGGTTCATTAATTTACCCACTGTCATGTAACAATAAGCAACAGAACCAGGATTTGAACCCAGATCTAACTGTAAGACTTTGAACCTCTCTGCAACACCCAGCCCATCTTTTCATTTTTGTCCTCCACAGATCTCATGCCTATTGATTCCAAGATCCGTACTAGGAGGAGCGTGTCAACACTTTTGCCAAAAACCTTTCACTTGTGCAGTCATGTTTATATTAGTCTCCATCTAAACATATATCTGGTCTAACCTTATCACTGCTGAAAAGATCCAGTGATTTAATTCGTCAATGAGCCTTGTTAAATTATAGCCCCACCCAGACACATATAACCAAATATAACACAGCAGACCTATAATATGTCTCAAATTATATCTTCCAGTCGGGGGTCATCACTGGAAGAACTGTAAGGTATGCAGGTGAATAGTCATTCATCTATTCATTTAAGGAATGTGTATTGAGCTTCTAAGGTGGCAGTCACGGTTCTAGGTGCTGGGAATACAGCAGTGAACCAGACCGACAAAGCTCCTTCTCTCATGGAGCTTACATTCCCGTGGCAGGTGGTTGTAGGGGACAACTGATAAACAAATAAATGAGTAAATGTACAATATATTTCAGATGGTGATAAGTACTGTGAACAAAAATGAATTTGGGGAAGGGAAAGAGAATGCTGGGTTGGAGGGACAGATGGTGTGGTGCTATTTTATATTGGGGATCAGACAAGACTTCTCTGATGAGGTGACAATGGGAAGAGGTAAAGCGAGGAACCTGCGGATCTCTGAGCACTTGAGGAAGAGGGAACAGTAAGTGCAAGAGCTTTGAAGTGGGAGGACTTATGGCTTGTTCCAGTGGCTGCAGGGAGGCCAAAGGGGTGGGAATAAAGGGAGTGAGGGGAGACGGGTAGGAGATAAGGACAGAGGTAGTAAGTAGGGTTGGAGGGCAGATCACAGGCAGCAGTAAACTGAGTGCTCTGCCACTGCACCCCGCCCCCAGACTTCCTTTGTATTTCTTATTTTCAGAATATTTTCCATTCTCTCTGTTATCCAGAGACAGACCCCTTACACGCAAGTCACCCTCCAGAGACCCAGTAGTGTAATGTTTAAATTCAGACTTCATAACCAGGCTATATGCATTCAAATCTTGACTCTAGCATATGACTTTGGGCAAGTTACCCAAATTTTCCATTCTTCAGTTTCCTCATCTACAAAGTGGTGGAAATGATGATGATGGTGCTGATGAAGAAGATTGCACCTATGTCACAGGGCCATTTTAAGAATCATGAGTTAGTAGAGAAGGCACTTATTATAGTCCCTGGCACATAGAAAGCACTGTGTCAGAGTGAGCTTGTCTTATTTATAGAGAGGATAGTGATCTGTTAAAGTGAATCACAGGGTCCACTGTGTCATTCTTCCCTAGGAGCTTTTCCTTGTAAGAGACAATGTTTCCTGATTTTTAATAGTGGAATACCAGGCTTGAGAGGCACTTGTTGTAGCCTTTCAGGGTTCAAGGTTCTCCAAAGAAACAGAACTAATAGGAAATATTTTTGTGTGTATATATATTATATGAGCATGTGTGTCTGTGTATATGTGTATATAAAGAGATTTATTATAGGTATTGGCTCACATGATTATGGAGCCTGAGAAGTCCCACACTCTGTTATCCGTAAGCCAGAGAACAAGTTCAAAGGTCTGAGAACCAGGCATGCTGTTGTCTGAGGGCAGGAAAAGGCAGATGTCCCAGCTCAAACAGAGAGTGACTTTTCCTTTCTTCTGCCTTATTGCTCTATTCAGGCCCTCAGTGGACTGGATGATACCCACTCACATTGGGGAGGAAAATCTGCTTTATTCAGCCAACTGATCCAAATGCTAATCTTTTCTGGAAACACCCTCACAGACATACCCAGAAATAATGTTTTACCAGCTATCTGGGAATCCCTTGGCCCAGTCAAGTTGGCACATGAAATTAACCATCACACCTATCTAGGAGAGATATTTTTAATTAGGAAAGGCTTCCCAGCATGCCTCCTGCAATGCACCCTTGTAATTTGCCACTTCCATCTACAGACAGATCAATGCTTCCCTTCACCAGAATTCTAAAGGGAGTCTTTGCTCCTTAATTTTTTTTTGTTGTTGTTGACTCAATATGCTTACAACTTTCAGTATCAAAACCTTCAGTTTTATTTTATGGTAGGTTGTAAATGTTATGCATCTGAGGAGCCACACTTGCATAAAAAATAGAGCCATCACTCCACTGTGCACTCAGAAAGGAGAAATTGCTCCAAGCTGCAGGAGAGATGGTTCATCTTGCACATCTGAGAGTCAGAGGCAGTGGAGGATTGAGCTGTAAGGGGAGGGCCATTGTAGCATATGCTCATGAATAATGAATCTGACATTATACGTATGCAAATGGTACACAGCAAGCTCTAAGCTAAAACTTGGTTTCATCATTTATTCACGGCCTCTTGTGTTCAGCACCTGGCTAGTGCTCAGGATGGCAAGACAACAAAGCAATCTGCTTGCTGTACTTGGGATAGAGAAAGGCCCGCACGAAGAAGCCAGATATCTGAGACTGTGCGATTTCCATTGCAAGCTCTGAAGGTAAATGAAGGTCAACAGAATCCTAGAGAAAATGCATGCTCAGTCGCCTAAAGAGTGGACAAATGTGAGAGCTTATTAAGGCACAGTGACAATAATTGCTGATGCTCAGGATAATGGACAAAGGCAAGTAAAAGGTTGAATGTAATCTAATACATTTTGTGGTCTTTACATTTTAATACTTGAATTTGCATGGAACTGACAACACAATCAATTTTATTCCTCTGGGAGAAGTCCTACATTTTCTGGCAGTCTTGAATTTACCTTTTAGAATAAACAATGTATTTTTCTAATTCAAACATCAATAAAATATTGCAATTCTGGAGAGATGTGGAACTTGGATTACAAACGTGTCTAGATTTGTTTACTTATTGCTCACAAGGACAACCCTTCATTTCTGCTCCTTTCCTAAGAAAGGATTGCCCACAAAGAATTCCTAATGACAGAGGGACTCTTACCTCTAGGATTGATTAGGATTCTAGCATAAATACATAGCATTGAACAGGACCTGGGCCTAGTAACTGTCCACCTAAACAGCTGCAGAAAATAAGATGACTTTGACTTGTTTGTACAAGCTCCATAGAGAAAGATTTCATATTTTCCTTATGTTCTAGAGCTATTTCCCAACACTGACAGGAGAGTCTTCCTTATATTGCAGACAAATCTAAATTGATCTCAATATAATGATATGAAAAAAAACCCCATGTCAGCACTGAAAAATTGGAAACATTGTCACTCACATGCCAAAGGCTATGAGGGATTTCTGCAAGATGACACTGAATTGAGCAAAAAATTGGAATAACCTGCCAGTTGCCCTGGATGCACATTAGAATTGCCTGGAGAGTAGTGCAAAGCTCATGTGTCTGAGCCTCCCTCCCCAGTTGTTTGGTGTCAGCTGGTCTGGAGTGAAGCCCAGGCATTGGTGTTTACAGTGCTCCTCAGGTGACGCTGATGTGCAGTCAGGATTGGGGTCCAGTGCCCTAATTGGAGTTTGCTGGTGGGCTCTAGCTCAGAGCAGAAGGGCCTGGGGCTGGAGGGAGGAGTGGGCGGAGGGGCAGGCTGTGGCAGATTTTTCCAGGCAGGGCAGTTACACAAAGGGGGTGGAAAACGTGGGGATTCCCCAGTGGTTCACATTCTCAGCAGCTCATGCTTGGTGTGGACAGCAGCAACCTGCCCTCCAACTTTTGGGAACAGAGTTAGAGGAAGCTCTTCCTGCAGTGGAAGCACTGCAGGCACAACTTCTCAAGTCAGCAGATTCTTTGGGCTCAGGGTAATGGAAAATTGGGCCTGGTGGGTGGGGAGGTGTATTGGGTCTGCTAAGATGGTGGCAGGGAGCTGGGAGGGTCTCCTGAGGCAGGAGAGATTTCTCACCAGGCCCGGCACCTGGAGCTGCAGCTGCACCAGAGTGAAGCTACACGAGATCCTGCTCCTCCTGCTCTCTTTGTGATGCTGGATCATAAAAAAAGCAACTGGTGCTCAACCTAAAGACCCAATAAGCGGTCTCCAGAAAACAAGCAGAACTTGAAGAGATCCACAAACCCTGTGCATTTAAATAAGCAGAACTTGATGAGACCCAATTATAAAGCAACTCTATGCAAGCTCACCATGTTGTTCTTCCCCCTTGGCCTGTGGCGAACTCTCTGGCTGGTCCAGTTACTCTTGAATAATAGAAATTCCTTGACCACTGAAAGCCACAGATCAGTCTCATGTCAGCACTGGGCAATAGTCAAAACCTCAAACTAAAGTTTTTCTTCTCTCTTCTCTTTGCTGGCTCCTTGGACTTCACTCTCAGACCAGGAGGCAGGGTCAGGAAAGAGCATTCTTGACTGGCATTCCCATGATCTGGGGCTCGCCAACATTCAAAGCCAATACTCTCTTTCACAGAGACCTTTTGCACAGACTTCCCCAGACAACGCTCTACTGCATCTCTCTGGATGAGGGTGAGGCTGCTCCCTCCCTGCCTGTTACAATTCCTTCCTGTGTAAAACCGTTCAAGGGATCTCCCTGCAGCCATACCCATTGAGGAACGAGGTTGTCACAGCACATTGGTACTTAGCTCTAGAGAAATCCTCCAAACTCCAACTCACTCTTCAGCTGGTTTAATACTTTTTATACCTTTTAGGTGGGTGAGGGGATGAGATTTGAAAATCCAGTTTACAGACACCTTCTTATGAGTCCTCCTTGGTGGTCCAGCATCCTGCTTTGAATTGTGAGGGTCATCTCCCCCAGGACTGGCTTCAGGGGCATATGACATTTGCAGTTACACAGAGCTCCTCGCTCAGAAGGGCCCTGTGGCTTGGATTGATGCTCTCCTGGACTTTATTAAAAAGCCCATCTTGGACTTTTTAATAATTTTTTAACAAGCAGTCCTGCATTTTCACTTTGGATTGAGTCCAGCAAATTATGTAGCTGGTCCTGGTTGCTCCTATTAAATTGGGGGCTTTTGATGAAGCCGAGATCAGTCTCATTTTAGCATCTTACTACACCTGTTTCTGGTGGAGATTTCAGGCCTGTGCAGCATTCTCAGTTTTGAGTGTGAGTAAATTGTATGAAAAACTCACACAGTTCAATTTGGGGCCTATGAAAAGACTCAGAAGCATAAAAGAAGAACAGAGCTCACAGAAGGCAAAGGAAGGACATACTTGAAGAAAGATTTACCGTAGGAAACAAAAGTAATTTAAGGCAACATCTGCTTGTCCTTTCAATAAAATTCAATTAAGCCTGGATTCTATGAAACATGAGATTAAAGATGAGATAAGACAATAAATATCAAAAGTAAGCCTGCTTACAGGAAGGCAAAAATCAAAAGGGATGGCAGACAGAAACAAGAATGATGGCCTTGAAATAAAACATGAGTTGCCAGAATCTTACAATGTATTAGAAAAAGTAAAAAGTACAGTAGACCCTGTAGATAATTGCATCGGTAATATGGAGAACTAGCTCGAGAGATTCTCCGAATGCGGAGAAAGGCAGGGAGATGGAAATGACTACAGAGAAGAGGGAGATAGCAGAGAGAGGCAATGGAGAGGAAGCACCAGGTCCATGGAGCTCCTCCAGGGGATAAAAGAACAAATGGGTTTGAAGAATAAAAGAAAGAAAGCCCTGCAAATTACACAAACCTAATTTTGATCCTTGACTAAAATATGCACCCTGTACCAATCACCTTTCTCATACAAAAATGTATATTATAAATAAACTTTCAAAAAAGATCATAGATGTTTTATTGCACATCATGCAGGGCTTTGTTTCTTTTTTTTCTTCAAACTTACAATAAGAATTCATTTTGGAAACTACATTTTAAACTTTGGAATCAAATTGTTTATTTGGGAGGATAATGTATACACATTGGTGTTATGTTAAATAATGAAATTATTTTAATTTGGTGCCAAAAAAAAAAGAGAAAAGAACAAATGGAAAGGAAGCATTGTTTGGAGACAACTCAGGACTGCCTGACTGCCTTCTGAGGGGAGAGCCACATGGCAGAAAGAGAAGGAGACCCTCACATTTTGAATTCAATAAACCTTTCTTAAAAATAAAAATGCTCACCACAGAATTGAGGAATATTGAGGATGAAGTTCTTTGGCCTTTTGAGTTTGACAGTGTTTTGCTAAAAGTTTCATGAATTGCCTTTCTCATTCTTTGACTTTATACTATTTCCATGTGCAGTTATAAAATATCTTCATCTTTCCCTATTTAGGGTCTCTATGCTAGTGAGGTGGGTAAAAACAGCAATAATACCATTTATAGAGATAATGATCAAGACTTCATAAAATATTTTTGTTTGTATTTTGTTTGAGCCCTTTGACAATGCTGCAGGTAGATGGTATTACAGAAATCACAGGCCACAACATAGAAAAGAACATCGCATGCTAAGGGCAGGGTCTGAGTCTACTTCAGGGTGTAAGCAGAGCTATATTTATGGAAGCCAATTAAAAAAGAAATGTCTTTGAGAGTTTGGGGGTGGTTGGGCGAGGGAGATCATCCATTATTGCGCTCTAGAGAATCAGTGGTGATGAAGCCGGTGGTTATGCCTGTAGGCAACAGACCCTGATATAAAGGATAGGGCACTGGAACCCCCACTTGGGGGGTTAGAAATGCTGTAAATATGACATTTGAATCCAGCAAAAAAGGACCAATAGGCCTGACTCCAAAGTGTTGTAGACTCTATTTGGAGCCTCACATAGTCAGTGAAAAATGCAATTCTAAATATCTGATGGCAGTTTTAAAAACCAATGATTTATTTCCCTAAATGGTATGGCTATTATAGAAGCCTATTAGAAATATAAACAGAAAAGAACAGGCCTAGTTTCTGAATAGAACCACAGAGGTAATGATGTCAGATCCCATTTCCATAGTAAAAAAATAATGGGGTTTGGATTAAATACGGGGTAAAAATGGCTACAGAACATTTTACTAGGCCAAAGTCATGATGTATAACAGGATGCTAATGCATTTAATGAATCATGGAATGTTCTAGTTCACGAGTTTGAAATGGCACTAGTGTTTTCCTGCCCATGGAAGACAGTGCTAGTCTATTGAAATAATCTTTCTTGCTAAACTTAGACACAGCCTCAGAAACCTTTTCTACACAGCATACTAAGCAACCTCTATCAATCTATCAGAGCTGGTATCTTAGATGTCATTTCTAATCTAGTTCAGCTCTCTACATTTTCAGGTAAGGTTACTGAATCTCAGAAGGACAACATGACTTAAAAGTCACACAATCACTTGGAAGACCACAGGACTATAACTGGGGTCTTTGATTCCCTAATCAACTAATCTTTTTTATTATATGATATTGGAATTCAAAACTGGGATAAAAGCTGGGATTTTATGATTATAGTCCAAAAGTAACTTTGGTGTGTATGTGTATGTATCACTATGTGGTATGACTTTTTGGGGTGGGGGTGTGTGTATGTGTGTGTGTAATGTGTACTATCACTATGGATCAAAAGTTCTCTCCCAGAAGCCAGACTGTAGTCCCCAGAATTTACAAATTATTTCAAACTCAAAATCTTTTCCATTTTGAAATAGAAAATTTGCTCCCATTCTAAAACAACCAAGAAAAGAAAAAAGAAAAAAGAAAAAAGGAAAAAAAACACCCCAAAGCTGCCAAGCCCTTTCATGAGCAGGGTCTCCCTCCAGCCACAGCCCCTGTCCTATTCCTATCCTTCCTTCTCACTATGCTTTTCTGAAGTGAATACATTCATTCTGTCTACTTTCTTCATTTTTCATTTCTTCTTCAATCTCCTGTAATTTGACTTCTGATCCCAATACTCCATTGAAACAGCTTCTGAACAAGTCACCAATGACGACCTAATAACCAGATCCAATGGACTTTTGCTATTCTTATTTTATGGATCCCACATTTGACCTACCTTCAAGAAGGTTCTTGAAACCCTTCTTCATTTCTTGCCGACAATTCCTCTTGATGGTGCTTGTACCTTGCCTCATCCCAGAACCTTTCCTTCTCCTTCGCATTTGTCCCTGGCTCATAGCCTTCCTCTTCACTTTCCTTAGGCAATATTATCTACTCTCATGATTTTATTGTCCACCTCTGTTATGGTGACTCTCAAATCTCTATCTCTAGCCATGCCTTCTCTCCTGAGTTTCAGATTCATGTATTCAAGAGTTTGCTGCAGAGTATACTTGGTTACTCCCTGGGCACTTAAAACTCATCAAGTCTCGAAATGAAGTACTCATCTTTCTCTCCAAGCCCAAGAATACTAACTTTGATAGGGGATGTGCTTATGTATCCAGTCTCTTTTCATAGCACCATCTTTTTACCTAAGCCCAAAATTAGAAGAATAAGCCTATATTCCTCTCTCTTCACAATTCCTTGCTTTAAATCTCTAAAACCTGTTAATTTATTCTCTTAAAGTGACCTCTGTGCCTTGGCATTACCTTTTCTTCGCTTCCCCCCATTAATCTCTGTTTTTACTTTGTGTGCTTACCCTACTCCCTGCCACCCACCCCTGGCTCCCACGCTCCCACTCTCACGTGAATCTCCTTCCTATAGCCTTTCTCTCAGTTTTTTTGCCTTGTTGTGATGTACTGAGTCCCAAATATGTTGTCTGTGATAATGTGAACATAAGTACCAACCTGGGACCCTGAACACTCTCCAGGGAGATGAATTTATGTAAATCCCCTAATCTACCTGGGTGTTCTTTCATTGCAAGCTTCAGAACCTCCTTATTGACAGGGGAAGCAGAAAGTGAGTGGCAAGAGAACCACCTAGGTTGAGCCACTGGCTAACTAGACTAAATTCCACTTCCCCCCACCCCCCTCAGGGAACTCCAGAGACCAGGTGCAGACCTGAAGGAAAGGGAACAGGATGCACTGAGCAGAGGCTCTGATGTTGGGACTGAAGTTCTAGCAGCTCAAGTCTCAGGCTCAACCTACCTGACTCATTCTGCTGCTTAGAAACATCTTAGTCAATTATACATCGTATGAATTGCCAAACAGACTGTTTCTGATTCATTTGCTCCAGGCATCCATGGCAGGAGCAGCACCTTGGGCAGTGGGGAATCTTGAAAATGCAGTGTTAGCAGCTAAGGTGCCAGCTCTTCCCCCAGTTGGCAGGAAGACACTCAGACAGCCTTGTTGAGTAAGGCTTCTGATGGTCCAAATTCCTTCCCATCCTTCACCTGGCCAACTCTAAACAAACATTTGAACCCTTTCTACTCAAAGTGTAGTTCAGGAAGCCTCCACATTGGCATCACCTGGGATCTTGTAAGAAACACAGACTCTCAGGCCCCACCCCAGAATGATTCAATCATAATCTGCATGTTAAATCCCCAGGTGATTTGTGTGCACATTAAATTTTGAGAAGCATTGCTTTAAAACACACTGAATCCATCAGTCTCCCAGTAGGCTTCAAATCTCTAGCTTGCAAAAATGACCTCACTTAATCTTCCTATAGCATCTTGTTGATAATTATTATTATTTCAAATTTTTCTTTCTTAACTCACACTATCTAGAAAGAATCCATTTACTATCTGCCTCTCCCTCTGGACCAGCTCTGCCTAATAGAAATATAATGCAAGCCCCAAATGCAAACCAAATATGTAATTTTTAATTCTTTAGTATCTATGTTGAAAAATTAAAAAGACACAGGTGAAATTAATTTAATCATATTTCATTTGACATAATATATAAAATATTATTATTTCAAATGTAGTCAATACTACATTTATAAAAGTATAGTATAAAAGTATAAAAGTTGAGATATTTTACATTCTTTTTTCATATTAAGTCTTAAAAATCCAGTGTGTATTTTATACTTACTGCACATCTCAGTTTGCACATCTACTTTTCCAGGGGCTCAATAGTTACCTGTGGCTAATAGCTACTATTTCAGACAGTGTGGACCTGGATTCTAAGGGGCAGGATGAGGTTAAGAGGAGGATGCGGGGCCAGGTTATGTTGAAATTTACTGATCATGGTAAGGGTTTTGAATTTTGTGACGTGTGATAGGAAGCCATTGGAGGGTTTTGAGCAGAGGTGTGACATGAGCCAGTGTGGGTCATAAAAGGATCACTCTGATCCTGGTGGAGAAGAGACTTCAGAGGGGTAGGAGAGAGGCAAGAACACTGGTTGAACTGAACCTGAGTCAGAATGTATGGAGTCACGCTCTTACACACGTGTGCACAACTGCAGCTTGTCTCTGGCCTCCCGGGGGAGTTCATTCAGAGCAAGCTGTTCAACATTTCTGGGATGTCTTTGTACAACCTATGGTACTGTGTGCCCCTTTGGTGTGCCACACCTGAGCTGTGTGTGAGGCAGCCCTCGAGGGGTGTTTACCTATTCCTCAAACTTCTTACCTCTCATTATGTGCTTGCCACCAGAACATGCCACACTGTATAATTTATGCCTGGGTGAGTCCAACTGTCATGCATTTTCCATTCCTTTACAGTTACAAAGAAGTATACACACACACACACATATATACACATACATACACATACATTTGTGTGTGTATATATATATGTATATACATACCCCATGTTATTTTACGAGGCTTTCCTGCTCAGCAAAGTGTCAGTTTGACAGCCACGGTGCTTCCAGAAACCAGTAGCAGAACCAGTACACGGTGCCCAGTACCAGAAACCTAGGCAGTGTGAGGAAGACCCCCTTGGGGGCTGAATAAATCTCTGCCTGGTGTCACCTGCCTGGAACAGAAGTCTAGTGCCTTCTGCCATCAGGCAAAACACTTCCAACACTCAACATGAGGCACTGAGTTTCATTCTTTGGAATGAAATTTAAAACTGCATCTGCTGAAAGGTGTTTGGAATTTAGCCTAGTTGTCAAATTGAATCTAACTTCAACTGTGGTGAAATTGTGAAGTCAGTAAAGTTTGTGCCTGGTGTCCCCAGATTACTTCTACTACTGATACTACATCATCTACAATAAAGATAACCAGCACTGCCACCACCACCACAGTAACAACAGCTAACTTTTTCTTATGCCAGATGCTGTACAGCCATGATCTCAATTAAACTTCTCAACAACTTTATGAGATAGGTACTGTTATTATTCCCATTTACAGAGGGGAAAAACTGAAACTCAAAGAAGTAAATACCATGCCCAGGTAGCTGGAATACTTGAGATCCAAATGTAAGTCAGCGTCTCTGAGTCCACATTCTCAGCTACAATGTTACATTCCTTCTAAGGCTTCTTGTTTTTCTGCTTTGCCCATTTATTCAGTCACTCATTTCACCACATCCTTAGTTCCCTCTTGGTCTTTCTGTTCATGGCTCGTAGGAGTTTATCCAAACATAAACATGTTCTGACAGGGCATGTTCTAGAAGTCCGAGGAGAATCTCTAATATCAAGTGCCTACTCTGTTATGTTCATAGAGCTTTTTTCTTGTTACCCCTCTTCATTGTCATTTTTCAGATAATGAAATGAGGCTCCCTTAGGTTGAGTTCCCCAGGAGGAGACTCTGAGATAAGGACTCTTGTGCAGGGGACTTACTAGAAAATGTCTCCAACATGTTGGAGGAAGGAAATCGGGACTGGGAAGGGAAGAAGGCCAAACAAAGGTGTTCAGCTTTGGCTCAAAACCGCTGAAGACTTGAATCTTCTGTGGGTCTTACCCCGGAGATGTCCTCGTGGGAGGGCCAGGTCCCTGGGGTATTTATGCCCTCTGTGCCCAGCATGGTAGTCACTGACTGAGTGTTGCAGACATCCTCAGGTGCTTTGGGCTTCCTGTCAGCCTGAGGGCAGTCTCTGACAAAGAGACAGAGTGCCGGCTTTGCGAAGGAAAAACATCGTAAGTCAGTCTGCACAAAAATGAAAAAGGGATCAGAGGGGAAATGGGCAGAGCCCTGGCGACATCTTCCAGCAGCCTAATGAGAGGATGTGAATTTCTCCAAAGTGGCAGAGCCGCAATTAAAACCAGGGTCTAATTCACTTCAAAGCCTGCATCTTTGTCTTTCTCCAGTGATAGGTGATACTAAATTATTCTGGGCAATATTAGCAGGGGACACAGCAGCAAGTCATAATCCCGCAACGCTGCTACTTCTGTCTACTTGTAAAACAAGTCAGGCCAAAGCAACTCAGCAAAAATTCTGCTTTATGGTTCCTAGAGAAGCTTGTACTTTTTTCCTCTTCCTTTTTTTCTTCCTTCCTTCTTCCCTCCCTCCCTTCCTTCCTTCTTCTCTTTCCTCCTTCTTCTCTTCTTCCCCCGTCCCTCCATCCTCCTCTTTCTTTCATTTTCTTTCCTCTCTCTTTTTTTAGTTTGTAAATTTTGTTTCTAACAGCTTTATTGAAATATAATTTACATATCATGTAACTCACCCATTTAAAGTGTAAAATTCAATGGCTTTTAATGTATTCACAGAGTTGTGCAACAGTCAACACCACTTAATTTTAGAACATTTTTATCAGCCTAAAAGAACTACCCTACCCATTACAGTGACTCCCTATTCCCTCCTTCCCTGAGACTCTGACAACTACTAGTTTACTTTCTATCTTTATGGATGTGCTTATACTTGGCATTTCATATAAATGGAACCATACAATATTGGCCTTATGTGTCAGACTTATTTCATTCAGCATAATGTTTTCAAGGTTCATTCATGTTGTAGCATTTATCAGTACTTCATACTATTTTATGGCTGAATGATATTACATTATATGGATATGTCACATTTTGTGTTTTCATTCATCAGATGATGGACATTTGGGTTGTTCATACTTTTTGCTATTAATGCATAATGCTGCTATGAACATTTATGTGCAAGTTTTTGTTGAACATTTGTTTCCAATTTTCTTGCATATATACCTAGGGTAGAATTGTGGGGTCAAATGCTAAATCTATGTTCAACTTTTTGAGGAACTGCCAAACTGCTTTCCAAAGCAACTGCATCATTTTATAGTCCCAAGATCAATCTATGAAGGTTCTAATTTCTCCACATTCTTGCCAATTTCTCCACATTCTTGACAACATTTGTTATTATGTTGTCTTTTTTATTATAGCCATCCTAGTGGATGTGACGTGGCATCTCATTGTGGTTTTGATTTGCATTTCCCATTAGGAATGGGATGTTAAGCTGCTTTTCATGTGCTTATTGGCCAAATATTTTTATATCTTCTTTGAAAAAAGGACTACTCAGATCCTTTGCCAATTTTTTAATTTGGGTTATTTTTGTTTATACTTTTGAGTTGTGACAGTTATTTATGTATTATGGATACTATACATTTATCAAATGTATAATTTGCAATGTTTTCTCCCATTCTGTGGGTTGTCTTTTCACTTTCTTGATAGTGTCCTTTGAAGCACAAAAGTTCTTAATTTTAATGAAGTATAATTTATTTTTTTCTTTGGTTGCTTGTATTTCAGATATCATGTCTAAATAACAATTGCCTAATCCAATGTCACGAAGATTTACACTTACATTATCTTCTTAGAGTTTTTAAATTTTAGCTCTTACATTTAGGTCTTTATTCCATTCTGAGTAAGTTTTTGAATATGGTATGAGCAAAGGGACTAACTTCATTCTTTTGCATGTAAATATCCAGTTGTAAGTTGCTTTCTTGTTCCAGGCACCATCCCTTCCCTTTTCTCCTCCTTGCCTGGATTACAGATATGATGATTGGAGATGCAGCAGCCAGCTTATGACTATAAGGAAAAATCTAACATAATTTTGGAGATACTGGCACTAAATTATTGGCTAGATTTTTTATTATGTAAAAAAATTCTCTAAACCATAATGGTTTAAGGGTTTATCCTGCAGCCCAAAGCACTACTCTCTGATACATCTGATACATCACTTTTCTCTTCTCTCCTGGAGTAGACATTTCACATAGTGGTTGATATTCCATCTCATGGTGACTCCACCTTGATTGAAAATCTCTCCAGGGTGCCATTTTAATCCCGGATGGCCTATGAAACCTTATGCTGGCGGCCAAATATGATTGACCCTGGGCTGGACTCACCCAGGCTGGGCCAATCAAGCCCTTTCTCCTGGAAATACAGAACGCTGAACTGAAAGAACTTTTAAGAGAAGGTTCATTGTGTTCTCTAGCTAAAGTCTTTGAAACCACAGTGGCTTCTGACTTGTATTTGTTTTGTTTTGTTTCTTTCTTGGATTCTGTGCAACAGTCTCCCTACCACCTCATCCTTCAAAATTTTATTTTTGGCTGGGTTTTTTGTTTTGTTTCATTTTGTTTAAGCTGGACAGAATTGGTTTCTGTCACATGACATTCTTTATCTACGCAGACAGACATTCATACAGTCAGCTGGGTGTTATTTCTCCACGTGGAGTTGATACACGAGGTGCTGAATCCCAAACTGCCCTTAGGAAGCCCAGGAACACAGTATTCTTTTCTTTAACAAATAGAAAATAAACATTTTCCCAAAAATACTCTTCCCTATTTAGGTCATAGACAATTTAACGGCAGTAAAAGTAAAATCCAGGACAGGTTAGAATAACTATATATTTATACAGCCATTACTTGTTTTTTTAAGAGTCTGTAGTCCACAATATTTGTCACTCTGATAAACCAGTACCAGGCGGAACTGTACAATATCAGCCATTCCTTCACTTAAGAACAAACCAGTGGATAACTCAGGCCTCTGGTTTGTGGGCTTTGGCTTCAGCAGGTTTGGGAACACCCAGGCATTTCTTTTCAAACATCTATGTATGGGCTACTGGGGACGCTGGAGAACTCTGGTTCCAACAGAAGCAGAGCACTTTGAAATCCGATCTGGCCTGGCTGTCTTAGGTTCAACTGTCTTAAGTTTTACTCTGGTTGGCCTGAACCAAATCTTTGGAAGTTTATGGTGGGGGCTTTTCTGTCAGAAACTTGCCCTCATACTGCTGTCTTTCTAAAGAACTTTATTAAATCACTTAGTGTCCAGTAAACACCAAGCATTGTGCTCTACGCCAAAAATACAAATGTGAATGAGATACAGACTTTCTCTGCAAAGCTTTTGCAACTTTCCCCTTTTATTTGGTAGAGAGAACTCTGTTGCATGTTCTGCAGGAATGGTGTTATTTCTTCCAATCATTCTTTTGTCCATCTCCATAGGTCAATTTGTCCATCATCCATCCATCCATCCATCCATCCATCCATCCATCCATCCATCCATCTCTCTGTAGCTGTTAGTATAGGCTAGATTATGCTGTGGTAGCCAACAACCCTAATATCTTAGTGGCTTCAAGCAGCTGTTTATTTTTGGTCAAAACCAAGTTAACTCAAGATTTTTTGATGGGGGCTCTGTTCCATGTTGTCCTCACTCAAAGATCCAGGCTTTTGGAGCCTCCACCACCTGAGTACTGATGGGTATTGCTCTGGCAATTAAAGGCTCTTAAATAAAAGTGACACATGTCCCTTTTGCTCACAATCCATTGATAGACTAGTTAAATGGCCACATCAAACTCTAAGGGGCAGGGAAGTGCTATCCTATGCCCTGAAGTGGGTGAACTGGAAACTGGTGAGCAGCATTATGCAGTTTCTCTCCTCCTCCTTCCTTTCCTCCTCCTCTTTCTTTTTCTTTATCTATCTTTACCTATTTTCCAGAATTTAATTTGTCTTATACTTTTATAAAGTTTAGAAATGAAAACAACAACAACAAACCTCTTATTGTAAAGTATGTGACAAGTAGGAGGGAGGAGGTTTCCCCTTGTCACCAGGTAGCCAAATGTCCAGGGAGCCAATTTCTTTGGTATTAACACTCTCAAAAGTAAAGATAAAAGCAGATAAGCAAAACCATGTAGCCTACCAGCAATACAAAAAGAGAAAATTTGGTAACCAGTTGTATTTTGAATAATTTCCTATGACTACGTCAACAAATTACCTCAACTTTAACTCTGTTTCATATTCTGCAGGAACATGTTGGATTGTAACAACACATATTTATTCTCTTAAAGTACTGGAGGTCAGAGTTTGAAATTAGCATTCAAGATGTTTGCAGGCACAGGCTTCCTTGGGAGGTTCTAGAGGGAGAATCTATTTTTCACCTTTTCCAGCTTTTAGAGCTTCATTCCTTGCATTCCTTGGCTCATGGCCCCTTCCTCCCTCTTTAAAGCCAACAGTGTAGCATTTTCAAATCTCTCTCTGCTTCTTTATCACCTCACTTTCTTCTTTTTTGTCTTTGCAATTAAATCTCCCTCTGCTTCCCTTTTATAAGGACACGTGGGATTATGTTCAGGTCCCCTCTGGATAATCCAGTATAATCCCCACATCTCAAGATCATTAATCTAATCACACCTGCAAAGTCACTTTTGCGAAGTAAGGTAATATCCACAGGTTCCAGGAATTAGGACCTGGATCTTTTTAGGGGCTATCACTCAGCCTACCACACTAGTTATATGCAAAATAGTGAAACTGCACCTCTAATGTTTGAGACAATGGTTAAGAATATAGTTTATCTGTCCATCTCTGTACCCAATTTTCTCAGTAGACACCAGAGCAGAATTTTCCAGGAAAGAAATGGGATCCAAAATAGTACAATAATTAGTAATTGTAGATCATTTCTTTTGCTTCTTGTACATATTTTTTTAATGCTGATTTGGAATTTGCTGCAGCCAGAGATTACATTTCATATTCAGAATCTAAATGCATTTTGTTTTATAAATACAGTGACTGGATTTGCTGCATTTAGCAGAAAATTCATTGCTTCTACCTTCAAAATGAAACCCGTTGGAAACATTTTGTACATATGGGGCTATGAATTATGATTTTCCCTTTACAAGATATTTGCAAGTCAGAAAAGCAAAATCATTGCATTCTTCCTCCCCCTAGTCCTTTGGGAAGGGAGCAGTGAATCTCATCTTTTGGCAGGTCGGAGACTCTCTTATACTCAAGCAGGCTTGTGCAGACACCCAAAATTAAATATTGGATGCTCACAAATATCACACACCTCTAAAGAAGATGGAACCTAAATTGAATATTAATGAGTAATGAAAGTTAAAAACAAAATTGCCTGTTGGAAATGTACTTATGAGTTATGAGAACAACGTGTAAGTCTTCTCTTCCCACTTCATTTTGAAAATAGCTATCCAGGATGTGGTTAAGTGAGCCCTGGGATCTTGATATATTTTTCCAGGATGACTGCAGACTCTTGAGCAAATAATTTGTTCCATATTGCTGAATTCTTAAGAAATAAAATTGCTCACCCTAAAAAAAAATGCCCTTTCAGGACTCCAGGGTAATTTCTGCCTGGTGTGTTCAGTGCCTTTTACCCCCATCCTTTGGCTATTAGACTCTCACCCAGCTAATGCAATAATTCCTTGGCACTTTTCTGTTGCAGCTGCTGACAGGATGAACTTTTTCTTTGGCTGTAGTGCATGGCTGTCAGGTGGACTGTAACTACTTTCACATTTTTATTCATTAAAGAAACCAAAGTAGGAATACTTCTATGTCTCCTGTGGCTTCCATTGAATCTTTGAGGTGATATGAACTTGATCTTATCAAAATTAATGGCTATGGTCATTCACACTATTACTTTAATGGGGTTGAGCATGCATTATCCCCTGCAGAAACAGTGCTTATTTGGGACTTATAGCGTAGCACAGTCTGAGAGTATGGTTGACCGAGGCTCTGACCACCCTGTACAGTAGGAATTTGGAGCACTTAGCAAAGATAGTTTGTAAGATGAATATTGCAAATATTGATTGCAAGTTGTTATTCCCCAGGCAGGTTGTGGTAAAAGAGAGCAATGATGTTTGAGAATATGTTAAAAAATTTACCAGTGTTAATGAAACAAAAGCTATACTTGACACTCTGTAATGAAAGAGAAAATGTGTTTTCTTTTAATATAGGCTCTGGAAAGGCTGGCCATTTGGCTCTTCCAGTCTGTTTCTCCCCTTACCCCTGCCCCACTCCTGCCCAACCTTCCAAAAGGGAAGAAGGGCTCAATACACTAGACTTAACTCTGTTTGCTTTCATCTTTTTCCATTTGTCCGTTCTTATCAGATAGCCAGTAAGGCCACAGAATTTTGTCTTCATAGTTGGCAATGTTCAGCCCCAAGCTGTGGCAGGATAAGGCTAGATCCTGGGACAAGCATAGACAAAGGTTACCGTTTTGTGTGAGGAACAAAAGTGGAACTGGAAGCAAGTTAGTGTTACATGTGATATCAATATTGTAGGAAATATCAATCAAAGTGGGTCAATGCAATGGGTTGAATGTTTATGTCCCTCCCTCCCCCAAAGTGTTATGTTGAAATCTTAACCCCCAATGTGAGGATATTAGAAAATGGACCATTAGGAGGTAACCAGGTTGTGAGGATGGAGCCCTCATGAACGGGGTTAGTGCCCTTATAAGAGGGACCCCAGAGAGCACTCTCTTCCTCTTTCCACCATTCAAGGACACAGTGAGAAGTCTGCAGTCTGCAACTGGGAAGAGGACCCTCATCAGAACCTGACCAAACTGGTATGCTGATTTTGGATTTCTACCCTCCAAAACTATGAGAAATACATTTCCATTATTTATAAGTCCTGTCCAGCTCCCCAGGGGGCTTACGTTAGTTAGTGTGTGGAGTAAACCTCAGCATAATAAAGGTGTTCATTTGCCTGGCTTTGAGTTCTGCGTACCTCTCTTTCAGAGACCTCTCCATGGATATGTAGAAATGAGGGGAAACTTGCCCTTTCCCCTAAAAGTTCACTGAAAGATCAACTCACAGGCAAGGCAGATTAATGAGAGAAAAGTTTATTTGCCATGTGCATGGGGAGAATCACAGAGTAATTACTCAACATCTCAATGAAGTTCATATTTTTATATATGCCTTTTAGAGGGAGGATAAAAATGATAGGTAAAATAGGTAATTCTGTTTAGGGGAGATAAAGGATAAATGGTTGTTAGGGAGGGTGAATGGATGGGGGAAACAGATTGACTTGTAAATTAACCCGATAGACAGGTACTATGTTTTAAATGATTTAGGCCAAGTCTGGTTGCATTCTGCAATATATTGAGACAACAATATGGAGAGAAAGGGAAGTCAATTCTCCATTTGATTTTTTGATTGGCTCAGTCCTGATTCATGCAGAGAGAAAGCCTGCTTCAATGCTTTTTGATCTTGAATGGCCTTTAATTAAAAATATTCTTTGCACCAAAGAGCCATAGTTTGGGGTGAAATCCCCTGAGCTCCTTCAATGGCTGTGGAAGGGTAGTGTAGGATTTCCTATTCAGGTCTAGGTTTCTGGCTGTAGCTCTCTCCATTCTTCCTAGTGGGAGATGGCAGAATCAAATGAATGGCAGGATGTGAAGTCCTGGACTGGGGAATGGTAAAAAGCTTTTCTCCAGAAAGAAGTTGGATCCTATAGAGGGAAGAATGACAGGGGAAGAGTTGTTTGCATGGATGGAGGAATGAGGATGCACCCAGTCAAGGTGGCAGACCCAGCTCATGAAGAGAGGAAGTAAGGGAAGAAGTTCTGGAGAAGCTAGTCTCCAACCCAGAAAACCAGAAGATTAGTTTCTTTGCTTTACAACTGGTAAGACAACGAAAGTGCACTTTGTTTTTTCAAAAGAAATAGGAATATTCTTGAGAAAGGGGCAACAGAGGACGTGCAGTGAGGTATCCACAGAAGCAGGATTTTAGCTTGAACTGGACACGGACTTGAGTTATTGCTCGAAGGAGGGTTTTAACTACTTTATTTGCAAACAGTACATATGGGTTGAATGAAAAGGAAGTCCTTTCCTTCTCAGATATAAGTTCAGAATCCAGAATTTATTCTGATGGGGCTGATGAAATTAAATGTTGTATAGTTGTTTGTCATAGCTTTTAATGGTCAAAAGAGTGCCTTCATTGTAGTCCTTGGAAAGACATAGGGAAATTGAAATTTAACACCCTGAAAATTCAAATATAATAATCTCACAATGTATGGTTGTCCACTTAAAATATTTTCAATGGCCTTCTTATCCAGTTATAAAAAGGTGTACATTCATTGTAAAATAAATTAACAATTCAGAGAAGCACAAAAAGTGAAAACAAAATTATCTGTCTACAGATAATCACTGTCAGCACTTAAGAGTGTATTCTTTCAATCTTTTTACTTTGCATTAATACACACATAAATTTTTGGAAAATAAGATTAAATTATTCTTATTTTTTTATAATCTGCTCTTTTCACTAATACATAGCAGATTTTTTTCAAAGCCATTAGGTATTCTTTTCAATGTAATTTACATTCATTTCATTTATCTAAGTAATTTATCTAATCAATCTCCTATTGTTAATGAGTTAGTGCTCCTTCTCCCAATTTTTTATCATTATTAACAGTGCTCTAGTGCACATCATTTGATCAATCTCCAAATACTGAGTACTTAGTCTATGCCAAACTTTATAGATGACAGAATACAAATATACCAAACAGACTTGGTTCTTAACCCTATGCAAGTTAGTCTAGTGAAAGACACAGATAATAAACAAGTAAATCAACAGGTGTAGGTATTTTGTGGTTGCCTCTTGGAGGGCAGGATCAACCCCTACCTAAAACTGGTTCTGATGTTGAGACTGATGATGCCACATGCACTAAGAGGGTGTGAATAGTTTTATTGTTCACATAATGAGACTCTCTGGGGAAAGCAGGACAGGTGCAAGCTGGTCCAGACGGCTTGGGTGAAGCAGAAACAATGGATTGGGCCATTATACTGACCAAGGGATAGAGACTTGTGAGGTTTGAACTGCTGCTAGCAGTGAGGATGGGGCAGGCAGGGAAGTGGGATGGGAATACAAAAGCTGTCAAAGGTCATACATCAAAAAAGGTTGTCAGCCTCTTTATTATAAACTGAGGAAATGCTATGAAGACAAATAATAATGTGGAAGGGGTTATTGAGTTATTAAATTGGGTTGGTTGGCGAGGGCTATTCTGAAGAGTGACATATAAAAGGGTCAGCAGGTGCAAAGTGAAAGAGCCTGTCATGTCCCAGGTGGGGGTTGGAGGGGGTGGTGGGGCAGTGAGATGAGATTGTAGAGGTAGGCTAGATCCTGCAGGGCACAGTAGGCAATATTAAGAAGTTTGCATTGTATTCTGAGAGTAAGAGGAAGCCACTGAGGTTTTAGGTAGGGGATTGACATTATCTGACTTGTTTCAAAAAGACCACTTCAGTTGTTGTATAGAGACTGTACTGTAGGCGCTAAGCGTGGCAGC
>CM052437.1:53501934-53538525 GCA_028533085.1 Varecia variegata
CTGCTGTGGCAGAAGGGATGGATAGCTCCCTAGTGCCTCTTTTATAAGGTCACTAATCCTGTTCATGAGAGCTCTGCCCTCATCACTTAATCACCTTCTGAAGGCCCCACCTCTTCCTACTATCACATTGGTGATCAATTTCCAACATATGAATTTTGGGGGAAGACACTCAGACCATAGCATTCTCCCATTCCCACACTCCTGAGGTAACTCTTCGCACCGTTTTGGAATGCACTCTACCAAATGAAAACATCCCTCTTTCCTCACAAAAATGGGATAATATCCAATTTTCTCTTTGGAAGCTGCTTTTTTAAATTTTTCACTTCACAATGTAACAGAGACATTGATCCATAACAGTATATCTATTTCTACTGCATTTTAATGATCCCATAGCAATCTAGTGAATACATGTATTATCATTTATATATTAAATCTCATGTCATTAGATATTTATGTGGTTTCTCAATTTTATATTGTAGTAAATCCGGTGGCAAACATTATTATATCTAAAATATTTTTATAGATACATAATTATTCCTTTAGTATAAATACCTAAAAGTAAATTTCATGGTAAAATGGTATAGAAAATTGCCCAAACATAATCTAGACAGGCCATACCAATTTGCATTTCTACCAGTAGAAATGAGAGTACCAACTTTTCCAAATATTTGCCATAGAATTGTGTAATTTTAACTTAATATTTGGTAACTTGCTAGGCCAAAAATTAGGTATGCTGTTTTAATTTGCAGTTTTTGGTTACTTGTAAGAGTTTGCTTTGTGAATTTTCTTTTGAATTTCTTTTTTTATTTGGCAAATGGTCTATTTGTGACCTTTTTTATTTTTCTACCAGAAAAAAGCAGATTAGTAAAAGGAGACTCAAAAAATTGAGTAGATTAAGTACATTCAATATGACTCAAAATACTAGACACAATGGAGTTACAGCCACAGAATTTTGAGAAAGTAGGAAAGGTTGTAAACCAAGAAATTATTACTGAATCAGGGTGCCTTTCATGTGGAAAGTCAGTCATTTCCAGACCTAAAAAGGCTTAGAAAATGGAATATGGGTGAATTCTTTCAAAAAAGAATTTGTCAAAATTTTAGTTCCATTGAAAGATGGAGGAAAATGCACAACTAACTCACTGTGCCTGGTATGTTTAAGGCACTAAGCATTTTACATATATTAATTCTATCAATTATAACCTTCTGGGAGAAATAATAACTAACAAAAAAGAGGTATTTAGTCTAAGGAAACAATCCATTTGTATATGCAGACATGTAACAGTAAAGGTTATCATAACTGTGTTTTGTTTTAAAAAATATATAAACAAACTAAATATCCAACAATAGGGGTCTTGGTAGTATACAGTGGGATGGGATACTATGCAGCCATTAAAAATGATGTTGAAGATTATTTAATGGTACCTGCCAGGCACTATGCTGATTGTTTTACATTCATTACCTGCTTTAAATACAACAATTTTATGAGGTAGGTACGTTGATTAGCTCTATCATACAGACAGAGTAACTGAGGTTTGGAGAAGTTAATTTCTCTAAGACGTAGGAGCTCAAACTGAAGTCTGGTTCAGTGTCCTCACTCCCATCTATTACGATCTACTCCAGGTCGAAGGAGGCATAGGTGGCTACCTGGATGGGTCAAAGGAAAATCTTTAGGATCATTGGTATTGTGGTGCTTTTTCTCCTGTTTTGAATTTTCTACAATTAATAATTATCACCTTTGCATTTAGGAAAAAATAGTGAAAAATGAAGTAAATTGAAAGGAAATAGTAAAAAAAGAGGTTTTTGAAAGGAAAAAATGAGTAAAGGTCTAGAAAATGGAATTCTGGGCATAGTTGAAATAAACATTACCTTCTCACAGGGAAAGAGCTGAGGGACCCAAGAGGCTAATTCTCTTTGGCCTTTTTCACAAGTCTACAACCTGAAGAGCCCAAATCAGGTCACCTGGGGAAAAAGTGAACATTTGACTTTTAATTTATAAATTACACTCAAGAGAGCTGTGAGGTTACTAGAAGCTTCAATGGGATATCAGAGGTTAGTCAGGAAAACAGAAGCCTCTATAGGTATTTCAAAGACAGAGAATTCAGTACAGTGACTTTATACAGACAGGTTGGAGTACGAGGAAAAAAGAGATGAGGAAAGGAACTGGAAGAGAAACTCCAAGTCAAAAATGATGATCAGAGATCTGAAGTATCTAGTGTTGCTGGCTGGAGTCCATGTGTCTATTCATACTGCTTCCCTGTTAGAAATTCTATAGCCATTGATTTCAGATTTGCTAAAGGTTTCCAGAAATCCTGGTGTTCTCAATCAGGTCTGGGACCTCCATCAATGTTGTCATCATTGTTTACTGTAAATGCTGCTTTTACCTCCAAAGATGCTGCCAATAACTGGAGATCAAAAGGATCACTCCTTTCCTCTTTCTTATTATCTCATGTTGCCCTTCCATTGGCAGAATCTTTTTTTCTTTTTTTGAGACAGAATCTTGCTCTCTTGCCAGGGCTAGAGTGTCATGGTGTCATCATAGCTCACAGCAACCTCAAACTCCTGGGCTCAAGCAATCCTCCTGCCTCAGCCTCCCATGTAGCTGGGACTACAGGCACAAGCCACCACGCCTGGCTAATTTTTTCTATTTTTAGTTGCCCAGGTAATTTCTTTCTATTTTTAGTGGAGATGGGGTCTTGCTCTTGCTCAGGCTGGTCTTGAACTCCTGACCACAAGTGATCCTCCCACCTCAGCCTCCCAGAGTGCTAGGATTACAGGTGTGAGCCACCACGCCTAGCCTTCACTGGCAGAATCTAACTGGAGTCCAGTTGGCAAGCAAGAGAGGAAAATATAGTTTGTGGGCTCCAAGCTTCCTATCATCCCCAGCACAGCAAAGAAGGATGGGGATAGGGGCTGAGCAGAAAGACACAAATGACATTGTCCACTCTTTTGTCTATCTAACACCCGTTCTCATCTTTATACCCATATTTTATTTTCTTACAACATTCCACTTCTACCTGATATAATATATGCATCTCTTTGAAAAAAATGATGCTATTTCCTCATCTAATTCAATGACCATTTCTTGCTGATTATTTCACAATTTACAAGCTAAACTATAAAGTTACCTAACCACTAACCTTCTTTGAATAGAAAATGGGATAGAAGGAGGAAGTAAGATTGGTCAATATATACAAATATAATTTCCTAAAAAACAAGGAAGAAAAACATTTATGGTTGCTATAGTCCTCATTTCTGTAACTTGTCACAAGGCTATGTTGATCTTTACAAATTTCTTCTTCCCCTACCATTTCATTTTTTCTTTGTACTAAGCCAGTTTGTCTTTTGGACAAATTTCCAAACTTCCATTCCTGAAGTGTTTGAATCACTATTAACTTTTCTTTTGGGATTGCTATTATCTTCTTTTAAGCTATATTTCTGGAATAGAAACAATAAGAAAAGTGTTAGGAAATTCCAAGTGTTCCAAACACAGTTTTACTTGTTCTTACTGTGGGACGGCAACACAATTTCCTTTGATAATTAGCTACCCTTTTGTCATGTGATTTTGTGACAAGAGATGCCTGAAGTATCTGGTGGCGGTCTCAACTTTTCATTCAACTGAACCATTGTTGTGTCCCTTAGTGGAATCATTTCTCTTCTGGGAATAGAGGCCTGTAACATAGCAGAGCACCACATTATAGGTGTTTGGCAAAAATTCTGTGAATGTGTTGTCAAGTGTAGTGGAGGAGCCACTACCAATTCCACCAGTTGGCTCCATGACCCATCTTGTGTGTTCACGGCAGAAACAGTATCATGTATTGGTCATCAGTTCAAAGACTACACCAAACCTTGAAGAGTAGCACCTCAACCTTGCAGGTCATACAGTTGAGTCATTAGTAAGCCACAATACTGTGTTTTCACCCCAGATACTTCTGGGTGCAAGGACACTATAGTAACAATAGTGGATTCTCTGGATGTGAGTTCATTGCTGCACTTTTTTGATGTAAAACAAGCCGGCTGGTGAGAAGCAACGTTGTGTCTGATACCATGATAGTGAATAAAGTACTGTATTAATTTTCTAGGGCTGCCATAACAAAGTACCATACACTAGGTGACTTAAAACAACAAAACTTTATTCACTCACAGTTCTGGAGGTTAGAACGCTGAAATCAAGGTACCATTGGGGCCATCTGTCTTCTGAAGGCTCTAGGAAAGAATTTTATCAGTTCTGGTCCATAGGCCATGTGTGTCAGTGTTGGGGTATCCCAGAGAAGATGAAAGAAATTAGATTTTTTGTGGAGGGACCTGGCAATTTATCTGTTTTAACAAGCATACTAGGTAATTGTTACATACAATACATTTTGAGTGAATTAAAATTTTAGGAACTTTAGCAATTATTCAGTCAACTAATTATGACTCAAGAGGAATAGGGAACTATAAGAAGTTTTCCCACCCACATATGCATTTGGTTTTGGCTTAATATATCTGTGTATGTGTGCAGATAGCATGGTGCTCAGCAGAAGAGGATGTACAGTGAGCTTATTGTGTGTTTTTGTTACTTGAGAGTGCTTATGCATATGCAAGTATGTGGGCCATTTTCTGTTGAATTTTAAAAATAATGGTAACAAAATGCTCTCTATGATTTTGGAAGATAGAATTATCAAGGGGTTCTGTGAAACAAAGACAGAACTTTAAAAACACCCAAAACATTTTTTTAACTATTTTATTCTATATGTAAAGGAAAAATGTCCAGAATGAGGAACATAAATTGTTCATCATTAAAGAGAAAGTACATCTAATTATATCATCTTCTGGAGCTTTTCTTTTAAAACCTCATTTCAAAGTTAGCATAAAGAGAAATGATCAGTTGCTTGTTATTTTCATCAGAAGTTGGGAAATTTTTCTTTGAGGATCTCAGGACAAAAGAAGATGTAAGCTCACTAGCATTATTCTGTTTAAAGTATTGAAGAAGAAATTGAAGAAGAAGAGAAAGTTTGTACATGAGTGATTTTAATTGACTTACAAAATTAAATAGCAAACTAGAAGGGTCTGGCAACCTGCTAATAGCAAAAAGATAAAACAAATATAAAGGGTACTGACTTTTCACTGGACTAAGTAAAATGAAATTTCATAATATACCTTGATCTTCGATATGACTCTAACAGAGGAATAGTTTCTAAGTCAAGCTTTCAGAAAGCAAAAGTTCATACAGTCTTTTCATCTTAACTAGAATGGTAGCATCATTTTTCCCCCTTTGATCTATTTGTTTAAATTTAAATTTCCATTAAACATAAGAGTTTAAGTGAGCAATTTGTAGAAGAGTTTTCAGGTTTAATTATCAGCTCTGAGTTTCCACTAGAGCTGAAGATTTATCTTTAGGCCAGGCATACTGAATATGTTGAAGTAAGAATTAATTGTTAAAGAGAGGGAGGAATTAAATTGCCAAAAAAATTACTCAATTTGTTCCACCTGCAAAGTGCACTGATTTACTTAATCTCACTGTCAGTTTTAAAAACCTGATTATAATTGCAAATTCTGAAGTTTCAGTTGTCCAAATGCTGAGATTGTTGTTAAAGATGAAAGGAGAGAAAACCCAAGACATTTAGAAAAAAATAAAGCTATTTATTGTTCTGCTTCATTTTGCTTTCTTCAGAGGTACTGGGAAATTTTGTACAGATCAAAGGAAGTTAAAAATACATAAACTTGCTGAAAATATCAGAGTCAAAAGTTTCAGAAGGAAAAAAAAAGATGGTAAAATAAGCAAACAAAGAAAAGAATTTAGTTAAACTCAAAATTAAAAAGAGTTAAAAGAGAGGTAGGTAATCCATGGAGATCTCTCTCTGTTTGATGGGAGTCACTAAAAAGCTTTGAAAAGTTCAACCTTATGGTGGACACAAGTTTAGCTGTTGGTTCTTAGGAAGTATAAATAACACTGCCATTTTGGAAGACTGAAGTTGGCATGTCGTGTAAAATACTGGCACACACCACCTGTGTGAATCTGGGTACGTCACTGAGAAGCATATCAAACATGTACTTGGGCTGTCATTTCTGTTGGATTTTTCAGTCAAATTTCCACCATGCACCACAAAAGGACTCTCTTCATCTGTGATGCTTACTTTGTTGGAAGGAAGGGTAAGGCTGTTTGTCACATAGCTTCTTGGTCAAGTCAAGGAAATTTTTTGACTTTTTGTGATTTCAAGGAGGAGACACCTTCTGCACCAGACCAGTTTACAGTAGAAGATTGGGTATTAAGTGAGAACTTGAAATATTAAATGAAAGTGTAAGTCTGTTCCATTTTGTTGCCAGTTGAGACCAAATAGACAAAATGTTGACAAATATAATGTGTATGTAGAAGTTGCTATGACAACTAAATGATTTAATGTATATAAAGACATTAGCTGCATGCCTGGCACATAGTAAGTACTTGCTATTATTGTTCAAGTATACAATTAGTTAAATAGATTTGTATGGGTCAGAGAACCCAATCACAACAAAGGGTTCTCAATATAAAATTGTAGCACACAGCAAAATTATAAAGGGGTCCATTGAATCAGTTTTGAGGTATTATAATTTTTCAAAATTGCTGGGAAAAAAGCATTAAGCACAGCATTGATGTTGTTTATGGGAGACAGCACCCTTTAGTAGAAAGAGCCCTGTCTGGTATCAGATAGACGTAAGTTAAAAATCTCAATTCTGCTGCTTATTAGTTGAGTGACTTTAGCCAAGTTGCTAAGTACAGATTGTGATGAGCAGAAACTGGCAAACTTTGCATGATTCCAGGCACACAGAAGGTGCTTAACATATGTGCATATCCTCTGGTTCTCATTCTCTTAATATGATCTATCACTTAAGGATATTTAGGGTTTGTGCAGGGAAAAAATTACTTATCAACTTATATAGCAATGCAGACTAGCCTGATGCTAAGGAGATATTTAATTTTTAAGTATAATTTGGTTTCTTTCATATCCTTATTCTCTACTTTCTTTTGAGCTTAGCCTTAACTAAGTGTATTATACTTTAGAATTCCTTAAAATCACTCTTTAACAGCAATAGATTTTTAGCTTTGCCAAATATTCTTGGTTTTAAATGTAATTTTGTTTTATAGATAATAAATGATAAAATCTGAGACCAATAAAATATGTTTTTTGAATCTGGGTTAAAAAAAAGTTGAAAGAAAAACTCCAATTATTTTGTTTTAATAAGGGAAACAATACATGTGTTTCTGTGTTCTTGACTTTAGCAGACCTCTTGTTGGGTAAACTTCCCATAGTACTCTTTGCTTTTGAGAGATTAAAAAAAGGCAGAGGTATAGACAGAGGCCTAGACAGAAGCCTACTCTCTCTCTCCCTTTTGCTTTCTAGGGTGGTGGTACAAAAACTTTTTGATCATGCACCCTACAAGTAAAAAAAGAAAATTTGAGCTTTCACTTGTTTGTATGTATTTATGTATTTATACAGTCTGTATGGCACACTAGCAAACATAATACTATATATTATGTACATCATAAAATGTGTCTTAAGACAGAAATCAAAAAGATCGAAAGGTGAAATAAAATTTATATTTTCAAATGTTTTGGTAAGCATGATGGTGTCAGACTATTATGATTTTCTAATTTTTCAGGGCATCATATACATGTAGGATTTTATCAGAAATGATTGAGAATGCAAATTTGTATTTCAAATAGTCTCCTTAGGACTTTTGACTCATCTGAGTTGACATTTTGTCAGACCTGTTTATATTATTATTATTATTGTTTTACTTAGTATTAATAATGTACTGCTGAAAAGTTCATACTTGAAGAAGGAGGAAGTATCAACTCTGCCATTCCCTTGTTAGTCACTTGTACTTGCATGATTAGAATTTGGTTTGATTTCTTTGCGGGGATCTTTTAGTGATTTGTCCAGTTTTAAGGGTTGATTTGAATAGATAAGATTCTTAAAACTATCTAGTTAGTCACATACGAAGTACACCACGTCACCGTGCATTGGAAGTGAACAAGGGAGGGAGGACGCTGGGTGACCTCATTCTTCTGTGGGACACCTTTCCTTGGGACACCTTACTCAGAGTGTGTAAATACAGCCATCTGATCCATGGACAAGTGGGGAATATTTATGCATTGAATAGTTGTGAAGCATAATTTTTTATTTGTTCAGGGGGGAAAGATAAGTAGAAATAGACCTGCCAATATTTTATTTCACATTCTAGTGGATCACCTCTTCAGCCCTAGATTGAATTTGAGAGACCTCCTTTCAAGAGCATAGGTCACAAAACTTTTTCTGTAAAGGGGCAGATAATAAATATTTTCAGCTTTATGAGCCATATAGTCTTATTGGGACTACTCAATTTTGCCATTGCAATGCAAAAACATCCATAGATAAAACATAAACAAATGAGTGTTGCTGTGTTCCAATAAAATGTTTTTTTTTTTAATAAAAACAAGCCTTTGATCATATTTGGAATGGAGATCATAGTTTGCTAATCAGCAATCTAGAGAATCCTGAGCCTGTTCAACAAACGATAAAATAATGAACTCCATGTTTACCAGGAAGTGAGGAAAAAAAGTCTTTCTTTAAAGTGGGTGGCTTAGCTTAACTCCACAGTCTTTTACAAATCACATCGGACTGCAGAGCTTTCATGCTGCTAATTGATGAGTTATTGTAGCCTTCTATCTCTGATTCATTCATTCTCTTTCTCACACAGACATACACACACACACACACACACACACACACACACACACACACACACTGACGCCCACACATAGATGGTAATGAGGTAGCTATTGTGCTTCAAAATTAACGAGAAGATATAAAGGGAGATTCAGATGTGCTCTGATTGGTGCAGTTGTAACTTTGTGGTATGAGGAATAAAAGGACTTTCTCAAGTGGCAGGACATCCTCTTTCTTTCAGCGTTTCTCAAAAACTTTAGCAAATCATGAAAGCTTCAAGGAAATATGAGAATTGAATGAAGACGAATGAACATCTCAAGTGCCAAGTTGCAATGAAAGAGAATTAGCACAAGTGGTTCCTCCACACGGTGATGCAGGAGGGATCTTTGTCCAATAGCCTCCCCAGCATTCTATGAACACTTTCATGCTTTCCCTGCTACTCTGTTTCCATCCCCTTCCGCCCTTTAGGTGGCCCTCTGACCCTCTTCCCCAACTGCTTAGGGTCTGTAAGACACCCAGAAATTCCTGCAGAAGGACTCCACATTGGCCAGATTTGCCTCCAAACTGCCCCTTCTCCTCACTGTCCTCTTCCCATAATACAGTAGTAAGCATAGGTGATAGCAACTATTTTCATTAGTGAGTTCTGATAACGATAGTATGACAGATGCAAGACCTGGCTAATAACAATATCCTGAGAAACGGCAAGTACAGAGATTTTTTTAAATATGTAAGGCAGAAGTTATTCCTTGTGTAGTCTTTCACATTAAGTCAGCTTTCCGGTGGGGTCAAGCCAACATGATAAAAGGGGCCAAATTACCTCATCACCGTGGACTTTGTACTTAATTGACAATTTTATATAAATCTTTCTACTAACACCAAAAGTGGCTTGTGGATGTAGCATTTTAGCAGAATAGGTTGTTTCATAGGAATGTACTTCCTGATAACTAAAGCTGACCCATTTAAGGGAAGTGAAGAAAAACCACAGTATTATGTACTGCTTGCCAGGAATGGTGTTACATTTGTAATAAGCCTTGATTTATTTAGTCCTTCAATAGCTGTGTATTGTTATGCTAATTTTCAATTGTACAGAGAAGAAATTAGAGCTCTGAGAGGCTAAATAACTTGTCTGAGATCATGAGGCAGGAGGGGGCAGAACCTTCACCCAGACCTGAGCCTGGCTGCACTGTCGATGCAAAGCTTCTTAATTTCTGCACCTCTGCACGGTCCTATTTATGAGTATTGCCATAACATCCCCTACCATAATAAAGGATAGTAAATACTTTTCAAGCTGTTCTTGAGAGCCCAGTGTTGTCACATGAATCATAGCCCTGCAGGGACTTTTGAAGTAAGAAGGATATTTGTCCTGGGGCCCCATCTGGAGTGTTTTTTGAGCTCTGTTGTCTATTTTTGATCAGTTTTTAATCTTCACGCTCCTCAACAGGCTTTCGGCTGTCAATTCTGATTCCTCTCTCTGTGACTGCCTCTCTCAAGTTACCTTCTACTCCCTATTTCTAATTTTCAGTCTATAGTCCTGAAGATGGCAAAACCAGACAGCTAAGCCTGCCAGCATCATGTCTAGGGGTGGTGGTGTGGGATCAGAGTGAGGGCCCAGGGAACACGGCCTACAAGGTCATTATTTCAGCTGGTTGTGGACATTTTTGATTCTTCTCTATTTTCTTAACTTTATTTTGTAACATTGAGATCCATGGATAAGTCAGCTGCAGAAAATTGAGGCTTTATTAGCCTTATCTTCAGTATATTTTAGGAAAAAAAAATAGCCATAATCTGGTTTTTCATTAATATTTTCTTTCAATTTCAGCTCACTAAACTTGTATCTCTGTCTACTTGCTTTGTCCATCCAGTCTGTGTCCAGAGATTAAGAGTTGGAGAAATGACATTCCTCAAACCCAGAATACAGAAAAGCACAGGTTGAATAGAATGTTGACTCTATTCTATGAGACAAGAGGATTTCTAGTCTTGGGGGGAATTTGGCTTTGATTTTTTGCTGCTGTTTGTGTCAAGGTAAGGTGTGTGACCTAGAATTCATTTAGAGGCTGGAAGTAAAGTGGTTGCTAATACCTACCTCATGGAGCTGTTTTGACAATGAAATGATGTCACTTGAGAAGGTAGCTAGCACATTGTAGGCTTTTATCAAATGTTACCTGAAGAGTATTGAATATCATTTAGGAAATTATTATGAACTGGATTTGAAATTAGAACTTTCTCAGGGAGGGTGGAGAAGTGTCTCTTCCTGAAAGTTTTTTACAGAGAAAGAGGCTGTACCATTGAAAGGCTGTGGAATGTGAGGACAACCAGGGCTATGGGCTGAGACGGTTTATCTGTCTGTCACCCTCCCATAGATTTTGAGCCCCTTGAAGGCTGGTAATGTCTGATTTCTTTCTGTGTCTCCATGTTCCAGCACAGTGCTTGCTACATAGTTGATACACAATAAGTGTTTTTCAAATGAAGAAATGGATAGATGGATGAATGGAAGTGGGGAAGAAATTTATTGTTGCCAGAAGCCAAATATGCTCATGAGAACCACTCTCTCATCTAGCAAGCTCTCATGTGTATAGAAGAGTGAATTCAAATGTGTTTCCATGAGGACAGTCAGTGCCACCATGATGTACTCTGTTTTGCTTTAAGGACCATGATGGGCTCTACTTTCATTATTTCACTTTGGAAATTTATTTTTATTTCTTTCAAGGCATTACTTTAAAATAAAAATGCAGTGGAACAGTATTATAAAGCAGACTCTTATTATATATGTTGAGATATAAAACTGCCTAGTTCTAGCCTCTGAAGCATAACAATTACATGGTATAAAAGCCCGATAGGACTGTCCTGATGGCCAGTGTCAGTTTTGCTCTCAACCTCAGAATTAGAAAAGATTTTTTTCTATAGTTCTTTAGACAAAGCTCTCTGCAACAGAGGATTTAAGTACAAGTAAAAAGGACTGATACTAGCAGGACTTTTATTTTATCACTGCTATTCTCATTATAAATAAAAAAATATTTATTGCTTCTTTCAGGCATAGCATTTTAATAAAAGCTACCCTCTGTTTCCTGATGTAACTTTTATAAATTCAATAATGGATACAAATTTGAAGTCATTAAAATTGCTTAATAATTTCTAAGACCAATATAGATCTACAATGTTTACAGTCTCCATGATGAGATTTAGAAACATCATAGCAGTTCAAGGCAATGGTAAATGTTTCCATTTGGAGGAAAAAAATTGTTTGTGTTATTGAGTGATTTCAGTTGTTCTAAACTTATCTTCTCCCCTGTCTTCCTCCCTCCCTTCCTTCCTTCCTTCCTTTTCTTTCTTTTTTGAGACAGGTTGGAATGCAGTGGCATCATCATAACTCATGGCAACCTCAAACTCTGGGGCTCAAGCAGTCCTCCCACCTCAGCCTCCCAAAGTGCTAGGATTATGGGCTTGAGCCACCATACCCGGTCTCTAAGCTTATTTACTGCCTGCTATTTTCCTTAAATCTTTCAAAGCTGTAGGGATACTGTCACTTTCATTAGTGCTAAAGGAAGTCCTAGAACTTTTGCAAACTATGCTGGGTTAGGCAAGTATGGAACACACTGGTGGTTACCTATGTAATGTCAATTTCCTTTTTCCTTGTGAGGATATCTTTAATATTGTTTTAGGTAGAAATGTGCTCCATTAAATATTTACCATCTCTACCCTTGCACTAAGGGTCCACATCAACCAGTCTTACCAACGAGACTAAGCAGAATTCTGCTGAGCCTTCCTGGGTCAGCAGCTTTTGCCTTCCTTACTATTACGGGCTGAAGACTTGTGCCTCCCACCAAATTCACGTGTTGAAGTCCTAGCCCCAATGTGGTGGTATTAGGAGGCGGGGCTTTTTGGAAGTAATTAGGTTTAGATAAGTCATGAGAGTGGGACCCTCATGATGGGATTAATGCTCTTATAGGTAGAGGGAGAGATCTTCTTCCATGAGCATGTACTCAGGAAAGGCCATCTCAGCTCCTAGCGAGGAGATGGCTGTCCATAAACTAGGAAGTGGGTCCTCACAAGATACCAACTTGATGTTGGACTTCCTAGCCCCTAGAGAAGCAAATTTCTGTTGTTTAAACCACCCAGTCTATGGCATTTTATTGTAGCAGCCTGAGTAGACTGACACTGACAAAAGAGGATAGATGAGGTTGTTGACATCACTCTCCCCACAATTTCTTTCTGTTTTGAATGCAGACATCATGTCCAAAGATTAAGCAGCCATCTTGTAATCATTCAGTGATAAGTGTAGGATAAAAACCAACATACTAAGGATGGAAGAGCAGAAAGAAATAAAAAGATCTTGAGTGCTTGATGGCATCATTGAGCAACTAACATGTTGCAATGATCTATTTCAGACTTCTTGTTACCTGGGAAAAGGAAACCATTGTTTGTTTAAATTACTACAAGTTGGGTTCCCTACTATTTACAGCTTAAAGCAGTCATAAAAATAAGAAATGGCTATGGTTCATTAATACTCAACTTTTATGTATACAGATATTCATTTTTTGTTTTTTAGCAATTTCACAAATCAGCTGGATATGATATCATATAGGAATATCTTCATTAAATCAACCTTCTCCACAAATAAAATTTTACAGGTGTAACTAGGTAGAATCTCCTTAAGAAAAATTGTTTAAATCCCTAAATATCCTCTAATAAATGTTTCAAAGAACTCATTATCTGGAGAAATGAATGAGCTTAGTAACAACATTTGCGGCAACATTTTTAAGGTTTTTTGTTTCTTTGGCCACTCCCTCTCAGAAAATACTAGTATAAAAAACGTACTTTTTAATTTCAGAAAATTTAGGGAATAAAAGTACTTTCTGTTACATGGATAAATTGTATCATGCTGAAGTCAGAGTTTTCCATGTACTCGTCACCACCATCGTGTACATTGTATTTGATTAATAAAACATAATTTTATCAGCACCTGGGAAACTGTATTTCAGACAGTCTTCAATTACGATGAAAAGTCAGTTTCTGTAATGAACAACAAGACTGGGTTAATTTTGTTGGTTGCTTTGAAAGATCAGACACTAAGGTATCAGGAAATGCAATTTACATACCTGCATTTACTTTTAAATTATTTATAGCAGTCATGTTAGAACTGTATTTCACCAACTCCTCCCCTATACCTTTGCCTGCCTGTGCATTTATGATGCTAATTTTCATCCTGAAGATGTCATTTGCATGTCAATTTGTTCATGGGGTCTTCCATTTTCATAACCTGGAATGCTCTTGATATATGGTGTTCATTTTTAATGTCATCACAGTGTTTCCCCTGGTTTAGCTGTAATTATCTCACATTTCCCAAATTACCATCTAATCCTGGTTATATCAGGGGAAGGATTGAGGTAATTAGACTTGGGGCTAAGGAACAACAATGATTTTTGAGGAGTTGACATTTCCCTCTTTTTAAATCACACTGGAGGTAATTTTTTTTTTTTTGAGCTGCAATTATTCAAATTTTTGAGCTATTAGATCAGGCAAGTATAGTGGCCTAGGCTATAGAGGACCAGCCAAGAAATACCAACCAACCAACCAACCAACCAAACAAACAGATAAAACCCTTTGGCTTATATAGTCCAAAGTGAAGCTATGAAATAGAACAAGTTTCCTGTCAATGTCCTCCCTGTTACCTATTCTATTTCTCCCTCTCCTTTCATAAAACTGTATGACCCAGCCACTCAGTTTCTTCGTGTTGTCTGGGGCCTTATATTCTAAACCTTTCTATACATTCTGTTCCCACCCAAGCAAACACGCCTTATGTCCTATTCCTTCAACATTCCTCTCTTGACTATATGTCATGTTGACAGGGAGCTGGATATACCATTTTGAATAATGCCTAAATATATTTATCTTTCACATTCACTTGATTTATACAAGAGAGAAATTCTTTATACTTATAAATATGTCCAGTCGTTATGAGCCTCTGTTAATACCTTTATTAGTACCTTCATATATTTACAGGTACAAATATAAGGTATTAATAGAGGCTCATAACTATTGAAAGTATTTGGAGAATGAGGTACATTCTTGTTTTCTCACAAATATTAGACAGACATTGTTTTCTAAATCATCTTAAAAATGGTTGACTTTACCTTAATGGTTTTGCACAGTTCCTGACCAATGGGAGAAATGAAATTATAAAAACTATTTTTTAAGATGACAAATTGAGCCATGGAGAGATTGAGTTACTCTCCTCATTCTTTTCAATGTCACACAATGACTTGGTACGGATGGAGCTGATTTACCCCATTTTCAATTTAGCATGTTCTCCATAAATTACTACAGACTTTATGGCTCTGTTTTCTTGCCATGGCCAATATTTATTGTGAAACAGTCAAGGTCAGATTTTCCATTCTATCGGTGAGCAATTGCATGGAAACCAGCTGGATTGGCTAAGAGGTGAGTGATCAGAGTCAGCCCCAAATAGCCAGATTGACCATGCAATGACTTCCTCTTAAAATGTGATCACCCGTAGCCTAACTCCTGATAAATATAAATCAATGTTATTTAAATAGCATCCTGAAGGAACACTGCACCATTCTAAAAGCATTTTTCTTCAGTTGGGTTGTTAACTAAATGACCATGTCTGCTGAATAATAAGACTTGTTACAGATTTTGGTGTGCAGAGAGTAACTATTTTGAATTCACATAATATATACATACTTAAAAAAAAAAACCTTCTTTCAACTGACATCCAATAGAGAGAAAATAATTCTAAGTTATAGTCCCAGGAGAGCAGGAGGAACGTGGGTGGACAGAGTAGCCTTGTAAAACTTTAGTAAGTGGTCCGATCCTAGCACTGTGATACAGATGTTTCCATTCCCGTGGCTGTAAGAAAGAAAGCTCAATGTGACCGTTTGTCAACACCTGGAGAAAACTTTGAAGTGGTGACTGTGCATTGTATGAAAGGATTTTCTAAGCGATGGTCTGTCAGAGAAAAAATTACTCAATTTAAGAAAGGGAGACACTAAATGGACACACAGAATTGCTTTGAAGGTTAAAAAATCCAGTCGGTTAAACTTTTGCAATATATAAAACTCCATAATTCATCTTTTCAGATATTTTCCCCTTTGAAGTGGATTTATTAGGAAAATCCTTAGGTTATCACAGCTCTGTCAGCAGTAGTAACATGCTTCAGAATGACTGAATCATTCTTTTGAATTCTATGATATTATTTTGAAGCTTAGATTCACGTACAGAAGAAAGGATCTGAAAATCTCTGTATTTAACTTCTACTCTCTGTGATTGAAAACATGGAGAAAACATGTGTCTAAATTAGCACTCTACTGATCTCTGTTCTTCTCTGGTTAGTAGCTTCTGTAAAGGACCCATTTTTGTTGCTTTCAAACTTCAGAAATAAGCAGCCAATGGTCATTATTTTTTCTTTTTATTGCTGTGAAAAGTGGAAGATACTTTGAATAGCACTTTTGTCAAAGCAGGATTTTTCTGTATTCTGGATGTTGTTTGTCTTACACAATAGGATTTTAGTATGTTATGTGTTTCCTGATTAGTATTTCTGATTAGGACATAGATAATCATCTGAAGTAAGTGCTGCTGGATATTTTTGGACTTCACATAAATATACATGAATGTGGATGGCAGGGAAATAGTAAATAACAACACGACACTGAGTGATTAGAGTCTAATATGCTATGTTGTCAGGGAAGAAATGTGGGTTCAATTTCCAGTTGTAGCCTCTTATAACTCACCCAGATCTTAGTGTAATAGCGACTGACCCTGTACAAATGTGTATTTGGTGTTTCACTCTCAAACTAGAAAAAAAGTCGGATTTCTAATTCCAGAATTATACTTCCCCCTTTAATGTTCATTTGTGTTTTGAAGTATGTGATCAACTACGTGGGTACATTCTGTACCATTGGATGTTATTAAAGGTCTCTCTAAAAAGATAGCAAGCAAGATAGAAAAATAATGCACAAATAAATAAAAATAAATTGTGATCATCAGACCAAGACATAAATCATGTTGAAACTTTGAGAATGAGCAAATAGTTTAAAATTTTCACTTCTTTTTCATTCCATCTTTGTGCCAGGTAGCAACCAACCACCTATGCACTTGTGAATGTCTATTATCCTGTATGCTAGCAATGCCTGGCTGACCTAAGTGTCCATGTGCATGCACAGATTGCCCCCTCCTCCCCCTGTCCACAGCTGTTTCCCTGCAGATGATATTAAGGACTGGACTATGTGTTCCTCTGTTTACTTTACAGGTGATGAAGCTGAGAGGCAGAGATGAAGACATTGGCCTTGAGTTACAGCCTGACACAATGTCAAAGACAAGAACCGAGGGCTTTGTAATTCTCATTTCTGTGAAACACCAGCTTTTACTTTCTCTTCATCTTAGCTTCATAGTATCTTCTGTAAATCAGGCCCAGTGGCCACGCCACAGACACTGACTGCCAAACACCAGCACTTAACACCCTGTAAATGGGCTGTCCGGACTCGCGGAACAAGAGTCTAAAATAAATGATCTGAAGCCTGCTTCAAAAAGGCAAACTGACCCCATAATTTCAGTTCTTGTTCCTTTCCTAAATTCCACTGACATGGCCAAATGAATATAAAAATGTGGAAAAATCTGTATGAGTTGCAAAACGAGGAAGAATGCCATCCATATGCCAGAAGAAACTTGGTGAGATGCAGTGCAAGTGACGAAGCTCCAGCAAGGGCGCTGGCCAGCCTGTGAATCGCTGTGTGGGAGTGTAAGCTGCCTGGGAGCAAGCGGATGCAGTCCCAGGTAGAGCACTGCTTGGGGAGCAAGCGGGTGCAGTCCCAGGCAGAGCACTGCACGGGGAGCAAGCGGGTGCAGTCCCAGGTGGAGCACTGCTTGGGGAGCAAGCGGGTGCAGTCCCAGGTAGAGCACTGCACGGGGAGCAAGCGGGTGCAGTCCCACGCAGAGCACTGCACGGGGAGCAAGCGGGTGCAGTCCCACGCAGAGCACTGCACGGGGAGCAGTGTCAGGTGAAGGCAGGAGCAAGCCCTTGAGAAGTTAGGGTGCAGAGCAAACTCCTGTTCTTCTAGAAACTGTGGGGATGTGCAAGTGTTAACAAGCGATGGTGGGCATCCACGTGCGTTCTCAGCTAGCGTTTGATGAAGGAGGGATGACTTCAGGGGGCTGCTAACAGTGGGAATGTTTCCTTCTCAGGGCTGCATTAAATACCTAGTACCTTTTATAGAATTCAGAGTGAAATTTTAGGGTTTCAAAGTCAGAGCCTGTCTCGCAGTTTTCACATACATTTGTATCTATATCTAAGACCGTTTTCTCTTCTTTTTGTCCCCAGACTAAAGGTGGGAGTCTTTACTTGTCTGAAGGTTCTTCGCCTTAGGGGTCTGTGCTCCCACAGTGCTAGAAGGGGGATGTGTGATGACGGTAGAGGGGTGTCCAGGCCTTATGGCTCCGTCTCAGTGATCTGGGCTGGGCTTCTCTTAGAAACCTTTAGTTCCTTTGCCAGGGCATAGAGGGCACAGAGGGCAGAGGATTTGGGCTGACATTGAAATCTATTCACAGCCTTCTAGAGCTTAATAACAAAAGGCCTCTTTTCAGGTAAAGAGCTATTCTACCTGCCCGGTTGGATCTCATTTGATTTCAACACAATTCCAGCTACCCTCTCAATCCATAAGGAATCCATCAACATCTACGAGTTTCCTAATCCCACTGGCCTGTGCGGGATTCGCACATGCTGTTTATTCCTTGTATGGACACTGATGCAGTGTCTCACGGGAACTGCATCATACCTTGTCTAGGAACAATGGTTTTTGTATTAAACTTAAAAATATTTTACATAAAACCTTTTTATAAAATATTTTTTCATAAAGTGTAAAAAAATCATTCCGTGGACGGCACCAAGGGGAACTTTTGGCTTCTTTCAGCATTTTTCTCATGACCCCCAATAAGAGTGAGCTACGTGCAGTGGACAGTCCTGCCTGTGACTGCCTTGATAAGAGAACTCAGGTCAGTTAGAACAAAGAGGGCAACGGTATTGCTTATTTTGAGACTCAAGGGCAAACTTTGAGCTGAAACTTTTACCACAGCCATAGAGATCCCGACCTGAGGTCACCTCCATCTTTTGCCTCCTCACTGACAGTCCTACTCTGATCTGTGGCAACAGCCCACACCGATGCTGAAAACTGCCTTCTTTCCCTTATATGGAGTACAAAGAATTTACAAAGAGAACAAGACAATCTTTTTATAAAGTCTCCTTTCCTAACTCTGAACAATAGACAGTTCTTTTCCTCCCATCCAGCCACCAACAGTCACCTACACTTTAAGGATGAACAAACAGAGAAAAATCAACAGACATATGAAAAAGTCTCAGTCCTTCATCAGAAAGGGATTTAAAGAATCAGAGCAAAAATCTCCCTATGAAGCAAACTTACTATGTGGAATTGGTGATAACTTCAGAAACTTTATTTTGTATTTTTGAAAAGATTTAGAAGGGTATTGCATCTATGAAAAGGGGACACTTTAAGATAAAGAAAAGAATAATAAAAGGCCACAGCTTTATGCTTTATGTTATAAAAGTACCACAATGGCTCTTTTTTATACTTTAAATTTTATCAAAATAAAAATGTTTCCTTTCCCAGCATATGATACTGTGCAGATATAGCAATTATGTATCTGTTTAAGAGGTAAACATGAACATCAGCATGCAAAGGAAGATGTTAACAATTTAAAAAGATTCATGCTGACCTTATTTAGGAGATGGAATACAATGGGAATTCCAGAGCGGGAAAAGAGAGAGAGGTATTATAGGAGAAACAATAAACAAACAAACAAAAAATTATAAAATTCCCCCAAGCTCAAGAGAGACTTGAATCTTCACATCAGTTATATAACTGGACAAAATTAATTAAAATGATCCCTTTAAATAATCTTGTTGAAATTTCTATATCCAGGCAGAAAATTCTCATGGCTGCCAACCATAGTTTTCCTTGGAAATATCCAATTCCAGAAGACAAAGAAACAGCTAGCATTTTGCAGTAAAAATTGCTGTGACCCAAGTATTGTATATCCCGCTAAAGATTATTCATGTGCAAGAGCAGTAGAAAGCCATTCCCAGACATGAAAGAAATCAGAAAGCAAATTATCAATATGCTGTTCTTGAAAATATAAATCAATAAAATATTTGTAACCAACTAAGAAACACAATGAAATGAAGAACTTATGAATGAGAAAGATGGAGAAAAACTAGATGGCAGTGAGAAACAAAGCCAATAAATCACATAAGTAAAGCTAAATGATTATTGTTATGATTAGAATTACTGAAAAAAAATATAATGGAAGAAATAATAAATAATACCTAAAAAAACTTAGATTATTCCTATAAAAGTAGGACGTGGTGGTGGTATGATAAAGATTGTTCATTGTCTGCTGAAATCCATTCTGCCCTTCTGCCACAGAAATGGAATTGAGGCTGGGTTAGACAATGCTTTTTTGTCCAGTTAGACTATCCTTAGCATTTGCCAATATAGTGGCCATGTGACCATCTTCTTATAAATAGAATGATAACAGAAGGGATGATTTCCACTTCTAAGTCTTGAACTTAAGCCATCAGGCCTGCCCTTTTAGACATGGAATTAACTCAGCTTTAACCATGAGATGGCAAAATGCCCAAATGGATGGGGGATAATGCCTTTGGGGGGAACTTGTGTCCTTGATTAAATAAGGAGCTGTTCTGCTGACCGGGATCATTCACATTTGGACTGTTACGTGAGAAAGGAACTTTTTTCTTAAGTCACTATGCCATTGGGTCTTTTTGTTACAATAGACTCACTATACTCTGACTTATATGGGTGGTTTGAGAGGAAGAAAAAGTGTACATAAAACAATGAATGGGATTATTCATGTGATACAGGGTAAAATCTAAACCTAAGTTTATTTTTACAATTGGATCATTATATACATATTGTTTTGCAACTTGGTTTCTACTTTAAATAATATTTTTTGGTCATCCTTCTATACCAATATATAAAGAATTACACATTATTTGTAACTTTCAATATATAAAGAGTTACACATTATTTGTATCTATAGTATAGTGGTTCCATAATGCATTGGATTCTACTTTCCTCTATTTGGGTGTCAGATTTTTCCCTAATATTGGGCTATTATAAACAGTTCTATAGTGAAATGTTTTACACACATGGATAAGAATTTCTGTAGAACAGGTATTCTGTAGAATGGGAATTTCTGGTGTAAGGGCATGCACATAGGGGCTGCAAAATAGAATTCTGGAGACTGGAGGAGTCAGACTGCAGTTCTTTCTCCTGGCAGGCACTTGCCCTGCTGGTATTTATAGCTGGCTGGAGTCTGCAGCTGGCATAACTCAAGACTTTTCCCTCTTGGCTTGGTTGGGAGCCCAGTGGAGTCCCTGGCTAACTCAGCTCGACTTCAGATCCCATGGGCTGCAAGCCCCTGTGTGAATGCAGGATCCTCCATGAGTCTACTGACAGGATTTCTCCCCAGTACCTGTGGCAGGGCCGCTTTTACTTGCTATGGTGGCCTCGATGGCAAGTCTGGGATTATTAACTTCACATCTACACCACCTGGGACTTAAGAGTGGGTTGAGAAAGCCAAACCTCCTGCTGGATAATGTTGCACCACCAGATTGCTGTGGTCATACACTGGGTAGGATTGGGACTCAGCCTGGGAGGTTCTCTAAGGATTTCTAAATAGGCTTGGGACAACAGGGCCCCTTTTGACCACACTATTACCTAATATACCTCACCCTCTCTGAACTAGAACTCCAAAATAGCAAATCTGGCCACACATCTGGTTAGTTTTACCCATGCATCTCTCGCTCTCCTCCTCCAAAAGTTCCTGCCTGGAGGGGGCAAGTTTCCTTTCATTTCCCTGTGTAGTATCTTCCTTCTTCCTGCCCCCTCCTTAGCCTTTGCAGTGGTCAGAGAGATTGCCTCTAGATTAGAAAAGAACTTTATGAACACAGTTCTCCAAGCTTGGTTGCTTTTATGCCAAAGAGGGAGATGAAGAAATTTGAGAAATACTTAGCAAGACAACTTCTTGACATGGCGAACTATTGTCTGTTACATGTTTCTATTTTGAGAAATAGCCGCTTTACATTCTCTTAGTCTTTCTTCTAAAAACAAATGTGAATGTTCTCCTAGGCAGACAGATGCTTAGGGAGGAAACAGGCAAAAATCTTGCACTTGAAAAGGCAAAAGAGAAAAGCACATTAAAAATTATATACATATGTGTGTTTATCCCTGATTTCATGATTTCATACATTTAACATTTTGATAGTTCCTGCCGATTTACTCTAAAAATGATTTTCTACTTTAGAGTTCTTTCAAAAGTATATGAATGTGGCTTTTTTCACACTCTTACCAAACAATCAGTGGACGTACTACTTTTTCTTTTTTTTTTTTTTTTTTTACTTTTTATCAATCTGATAAGGAAAAATATCTTGTTTTAGTTTGTATTTCTTATCACTAGGAATGCTATGCATCTCTTAATGTTTATTTGACATTTATTTTTCTTCCTCTGTTAGTTGCATGTGAATATTCATTTGTAATTTCCTACTGGGTTGTTTCACTTTTCTTAGACATTTAAATTTCTTATTGATTATATGAGCAATATATAATCAATGCTACATATTAAACACTTAGTACCTCAAACATAGCAATAACTCAATATGGGTTATGTTGAAGGAATAAAATTAAAAACAAAATCTTCTCCCAATCCAGAAAACATCTCCATGAAAGAAGTAGAAAAAGAAAAGTTTTATTATTGAATAAGCACTAAACCAGAATGTGTTGTACATCAGAGGCAATCCCCTAAGAAATTGCAAGACAGAAAGGAATCTCACCCTTTAGTATAGCCAAGTGAATACAACCCATTACATACATTTCCAAGATAAACAGTAACTAGTCTTCAAATAAGATAGCAGCATTTGTTGCATGTAGTTCATCCTAGATTCACCTGGTAGCTGTGGTGACCATGTCTGTTAGCTTATTGGTTTTATCTAGAGGAAAAACAAAATTTTCATGTCTTTATGACAAAGAGGTAGTTTTGCAACTTGGAGCAAGGTGTCTACCAAAGTTAGGTTCCTAGCTTTCCTCAGTAAGGGAAGATAGGGACATGATCTCCTTTTAGGATTACATTTCAAAAAGATGGCTCCCAGGGTCTTGAGAAAGACAGTCTTGGGACATAAAGCTGACAAAAGGCTTATCACGTTTTCAAAAGGTTTATACATATTTCAAAGAGACGGGAATGTACTTTCTCATTACAAATGATCTAAAGTAAATTCTCTAAGAAAAGGGAGGGGAGGGAAATTTCCTTATTTTCAATAGGGAGAATTAAACTTCTTAGTTTTAATTTGAATTTGTCCACATAGTTGCTGATTATATCGTTTTGTTATCTGTATGTGCTTTGTATATTGGGGCTATTAAATTTCAGTTTATTATATACTCAGTAAAACCAAAGTAAAACAAAATAGAAACAAAATTTAAAAAACCTTTCCCAGTCTGGCCCCTTCTTGCCTCTCAGATCTCCACTGGGACGATTCTCCCTTGGTCACCCCACATGGGAGACGTCTCAGGGCTTTGCTCTGGCTGTGGTCTCTGTGTGGACCACTGTCCCGTAGATATGTGCACAGTGACATACAAAGCTTGCATAAGAGATTTCAAGTTAAAAAATAATCAAAGTAAAAATTAAAGTAAAAAGAGCCAGTACTGACAGTTTTTCAAGTAGCAACAATTAAAATGAGCAACAATTTCACATATCTGGGAGACAATGGTCCTTCTTCTTAGTCACCTCTTCAGTTTTTTCCCTAGATGGCTCTTTCTTTCTGAAGGTTACCTTGACCACCCTGTTTAAAGTGGTAGATTCACTCTGGTTTAACCACTGTCACCTGGAATTCCTTATTTCCTCCCTCTTTGTTTATTTATAATACTTATCATTTCTTAATAGACTCAATATTTTACTACTTATTTCGTTTGTTATTTCTCCCCTCACTCTCACTAGAAGGTAGTGTCAGAAGTACCCAATATTTTGTTTATTTTGTTCACAGCTCTATCTCCAGGGCTGAAAAAGCTTTTGATTTTATTTGTGGAATGAATGAAAAAAATTAATAAATATACATTGATGTTTTTCAATGTATATTTGGCTTTTCACTGTGCACAAAGGATTTTTCCATATGGAAGCATTTTAATGTTTATGTAGCCAAATCTGTTAGTCTTTTCTTTTATGGAGTCTAAGAGTTTCATGTCTTCCTTAGAAAAGTTTTTCCAATAGCATAAGATTTTCCATCATACTAAAGAAAAAGGACTGTAGTGAAAAACTGGTAAAACCTGAATGAAGGCTGGTGATTAGTTAATAGACACATACCAACATTTTGGTAATTATTTTTGACATGTACCATAGTAATATTAACAATAGAGAAAACTGAGTGAGGAGTTAATGGAAGTCCTCTGCATTATATTTGCAGCTTTTCTGTAAATGTAAACTTATTCTAAAATAAAAAGTTTACTTCAAATTTATCTTTTCTTGGAGCATGTTTATAGCTTTGATTTCAGTTTTAGATTTTAAGTCCACACTGGAATCACTTTTTGTTGTTGTATTTTGTGAACTATGACAACTTTCCCCCACCCCTCTTATGGATAGTTGGTTGTTCTGGTTTGAAATGCTGCTGTATGTATGATATATGCTCAGTAGAGGAAGTGAACTTTTTTTTTTTCAAAAATGTTTAGACTCTTCTCATGTATTTATTCTTCCAGATTAATTTTCTAATCAGGTTATCAAGTTCTATAGACATTCTCATCATGATTTTGATTGAGATTATATGTATAATAGGTAGATATTTTTGTAAAATTTTACTGCATTAAATTAATCTACATAATATCCTTAATATATGTGAAGTTATTATCATCAATAACAAAATAGAAAATATGCAAAGTACATAGACAAGCAAGTTAACTGATGAGTAATCAAAAGACCAATGACATACAAAACTTACATCAGAGATTTCAAGCTAAAAAATAATAAAATACAAATTAAAGTTTGAGTCAGCACTGTTTTTTTTTTTTCAAGTAGAAAAGATTAAAATGAGCAATAATTTCTGGTTCTAAGGCTGGATGTGGTGGCTTATGCCTGTAATTCTAGTACTCTGAGAGTCCAAGGTGGGAGGATTGCTTGGGGCCAGGAGTTTGAGACCAGCCTGAGCAAGAGTGAGACCTCATCTCTACCAAAAATAGAAAAATTATCCAAGTGTGGTGGTGTGCACCTGTAGTCCCAGCTACTCAGGGGACTGAGACAGGAGGATCTCTTGAGCCCAGGAGTTTGAAGTTTAGTGAGCTACCATGATACCACTGCACTCTAGCCCAGGTGACAGGATGAGACTCTGTCTCAAAAAAAATTCTGGTTCAAGCCAGGATGTAGTGAAATAGTTTTGCATATATTATTGGCAGGAAAGTAAATGGTAGAATCTGTCTAGAGAACAAATTGGTAATTTATTTCAAATTCTTAACATTTCACATACTCATTTATCAAGTATATCCACTTTTAAAGATTTCTTGAAGGAAATAATCATGGAAAATACATAATTGTAAAAAACATTTCTAACAATATTGCTTTACAATAGTGAAAGTAACTTAATTTTACATTAGGGCCATGATTGAATAAAATTTGTTACACGTGTACAATGGAAACTCTCTATATAAATAATAAGTTTGTAAAGCCTATAAAGCTTGAGCCATTTCATTTGCTCTCTGGGTGGTAATCAGAGAGACACTTCAGATCATACATTTTTGTTTATGTATTCCTGTCCACAGTATAAATCCTTTCATAATCTGGTGAATGAATATGTTGGGTTTTAATGAAAGATAAAAAACAGGAGTGGGTGGTGACGGTGGTTTCGATTGTATGTGCTAAACATGAGAGGAACATCTGATTATGCAAGAACATTCCTGGGGTTTACACTGAGGAGATAAAAATGTATTGTTTATGACAACAGGTCAGTACCAATTACTCTCTGGGCTTAATTAGTCTCATTATGGAGGAAAAACACCTTAGATGGAATTAAATAGATTATGTACTGATTCCTAAATAGCTTGAAGAAAATAACTGGACTATAACCATTTTTATTCCTGATGTTTCTTAACTTGCTTTGAGGCTCTGGGAGATGTCAGCAGTTTATTGTAGAGGCCTAAGGTCCAGTTAAGATGTGTTAGGGTTAATCATATTCTTATGCTGAGTATAAAAGGGAAGGTGATTATTAGTTTTGGGGTGAAGCATAGTTTCATTTGGACTTTCGGATGTGGCTATCAGGTTCTTGCTAGAGAGATCTGAAGCTGGATAGCAAGCAAATCTAGCAGTTGTAAAGGTTAAATTGGGAAAGGCGAATTAGGAAGTTCAGTGTGTTTAAGGAACAAAGACAATCAAGAGAGCAACAGAAATCATAGGGGAATCACACTCTTATCTTGAACCAAAATAAAGGAAAGAGGTTGGCAGCAAGAGGAGAAAACAAATTAAATGTAAGTCCTTTGCTGTAAGCACGCATTTTGATTTGAAAGTCATTGGAAGAAGCTGGCTACAGCCCAGTCTTCTGGCAGCTCTTTGTTCTTCTTCTGCTCGATTTAGTGAGCCTTAGAGTTTGACTTCGAGAGGGAATAGACACCCAGGTTATAGGATTCTGAGCAGTGTTTAAGTCAAGAAATAAGAATTCAGTCGTATGACCTGTATTGCAAGAGCAAGATTTGTGGTGAGAAGCATCTGAAACAGTCCCTTGAAGGCAGGTTTTTGTTTATTTCTTGTTCTATTTACCCTCCTTCCTTATAGGGTTTCATGCAGGGGTATGTCTGAGGATACTTGTAAGTGCAGTGTGCGCCTCTTGAAGATATGACTGTGATATTAATTTTTGCTGAACCTTTAAAGGTTAGAATGCCTCAAGGTATTATGGAATCTGGCAGAGGTCGAGTCATTCTGAGTCTCATAGGTTTTTTTCCCTATAATAATTACATATGGTGAGAGTTTAAGGGAATTTTGTGATATAAATCACAGTTTCTTTAGGGCAGGGTTAGGACTTTAGGCCAAGAGAGATTAAATTCTTTTGAAAATGTTGACAGTTTTATTTTATTTTTAAAATTATCATAGAGTAAAATTGACTTATTTTGCTGTGTATTGTTCTATAAATGGTAACATATGTATATATGTTATGTTATTTATATGTTCTATAAATGGTAACACCAAAATGAGAACACAGAACAGTTTCAACACTCCAAAAACTCCCTCATGGCATCTCTTTATAGTCACACCCTCAGCCCCTCTGACCTCTGGCAACCACTATAGTTTTGTAATTTTGAGAGTGTCATATAAATGGAATCATACAATATATAACATTTAAGATGATTTTCTTTAATAATGCCTTTGAGATTCATTGAAGTTGCCATGGAAGTTCATTCCTTTTAATTGCTGAATAGCAGTATTACATGGCATGGATGTATCAAAGTTTGTTTATCCATTCACTTGTTGAAGGACATTTAGATTGTATTTGGTTCTTGGCAATTGTAAATAGGGTTGCTGTAAAAATTTATATACAGATTTTTGTGTTATTAAAAACTGGAGGAAAGAGGATCCTTGTTATAAAGTGGCAAAGGACTTAGCTACTTTGTGTTATCATGTTTTGTGGAAAGTAAGACTTGTAAGTGATGAACTTGGCTGTTTACCTGAGATTTTTAAGCAAAGTGTTGAAGGTGTGGCCTGTTTTTTCTTTGCTTCTTGTAGTAAAATGCAAGAGGAGAAAGATAAATGGAAGGAGGGATTGTTAAGCACGAAGAAACCAAAACTTAAAGATTTGGCAAATTTTTGGCCTATTCATATCACAAAATATGAGAAAAATAATGTGACTCATGGATCTAACCAACCATCTCAGCAGAAGCCATGTGTAGAGATGCAGTTATCCAGGAAAGGTCTGTAGAGGACCCTCCTTCTGATGGCTTGGATCCCTGCTGATTGCATTGGAGGCCAACAGGTTTTTGAGAATTGTATACCAGCAGAAACGCTGCCAGCTTGGATGGAAGGAGACAGAGACAGGATGAAGTGAAACAGGGCTTTCGGACTTCTGAGATTCTACAGGATGGGGCAATGGAGCTATCTAGTTGTGAACATGTATTCTCCTCCAGGAAAGGGAAGAATGCACCCAAAGGATGTTCAGATGTCGTCAGGGCTGCCATTGTTATCATGGCCCCAGATGGTAGGACTGCCTCCTAGCCAGGAGGGATGGGTTATCTCCTTGGTTTCAGCAGACCAGGCTGCCACTGCCAAGGGCTCTGGGGACAAGGCCACACTCTTGTGAGCCTGGAAGGTAGGACCACGCTGGTAGGCCTGAGGAAAGAGCATTGTTAAAAAGGATTATTCCAAGATGATTTCAAAGTCTTAAAATCTAAAGGAATTTGTCCTGCTAGGTTTTGGACTTGCCTGGAAGCCAAGACTACTTTCTCTTTCTGATTTCTCCCTTTTGGACTAGGAGTATCTGTTTTATGCCAGATAACTTGTCTGGTTTCATAGGTTCACAGCTGGAGGGGAATTTTGTCTCAGGATGAGTTACACCTCAAATATCACCCATACCTGATTTAGACATTTTGATGAGGTTTTTGACTTAGAGCTGATGCTGGGATGGGTTAAGACTTTTAGGGCTGCTGGGATGTGGTGAATGTATTTTACGTGTGAAAAGAACATGAATTTTTTTTTGGAGGAGATAGAAGATGGAATGTTGTGGGATGAATTTTGTCTCTCCCAAAATTCATATGTCAAAATCCTAACCTCCAGTTCCTTAGAATGTGACTGTATTTGGTGATAGGGTCTTTATAGAGTCAATTAAGTTAAAATGAATCATAGGCCCTATCCAAGATGGCTGGTGACATCATAAGAAAAAGATATTTTTACACAGGTAGGTACAGAGAGAAGACCATGTGAAGATACAAGGGGAAGATGGCCATCTACTAGCCAAGAAGGGAAGCCTAAGAAGAAACCAAACTTGCTGACACCTTGATCGCTGACTTCTAGCTTCCCGAATTGTGAGAAAGTAAATTTCTGTTTAAGCCACTCAGTCTGTTCTACTTTGTTATGACTGCCCTAGCAAACTAACACAGTAAGTTTCTGTGACTCTAGGGTGAATACCCAAGAGTGGAATTGGTGAGCCATAAGTTAAGTGTATATTTTAGTTTATAAGAAATTGTCAAACTGTTTTCCAGAGTGGTTGTATTATTTTGCACTCCCCCTACCCCCAGCATTGTATGAGAGTTCCAGTTGCTCTGTTTTACTTTTCTTTTTCTTTTTTGTTTTGTCATCACTTGGCATTGCCAGTATTTTTAAAATTTAGCCATTTTAATAGATGTATTGTTGTATCTTATCATGATTTTAATTTTCATTGCCTTGATGGCTAATGATGGTAAACATTTTTTTTACATGTGTTTATCCTTAGGTCCTTCTTGTTAAAGTGTCTGTCCAGGTTCTTTGTCAATTTCTTAGTTGAGTTGTTTGTCTTTGTATTGGTGGGTTTTGAGAATTATTTATATATTCTGGATAAAAGTTCTTTTTCAGATACATGATTTGCAAATATGTTCTTCCAGTCTTAAGCTTGTATTTTTACTCTCTTTTTAGGGTCTTTTGCAGCATGAAAGCTTTCAATTTTGATGAAGTCAAATTTATCAATTTTGTTTTTTATGAATTTTTTTTTGTGTGTGTCCTATAAGAACTCTTTGCCCAACCCTAGGTCACAAAGATTTTCTGTTATGTTTTCTAAAATTGTATAGCTTTCCACTTTACTTTTAGATCTATGATCCATTGTGAGTTAATTTTTATATAAAGTATGAACATATGAATACCTTCTCCTGGTTATTCAATCAAAGACTAATATAGATGCAACTGTGAAGGGGTTTTGCAGATGTAATTAAAGTCTCTAATCAGTTGAGTCTGAGTTAATAAACAAGGAGAAACATCTGGGTACACTTGACTTAATCAAGTGGTGGCCTTTTAAATAGGGACTAAGGCTCTCCACATTAGATCCAAAGACTCCACAATGCAGAGTGGAAAGGAAGTTGTGTGATCCTTCTGCAACACTCTGGGACTCCCACACTCACCTTTTAGTGCTGTTCTGCTGATTTTCCTGGTTGGCATGAAGCAGTGGCTGGGCCTGCAATTGCACTTCCTTCTCCATCAATCTTTCTTCAGCTTCTCTGACTCCAGGTGCGTGTGCTCAGCTCCATGATAAAGGGCTCTGGCTTTTGTAGGATACCCTCGTCACTGAGGTCAAAGAATGGACACTGATTTCAGTCCATCCTTATGGGATTCCCACTCACACTCATGGGATTCTAGGTATCATGAAACCTTTGCTTCCTGACTGCCTGTGGACTTCAGGGCTTTTTATCTAGCCCCCACATTATATAAGACAATTCCTTGTAACAAATCCAGAGAGAGAGAGAGAAGAGGGAAAATGATTTCCTACTGGTTCTGCTTCTCTGGCTAGTTCTGACTAATATAGTTATCCACTTTCCATTAAATTGGTTTTTGCTCTATTGTCAAAAGTTAGAACAACAGATGTCTCTGAGACCTTTTCCCCCTTGGGTGAAATGAGTAGCTGAAAGTCATCAAGGAGGGCAGTTGCTCTTGAGTAGATTGACAGAATTATCAGGGAAGGTGAGTTTTCTAAGAAACCTCATGATTTTGGCTTGGAGGTACATGATGTGCTCCAGTCTGTGTAGTGGCTGCTGGTGTCCTTCCATTGCCATCGTCACCTTAGGCTATGTCCCTATTTCCTTGTTAAAATTTCTCAATATTATTAAGTGAAATAAGAATTTGGAAAACATTACCTTCAATATAATACCACTAAAATGTTTTTATATGTGTATAGGTTAAAAAGAAACTTGGAAGTAAATATACCTGCAAGTTGATAGTAGTCATCACTGGGTGCTGAGATTATTAAACTTTTATGACTTTTTTGCTTATTGGTACATTCTAAATTTGCTGCAGTGAACAAGGTGTTATGGACTGAAGGTTTGTGACCCCCCAGAATTTATATGTTGAAGCCTTAACCCTCAATGTGATGATATTTGGAGATAGGGCCATTAAGGAAGTAATTAAGGTCAAATAAGATCATAGGGTGGTGTCCTGACTCCATAAGACTGGTGTCTTTCTAAGAGACAACTTGGTCTTCCTTTCAGTGCCATGTGAAGACACAGTGAGAAGACAGCTGTCTGCAAACCAGAAAGACAGCGCTTACTAGCCATCGTCCCCAGCTGGAGCCTTAATCTTGGACTTTCCAGTCTCCAAAACTGTGAGAAAATAAATTTCTGTTGTTTAATCCACCTAGTCTATAGTTTTGTTGTGGCAGCCCAAGCAGATTAAGACACATGGATTATTTCTGTAACAAGTATGTCAAACAATAATACTTATTTTAGGAAAAAATGAAGAGCCTGACTTAAAAGATACTGAAAACAAAAGTGCAAGATCTTTCGCTAATTATATCTTGAATTCCTCAAAAGAAACATACAAGATAAACGCTTAAGTAGAGATGCAGAGAAATAAGTTATTTGTTTTTTCTGTGTTTCATGGAGAGAGCTGTTACAATTTCTTTTCGTTGGAATTAATCAGGAGTAAAACTTAGGGCAACTAATTTTACATCCGGTTAGAGAGTTCAGCTACAAGAGTTTTTCTTGCCCACACAATCCCTGCCTTCTCTCCCCTGTCTTGTACACTTGCGCACTTGTTTTAATCTTCCACACTAGGTTGATACTACAATATAACATATTGTAAGACCAACACTCTATCTCTTTAATAATGTTCAATAAATTGGAATCAAATTAAATCAATAATATCACAGCTTTTCCATCCGTTTGGCTTCATGTCTGATTACTTTTCAAATGACTTCTTTGACAACAGATGATGTTGACTGGATGCCTCCTCTTTCCTTTGCTGTTGCAAACTTTTCTATTTTCCATGCTGGTGTTCATTTGATTTAGAGGGAGAAAAATTCTAAAGGGCATACTCTACAGGAAGGCAGATGGTTGGTGGTGTGATTGTGGAAGGTGTGCATTCTTGTTTCATCTTTTTTGCCTCTGAATTTCCATATAACATGTTTCCGTGGATTTCCATTTCAATATGTTTTGTATGTGGCAAAGACTCCTTCTAGAATTAGTTCATATTCTTATTCTGTCTCTCTCTCTCTCATTCTTGTTTCTACTTCCCTAAGTCATTCAGATATTGTGATGGAAAGTGACCAACATTTTCTTTATGGAGAGCAAATTTTGTTATTAACATGAAGTGAAATCACATTTTTTGATCCCAAGCTGTTCCTTACATATGAAGCATCTTTCTAGATGTATTAAAATAATTAATTTATGTCACTTACATAACATATAGATGATCACCATATCATTTAAAATAAAATTTCATGTTTCTCTCCCCAAAATATATTCTAGGATTTGCTATTTTCCCCGTGGTTATTATTGAGATCAAATGCTATAGAATCTCTTTAATGGACAAAGCATAGTAAACAAACCTCATAATTTAGGTAACTATGTAATTAATTTCATTAGGTAGCACATTAATAAAGCTGAGATTTGGAGTTTAGATTATTTGTGAATCACAGTATTGTTCTCCTGATGTACAAATGAGCAACCACCTGTTTTTCAAATGGTCTTCAAGATGATGACATTTCACAAACTAGAGTGTTCACACGCATTGCAGGATGGTAAAACTGATTACTTCCTTAGAAATCCCCTTATCCTACCTCCTCATTTTAGCTCACTTTATAGATAAAAAAATAGACACCAAGTGCCCTGAGATACTAAGTCCTTCCTTGACCAGGATCGTGTAGCTTGTTCTGGCTGGTTCTAGAATAGAACTCAGGTTCCTGCTTCCTGGCCCATTTATTCACAGTAAAGTAGGAGTATGGAGTTGCACACTGCCCCTCCAGTAATTAAAAAATAATGCTTTCTTTTCAATACTTGAACAAATTCCACTCTAGAAGAATCAATTCTGTTGGGTAAAGGAGGAAAAACTTAAATTTACCAAATGCTATTATCCCAATTTCTCTGCTGATTTAGTCTCATTAAACAACTCCAATATCTTTCAGGTAAATGTTCACCTTTTGGCTTGCCTCCTGCTTCCTCCTCTCCCTGCTCCACTTCAGTGAGGCATCTGGACTTTAACGGGGACAAGGGAGGGACTTACACTAGCCTGCGTATCTGGGATATGGAGCCTCGGTGTTACATACAGGAGCCTTTAGGCTACCGCCTTCTCAGAGAAGGAAGGTCTGTTCATACTCCTCTTCTGGAATTTGCTTGGGCTCCACTGTTATCATCTAACCCTTAGGGGTATTACTTGGGCACCAGCTATGGAAACTCATGGTTCTTGGCCAGTTGCCTTTGGTCACTGAAGCATCTTTGTTCCAACTCCCACCACCCTCTCAGCACCTTTGTGTCTCCTCCTTAGGCCTCAGGGGAACTTGTGGATCCATTGCAGGCTGCTCAAAAGCCATGGGGGACGAAAGTATTATCTCATGCAATCTATGTAGGCCTCATCTGTAGGTCACATCGTAGTATACCATCCATGCCATGGAATTTGGCAGCAAACTGAATTCAGTGCTTCCTCCTGAGACGTGAAGACTTTTCCTAACTGCATCCAGAGAAGTGGGCCACTATACCTAATTTCCCCATACTCATTTGAGTGCTTCTACCATAACTATCTGTAGGTATAGATAGTTTTTGAGGGTGAACCCCATGAGGGTTTGAACACACTACCCTGTCTTTTCCCCTTCTCCTTTCCACAATTCTCTGGTCTAGAAGGTTGTGCTAGGTCCCCTTCATATATGCCAAATGCTTTCCATTTTAGCATATCCTGAGTTAAAAAATTCTATTCTATATGTCAAAAATTGAACCCCACTTTTTTTTCAAATTCCTGCTGTGATAATCCTAACCTCCATGGGACCTCTGGCATAACAAAGGGATGTTATAGAACAGGAAAAGAAAAACAACTTAATATATTGCTAAAAATATTATTTCCACTTAAATACACTTAGTCAGTTATCCCAATAATATTTATTGATTTCTTCCCATGCATCAGATATTAGGAATGTAGAAAAAAATACATTTTGTGTGGCAAAAAGAGAGAATAACCAACCAATGACAATACTTCATAGTAACCACCAAAATGGGGTCTTATAAAAAAGACATTGAAGATAGAAAAGTCTACATGTACCTGCCTAGGGAAAATCAGAGGAGGCTTCTTAGAGATGACACTTCTATTATGATATGCTGCCTCCAATGTTCCATTGATAAGCAAGAGGATGACAATGTTATAGATCCATTCAGATCCATTCCTTCACAACAGAAATATTGATGATGGAATGGCATCAATATACAATAGTTTACATTATAGTAAACAATAGTTTACATTATACAACTCTACCAGCAACAAAGTGGTCCTCTACACAACACAGATCTTGCTGATTTGTAGGACTGTACATATTCTTTAGGTAAGTCTCACTAAAAATATAGAATAAAAGGACACTCATCCATTCATTTAGTCTACAACTGTGAGTACCTACTGTGTACTAGGTATAGCAGATAAATAAATGAAGAAGAAAGAAAAGGTCCTGTCTCAATGACCTTACATTCTACAGAGGGGAAGCAGCAAACTAATCAAGTTAGATTCAGATATTAAGTGTCATGAAGAAGGTGAAACAGGATGGTGTACTACATTGTGACGGGGGTGGGGAGAGATGCAGTAGAATTTAAACTTGATTTCAGTAACAACAAAATGATCGGGACATAAATGCTTTATATTTTTTTCACATATGTGTTGGGTGGGAAAAAGTCAAATCAACAGAATTAGAAGATGTCTTTTACAAGGGAAAATTTCAATTTCTAAGATTAGCATTTATCTCAAAACACTTGGATTTCTTGTGTTTGATGGAATCTATAGGGAAAACCATTGGTTCCTGTAGTAAAATAATAGCCTGAATCTCCAGTTTTTGTAATGGAGGGAGAATCTCCTCATAGGAAAAGGTAACTCTACAGCTGATCCTTACCCTCTTGGGAAATTTCTTTGCATGATACTGGTTTAAGAGGGGTGCTAATTTCCCTTTCCCCATTCTGCAAAGTGTAGACATAAATACTTTCCTTAATTTCTTTTTGAATAGCTGAGAAGATTATGTTTTTAATGTTTAATAAAGACTTAAAGACAGGGCAAACAAGGGATTCAACCACAGAAAATAATGACTAACAATATTTCAATTTTGTGAAAAATATTAATCACATCTAAGATGTTGGATGAACTGAAAGTAGGATGAACTCAAAGAGATTCACACTTTGACACATCATACTCAAATTGTTGATGGCCAACAACAAAAAGAGAACTTTGAAAACAGCAAGAGAAAAGCAACTCATCACAATAAGATAAGTTAACATGGGCAATTGATTTTCAACAAGGCTGGCAAGAAATTTCCATTGGAGACAAAATAGTCTTTTTAACAAATAGTCCTGGAGCAACTGTATATATATTCATGTGCAAAAGTATAAAGTTGATATCCTATCTTGTACTGTATGAAAAAGTAATTCTAAATGGATCAAAGACATAAATACAAGAGCAACAACCATCAAACTTTTAGAAGAAAACATAAGTGTAAATCTTTGTAACCTTGGGTTAGAAACTGGCTTCTTAGATATGACTTCTAAAGCATAAGCAACCAAAGAAAAAAATAGAAAGAGCTGCTTTCTTGCCTAGCTGGAAGGGACCCCTCCCACTCTGCGGCAGCTCTCTCTTCCATGCCTTCTGGAGGGCCTTCAAATCTGCCTAAACTTTATAAATTATCAGACCAAGGCAGCAACAGCAAGTCATATGGAGAAATAGAAAGCCCATCTCCTGCCCCAGGTTTGCTCTACAGATGCCTGTTTTCTGTCTTGAGTCTTGTCAATTCCTAAAGTAATCGACGCAGCAATGCTCACTTCCTGAGGGGAGACTCCACCATCTCCCCAGCTGCTGTAGAAGTGCTATCTTATGTGGTTTCAACAGAAAAAATCATATGAGAATTATCACAATTCACGTTTTCACAAGAGACACAAAGAGTAGTAAGGTGGATTTTCCCCTCACATTTTCTTTGCCTTTGAATGATTTAAAAAAAAAGAGAATTTTGCTAATCTAAGTAGCATCCCATGTGGTACTTCAAGGGGTTAGTGCAGGCTGAGCTCTGACAAAAACCAGTTCAGCCTTCCTTTATTTCCCCTCTTTAGTGTAGGCTGAATACTGTGTAAATATATTCCTGAACTCCCCAGGAACTTTTGTGAGCAATATTTAGCGTAAGGACACACACATTTCCCTAAAAACCAGCATGCAGGCACAGCAAATGCATACATAAAAAACAAACAAAAATTGCTCCAATTGAAATTTAAGTGCCTGTAACCATGCCTGAAAAATATTGTGGGCACTCAATTAATTTTTATTTTATTTTTTTAAATTAAGATATAATTTATATGCCATAAAATTCACTCTTTTAAAGTGTGAAATTCAGTATTTTTATTATATTCAAATGGTTGTACAACCATCACTACTATCTAATTCCAGAACATTTTCTTCACCTTGGAAAGAAACTTCGTATCCACAATCCACTTTCACCAAACCCTAGCAACTACTAGTCCACTTTCTGTCTCTATGAATTTTACTGATCTTGCACATTTCATATAAATGGAAGCATACAATAGGTGTCCTTCTGTGTCTGGCTTCTTTCACTTAGTGTTATGTTTTCAAGGTTCATCCATAATATAACATGTTTCAGTGTCTGTTTATGGATGAATAATATTTCATTGTATGAGTATACATTTGTTTACCCATTTTTAAATATCCATTCATCAATTGATGA
>CM052437.1:53539025-53558147 GCA_028533085.1 Varecia variegata
AAGGCATACATTGGTTTGGCCCCAAAAGGTGGGCCATCTCCAAGGGGGTGGGGGGTTTGGAGGTTATAGGTAGGTTTAAAGATTCTTTGACTTGCAATTGGTGAAGACATGAAGTTTTGTTTAAAGGCTGGGAATGTTTTAAGATAAGAAGGTCTGTTAATTAGAGACAAGACACTGGACATATTTGTTGTGTAGATTGAGGACCTGCAGGGTTGTCTTGCATAGCCTTAGGCCTGTTAATGAGTTATAAAGGATGTCTCCAAGAAGGGAGGGGGCATGATGAGGCATGTCTGACCTCCCTCCTTGTGGCAGGCAATTCAATTTTAGGGTATCACCTTGGCCAGGAGGGGGTCCATTGAGTCAGCCGGTGGTAGAGGGAGCCTTAAGATTTTATTTTAGTTCACAATATACAGTTGCTCCAGGACTATTTATTAAAAAAACTATTCTGTGTCCAAAGGAAATTTGTTGGCACCCTTGTTGAAAATCAATTGCCCATGTTAACATATCTTATTGTGATGAGTTGCTTTTCTCTTGCTGTTGTGAAGGTTCTCCTTTTGTCTTTGGCCATAAACAATTTGAGTACCATGTATCAAAGTGTGAGTCTCGAGTTTATCCTACTTTCAGTTCATCTGTCATCTGAGATGTAGATTAATATTTTTCACAAAATTTGAAATATTGTTAGTTATTATTGTTAGGCTTAAAGAATTCACCCTCCCCAAACTTCCATCCAAACCTCCTATAAAACCCACCCCTCTCTCCTTCCTAGGAGTGTATTAGGCAGTAGCCTTTGCCAGACTCCCCCCCCCCCCAGGGAGATAAGGAATGAAATGCAAGAGGGGAACTTACTTTCCTTATCTCTCCAGTTTGTTTGAAAAGAATTTGTTTACTCCTCCCAGAAAAACCCTCTATAAAACCCAAGGCTCTCCCCTTTTCTCTCCTGGATGCCTTTTTCAGCCTCTACCAATCTGCACCCAGATGCTCAAAGTAAACAGCATTTTGCTACACATGAGGCTTCGTGTGTCTCTTGGCTCTAGACCTAACAATTATTTCTTCAAATATTCTTTCTGCCCTTTCTTTCCTTTCCTGGAAACCTAGTATGCATATGTTGGTATGCTTAGGGGTGTCTCTTAGGTCTTTGAGGTTCCATTCATTTTTCTTAATTCTTTTTTCTTTTTGTTCCTTAGACTGATAATCTCAATTAACTTATATTCATAATTTCTGAGATTTTCTTCTGAATGCCCAAATTTTCTGTTGAGTAACTTCAGTGAATTTTTCATTTCAGTTATTATGCTTTTCAACACCAGAATTTTTATCTGGTCCTTCAAAAAAATTTCTCTGTATTGATATTCTTATTTTGGTGAGACATCATTCTCATACTTATTAATACTTCAGTTCATTAAACATATTTTCCTTTAGTTATTTGAACATATTTCAATGACCGATTTAAAGTCCGGGCTTCCTCCAGAACAATTTCTATTGATGCTCTTTTCTTGCTGTGTTTGGGCCATTCTTTCTTGATTTCTCATATATCTCATAATTTTTTGTTGAAAACTGAACACTTTAAATAATATCATGTGTCAACCCTACACATCAGATTCTTCATCTTCACTGGTGTTTATTGTTTTTACTGTTTGTTGTTTGTGTTTTCTGTCATATGGGGCCACTGAAGTCTCTGCTTTGTTTGTTTAGTGGTTAGCGAATGATTAGGTAGAGATTCCTTAAATACCTGGAACCAATAAATCTTCAGTCTTTGTCAAGGGTCTCTGTGTGCATGATAGGCAATGCCTCTAACACTCAGGCAGCCAGGTGATTGATAATCCTTTTGCCTTCACTTTCTGTTTGCATAGACCTCAAGGTCATCCAGAGATAAGACCTTCGGGCCTTCTCAGATCTTTCTCTACCATGTTCACAGCCCTGGGTATGTGTATGGCCCTACAGATTCCCAGGAATATGTCAAAGCTTTTCAAAGTCACTATGGACATCTCATTACCCAGCTTTCCTTTTTAAACTTTTTGGTTAGCCTGTTGTTTGCCCCAACAGTTATCTACCATCTCAGGCAGCTCTGAAGTTCAACAATTAAGAAAAGTGTTTTCAACAAATGCCCCCCAGGGGAAGAGACTTTTCACACTGGGTGACCTCAGGGAGCCAAGGCAAATAAAGACACTGTTGCATATGGTGTCTTCTAGGCAACTACCATGCAGGTCAAATAATGACAATTCTCTGGGAAGGAGGCTTGGAAGGAGCCGCAACCTCATTCGGCACCCTGAGGTAGCTGCCAGGCTGTTGGTTTTTAAGGTTACTCCAGAACTGGGAATGAGACTAGAACAAATAAAAATGCTACAAAGCTCATCATTCTTCCTGAGATTCAGACATTTTTCTTTAATAAATGCTCTCTGGATTGTTGCAAGCCTTTGATTAATTTCCAGAGTTCTGAAAAAAGTTGATGCTGACAATTTTTGCTGGTTTTCTTATTGTTTTCACGGATGAGAGAATTTTTGAAGGTCCTTAACTCTGCTGTTTTCACAGATGTCACCCCTCAATTTTTGATCAATGATTTGGTACATAGACCTTGGGCTTATTAGCTTGAAAATATTTATAAAGCAAGTTTTTTCCAAATACTAGCTACTGTCTCAAAAAATGATCAGACATGGAAAAAAAAAAACTCAGAGAAATGTTTAAGTACATTTTTACCTTTGTATATAGATCAAAGTACATGAAATTACCAATTTTGTAGATCAAACGAGTATAATATTGGTGATTTCTTATAGCCTAACCCAATATTTTCTAAAGTCTTGGTTTCTCATTCTATTTTTCTCCTTTGCAAAGAACAACCTGTTCAGAAAACTTCCAGGAAATATAATGGATCCCATATAGCCTTATTAAATTATTGCAAAAGCACCAGAAGAAATGTGCATTTTAACTGTCATTGTGTGAAGAACAGCATTTATTCAGCAGTGGTTAAGCACTTTCTGTGTAAAGTCCTAAAATCTGAGACTTTCCATAGGAGCACACATTTAACACAGCAGTCAGATATAGCAACACTTTGCTATCAAGCAAGGGATAAATGATAAAAGAAAGGATGGGTGAATGAACACTGTGGGAGACAGATTAACTCCGTAGAAAGGGCTACGAAAGGCCTCATAGAGATTGTGTCATTTCAATCAGATCTTAAAGGATAAGACATGGTTTCTTGGACGAAGAAAGTGAAGACAAACAGAAAGGATGGCAGGTGAAAAGTCACAGCGTTGTGAGAGGTTTTGGCGATTTTTATACGACAGACGTAGCTGGAGTTATAGCGTACAATTTTCTCATGTGTTTTATTTTTGTACAAATTGGCATTTTTACTTTCTACCAGCAAAATGTGTATGTTTTATTTTATAATATGTTTCAAAAGGCTTGGACAGTCTGCCTTTTATGAACAGAAATTGTTATATATTAGCTCGGGATTGCCTGCATGCTGGTTTGTTCTACCACATATGCTGCCAATAATAATGAGGGAGGAAAAAACCCTAGAGGAAGAGTTCATTTAATTTTTATTGATCGTCTTATATCTTAAGAATTTCATCAAGCAAAGTGACAACATACATAGAACCTGCACCAAAAAGTCTTAGCTGAGTGAACAAGAATGAATCAGCACAGTAAATAAAACATCATTTTTCTTCTCTTGGCCTGCTACCTCAAGGTCATTGTTAAAAGACAGAGTACACCAGAGCAGTGGTTGTTAAACCTGGCTGCACATTAGAAACATCTGTAGATAATTTTGAAAATACAGATCCTTAGGCTCCATTCCAGACTGAGTGAATCAGAATGTTAAAGTTTTTTGGCTTTTGTTTGTTTGAAGCACATTCAGTGATGCCCATGCTTTAGCAGGCTTGGGGACAAGTCCTTAGAGGGCTTTGCTTGCTCCAGAATTGTCCAGCTGTGTGGATTGCTTCAAGCCAACTTAATCAATATGACTAAGAATAAATGAATATTATTTTCTAAAAAATATACTACACCATGTCAGAGATGTTTCCTTAATCAGTTTGCAAAGGTATAGAAGAAGGAAATTTAAAGAGTTAATGAAGCAGGCGTGAGAAAAAGCCATGACCACAATATTGTCTAGGGAAATCAGTCTCTCAGAAGTCTATAAATTTATGGTGATTGTGTTTAATGATCATGACTCAGTAATGAAATCAGCCATAAAACTTCGACTATCTACAAGATTAACAAAACATACATTTTGTTTTTACTCTGAGCATATCACCATTTTATTGAATAGGCTAAAGTCGGTGGAGGAATAATCAGGAATAAGTTATATGTTTTTTTTCCATCACTGCTTTCAGGCATTCTTTGATAAATTTGCCTTCTCTTTGAGACTGGAGGCAAATGTTCAGAGTCACAGCCTTCGAGCCTTCATTAATCTGTGGTCACCAGTAGAGGGAGTGTCAGCCCATGAACTTGGCAGCAGAGACCAGGTGGGGAACAGGACACTAAGTACATCTGAGGGTTCCTTTTTCTGCCATCCTCTCCTCTTTGCCATGAGGACTTTGTAATTTTTCTCTTATATTCAGACACCATTTTGGAGAATAGAAATGGAAGGGTAAAACATGAAATACTGAGCATTTTTATAACTACAAAATTGGACTTGATCCCAGATTATATTAATGAAAGACTTGGAGGAGAGAGGGGTGGAGCAGAAAGGAAAGACGTGCATTAAAAATCTTTTTCTCCAGTGGGGATAAGGAAAAAGAGATACATTTTAATCATTTATTTTATTATTTTCCCATTAAAATGTACAAATGCTCTGAGCTTATTAGAGATAATTTGGAAAATACAGTGTAACATAGACGTGTGTATGTGCACCCAAACACATACACTCATGAAAGATTTATTATAGACAACAGATATAAGCAACAGGGGCAAGAAAACATAAATCAACTTAAAGGAGGTTCACAATATCCAAACAGATTTCAGAGTCCTCTCTCAGTCACTAGGTTGTGCTTTATCTCTAGCTCATGAACCACTAAAATATTTTGATTTCAGGGAAGCCACAGTTCATTCAAGTCTGGGTCTTTTATAGTCCTCTGGTCTTGTAGCTAAAACCAGGCTATGTGACCAGTTTCAATAGCAGAAACCAAGATAGCATAACAGAAACCAGGTGCAAACCATTCATTCATACATTTTCTATAAGCAATATTGGCAAGCTGTTACAGACCTCCCTATTTTTATGCTTTAAAAAACTAGATTAGCACAAAACTACATTAATCCCTATGCAATATATTCTATTCTGGCTTGGCTAAAGATCAGTACCATGGCTCCAGGCATCCCTGGAAATATTTTTAGGAGTTCAATATACCAGTTGAGAATTACAATGCAATTATACACTGTGAATTAATGTTTTTCATAAGGTTTGCAAAATTCTAAATCATTATCTCTTCACATATTGCTTCTTGCCCATTTTATCTTTTATCCTTTCTGTGACATACATATACATATATGTGTACATAAAACCATATGCTATATATATATATACATATATATGGTTATTAAATTTCTGTCTTCTCATTCATGTGTTCTTATTTTTTCATATTCTACTCCAGTGGGTCTGATATGCTATCATGCTCATCTATTAGGTTCTCAGTTTTATTTTTCACTTATAAATTTTGATTTGATTTTCAATTAAAATTTCTGATCTTGTCAACTTTTCTTCATTGTTGAACATATTGATCACAATTACCTTTAAATACCTATTTGTTATCCCAATAATTGAATCATCTATGAATTTGTTTCTATTGTCTTTTTTTTTCTTTCTGTTCTTGTAATTTTTGGTTGACTGTCAGACATTGTGTATGAAAAGTTACAGAGGCTCTGAATGATAATATCTTTCTCCCAAAAGAGTTCCTTTCATAGGCAGCTAGAGAGGGGTCAGATCCTATCAGTCCAGTCAGGTACTGACCCGAATCAAGGCCGAGTTGCAGCTTTTGTGCATCTCCATGTATTGCCAGTTTGCTTTTGCTCTTATTACCTAGTCCCTCAGAAATTCCAGTTGGCCACCTCCTCCTGGGTGGGTTTTGAACTCCAATTTTTACCTCCTCAGATCTGTTATGAGACTTTGAAAATTTTCTCTGCTCTTCGGCAGCTTTCTTCTTAGCTTCTTTTCCTGTTCATCTTAAGAATTCTGCTAATGCTGGAAGAAAAAACACAACTAACTAAGAGAGTAATGGAAAAATTTTGGCCTCTGACTCAAAATTAAGTGAATGAATATATGTTAAAGAACTACTTAAATAAATCCTTAAAAGTAAATAGTATTCAAATTTAGTACTAGAATTAAAGGCGGATATGACATACACTTTCTAAATCAGTAGGAAAAAAATGCAAGCAAATTAAATAAAAGAGAGAAAACAGCAAGATAATACTAAAAAATGAAAAAAAGGATGAAATCATGTTAAAGAGATGTCAGAAGTGTGACCAAATATAATGTAACAATAAATACAAATAGGACAAGCTCATCTATTAAAAATGAAATTTCCTTAAAAAACAGTATCTACCTATATTTCCTACAAAGAAAAGAATATATTTAAAACAAAATGACAAAGAATATTTATAATAAATGCTTGCCAAAAGTAAGTTAGGTAAATGCAAATGAAAATAGTCAAATACGTAAGATAAAGTTTACAGAAAAAGTGTTAAATAGAACAGTGACTAATATTTTATAATAAAGAGTCACATTTATAATAAATGAAGCATCACAAACCTTTATTCTGCAAATAAGATCACATTGCAACAGAGGAAAAAAAATGTTGTGAAAACAAAGATAATTTGACAGAAATGCAATAACTGGGGATACTATAAAACCTCTGAGTCATTGCCAAATAAAGCTGACAAAAATAAATCTGGATATAGAATATATAAATAACTTTGGATTCTAGAACACAATGAAACAATGCTTTCAAATTATTTCTAATATATAATTGTCTGTCCAGCCAAACTACCAATCAAGTGACAAATAGGGTCATTTAAATTTTCAGGCACTCAGTGCATTTCCTTTTTATGTTTTTATTCTTAGGAAGTTACTGGTGTATGTGCTTCAGCAATATGACAGGGAAATCCAATAGTGTTGAGTGTAATAAATACATCTAACTGTGGACTCTATAAAGAGAGGACATATATTTGAACTCCTATGGAATACTTAGGCAAAAAAGCCCTATTTTTGTGTTACAAAGAAAGTCTTAAAATGATTCCAAAATCAGACATTATAAAAAACCACATTCTCTGACCATAATATAATAAAATGACAAGTAATTAAGAAGATGTCAACTAAAAATTTTTAACACTTTTGAAATTTAAGGAAAAAAAAAAACCTGTTAATATTTTTTAGGTGAAAGAGAAAATCAAAACTTCATTTATAGACTGTTTAGAAATAAATGATACAAATAATACTTGTAGCTGAAATGCTTTTATTAAATAAGAGAGAATGAAAGTAAATAAATCAGGCATTTTACTAAAGAAGATATGAAATGGCAGTCAAATAATCTTAGGAAAAGTAAGAAAAAATTTTTAATTAGAAACTAAAAACAATTTAAGCTATTAATAATTAGAAAATAAAAATTAAAAATATGTATTTAATCTAAGACCCAGTTATTTAAAACCTCCAATAAAAATGGAGAATAAATAATAAATAAATGGAGAATAATAATATGGAAAATAATTAATAATAAATAAATGGAGAAATATAATATGGAAAATACTGAGATTTTAAATATTAGAACACAAGGCTATATACAATGCTATAATAAGATGGTCAAGAAAATTTTCTAGGGAAATATTAATGACCAAAATGAAATCAAAAGCATAAAATCTAAATATATATAAATGGAATAGAGTGAAAAAACTGTCAATGTAGCCAGCTCTCTAGAAGGCACTGGGCCTAAATAACATAATGGGTAATTTCTATCAAACATTCAAAGAAAAGTCATTCTTTATGGTATTTAAAAATGTTTCAGGAGAGTTCAAATTCAATGAAATAGTTGAATACATACATTTGTATCTGCTCCACTTCCAAATTCCAACACAGTGATGTTAAGGAATAATAATAAAAATAGAAAGATAGAAAACCTATAAGGATAAAGAGAATAAAAGAAAGGACAGCAGTAAAATGGATTAAAAATGTCAAGTTGTATTTAGCAGATGGAGCATGGCTACAGAGCGGAGACTTTATTGGCAGAGCAGAGGGAAGTTGAAATCTTAAGACTGGTAAAGGCAAAAAATGAAGAGATGCTCAGGGATTAGTTGAGCAGAATTCAGGAGAGGCTCAGTATCTTGGAAAGCAGTATCAGGTTTCGTGCTGAATCCCTGCTGATTGATTGGAAGTTCATAGAGTAATTTCAGTGGTTTGTGCCTTCACAACAGCCAGTCACTACTCACTTACTACCTTAAGACATCGAATCTTATTCCAAGGAGAAATAGAACCAGATACACTCTGGACTCAAGAACACTGGAACTGGCGATGAGTAGGAGAAAGACAGATGCCATACTAAAAACAGGACAGGTGTGCATTGGTGAGTTCTCCAGCTTCTCCCTCCTCTGCTCCCTGCCCTCTCCTCCTGGCATTGCTTCTCCACCCACAACATCTCCAGAAGGCCCACAGTCAGGCACAAACCAGCCCTCCACTCCTCACACGGGAGAGTAGAGGATTATCCTTTGGAGAAACTAAATGGCTTCAGAGAAAGGGTCTCCAGCATTATATTATTATATTTGACAGTTTCTCAATGAAAAATCTGATATGTTGTCTCATTGCATTATAGTGACTCCTACGCAATATACCTGCCTGTGACCACAGGCTTCTAATCAGTTTTTATTGACTCACTCATAGATGAAGAGACAGTCAAAGAATATCATCTATTTGGGGGGTGCTTTTAACATTAAAGACAGAGAATGATACAAACACAAAGCAAATGCGGGAAAGGATCTTAGAAGATATAAAAAGCATATCAGGGAGCATAAGAAAACTACGCTGCCCTCTCGAAATATGTAACAGTCATTAATATGCTGTAAGAGATAGGAAAAAAAATTACATAAGAAAACATTGTGTTCGTAAACAAACAGAAAATGTTATGTAAAAGGGACCATTAGAATATAGGAGCTCTTGGAATTTCAGATAGAGCAACCCCATTCATTTCATTGAATGGTTGAGAGGCAAAGCCAGGGACCTTCTTAGAAATTAGAACACAAAGACAAAGAAATTTGCAACAAGGTGAGAAAGACAGTATTTGTGAATCAATGCATAAGGTCCAACATCCAAACAATAGATATTTTAAGAAGAGACAACCGAGGAGACAGAGAAAAGTATTAGAAAATAATACAGGATCTTTCACTTCTGGGACTTTTTTCCGAGTCTTCAGACAGTAAAGACCCATGTGTCCAGTGCAATGAATAAAAAAGGGGCACCCCAATGTATATCATCATGACATTTTAGAATAGTGATAAAGAGAAAAATCTTAGGCTCCTTCTTAAAAGACAAAAATATTACCTATAAATAAGTGATAGATGACACTGGAACTTTCAAAAATATATTAATAATTGGATGCTAGAAGACTGTTGAGCAAAGCCTTCATATTTGAATGAATATTATTTTTAGTGGATAATCGTAAACTCAGACAACCTACTGAATACAACCCAGTATTCAGACATAACAGTACTAGAAAAATTTACCTCTTATGTACTCTTTATCAGAAGCTATTGAGTTGTTCTTTAGCAAAATGATGGGGGCAAACAAAACAGAGGAAGACACAAGATAAGAAACAGGGCATTAATCAGAAGGAAATCTGCATGATGACTGTGCAACAGATCTATAGAGAAATTAGGGCTCTGTATTTATGTATTTGAAAAAATTATTGATAGATAATGGGAATACATAAAAAACAATGGAAAGTGCAGAGAAAACTATGCTAATGAAAAAACAATTATTGATAACAGGAAAAGTTGTATTAGAAAATAAGCATAATCATAGAATACTCTAGCTCACTTATAAGCAATATAACCATAAACTATTTATCTAATCAACTGATTTTGCTATAATTATATTGAGAGTTTAAGGGAAGCAAAAGTTGGAGAGTTATGTAAAGAACACTTTCTAAAACTACAAATTTATAAATAGTCTTTACATTTGGTAAATCAAGAAACAATCATATAAACAATTAGATAGAAATGTGAAGATAAATACTAGGAAAAAATAGCCAAGAAAGCTAAAAGTAGGAATGGAACTAAGAAGCAGCAAACTGGGCAGAGGGCTGCTTTATTTCATTAGAAGCTTTTTAGTATTTTTTTCTATATTTTAATTACATAATGCCTTATCTGATAAAGATAAGAGCATTGAAAAGGTGGAATATTTCCCAATTGGTAACCTCTCAGTTAAAAACTTAAAAACAGTAACACAAAATAGATAACTGCACATAATCTCAGCTGTAGATGAGTCAAATAAAATATTAACAAGTAAAATTCATAAAATTCACAGAGTAATGATAAACAATGATCAAGCTGAGCTTAATTCAGAAAGCAAGTAAGGGATAACATTATAAAAGAAAGTACATAGTCTCTTTTTAATGATATATTATTCTTTTAATTTTTTTGTGGGTTTTTTAAAATTTATTTCAGCTTATTATGGGGGTACAAAAGTTCAGGTTATATATATTGCCCATGTCCCGCCCATCCCCCCCCCAAGTCATAGTCTCTTTTTAATAGATACTAGATAAAATTAAACATCTATTATTGATTAAAAGAAAAATCTTAGTATACTAGAAAAAAGAATGATATTTCACTGATAACAAGAGCATCTAAAATCATCACTCAACATCATCCTTAATAATTATATACTACAAGAAGTACCTAAAATTAGGCAAAAATGATTATGATTGTCTCTATTGTTCTGGACATTTTGAGCAAACCAATAAGGCAAAGAAAGACATAAATGGTGTAAATATTGGAAAGATCCCAAATTATTTTATTTGCAAATGATATGTTGTTTACCTGGAAAACACATGAAAGGAAATTGAAAAGCTATTATGATTTCAAAGAGAGTATTTAAGAGAGTCTGTTATAAAATAATATACAAAAATTAATAACTTTTTTATACCAATAATAACTAGAAACTATAATGTATAGAATATATAATACCCTAATTACACCAGCAACATAAAACATACTTAATAATAAACTGAAAATAAATGTGGAGGATTAATTTAAAGAGATATACCAAATTTTTCTGGAAGGCTGGGTCTGGCTTTATATGACAACGAAAACAAATCCAAATCACAGTGACTTTAAACAGCAGTTCTCAAACTTTATGGTTTCAGCATCCTTTTGCCAGATGTCATACAAGGATTCTGGAATCTATAAAGGTGACACCTGCTGTTTTACTTCTCTAGGGCTGCTGTTACAACTTGCCACGGACTAGATGGCTTAAAACATCAGAAATGTATTCTTTCATTATTCTGGAAGCTTGAGGTCCAAAATCAAGGTGTTCATAGGGCCACATTCCTTTTGAAGGTTGTAGAGGAGAGTTCACTCCTTGTCTCCACCAGCTTCTGGTGGCTCCAGGTGCTCTTTGGCTTGTGGCCTCATCACTCCAACCTCTGCCTCCATCGTCACATTTCCTTCTCTTTTTCTCTGTGTGTCTCTCTTTATTTCTCTCACAAAGACACTTGTGATGGCATTTAGTGCCCACCTAGATAATTGAAGGTAATTTCCTCTCAAGATTTCTTAACCTAATTGTATCTGCAAAGACCGTTTTTTTCCCCCAAATAACTAACATTTACAAATTCCAGGGATCAGGACTTGATATCTTTGGGTGGCCATTATTTAACCTACTCCACAAACCGACTGTGGGAAAATTGGGAAAATACATACAATTGTAAAGAAAATATAGTCCATCCAGAACATACCATTATTCAGAGATACCCATCGTTAAAATGTGCGTATCTATATGTCTATACACTCAAACATCACGTAACAACAGAGATACCTTCTGAGAAATGCATCCTTAGGTGATTTCATCATTGTGTGAACATCATAAGTGCACTTACACAAACCTAGATAATGTAGCTTACTATCCACCTAGGCTATATGTTATAGCCTAGTGCTCCTAGGCTAAAAGATTGTACATTATATTACCATACTGAATACTGTAGGCAATTGTAACACAGTGGTAAGTATTTGTGTATCCAAACATATCTAAACATAGAAAAGGTTCAGTAAAAATACAGTATAAAACAAACAAAAGGGTGCACCTGTATGAGGCACTTACCATGAATGGAGCTTGCAGGACTGGAAGTGGCTGTGGGAGAGTCAGTGAGTGAGTGATGAGTGAATGTGAAGGCCTAGGACATTACTGTATACTGCTGCAGACTTTCTAAACACTGTACAACTAGGCTACACTCAATTTATAAAGAAATTTTCTTCAATAATAAATCAACCCTAGCTTGCTGTAACTTTTTTACTTCATAAACTTCTTAATTTTTTAAACTTTTTGACTCTTGTAATAACACTTAGCTTAAAACATAAATACATTGCTCAGGTCTACAAAAATTTTTTTCTTTATAACCTTACGCTATAAATCTTTTTCTGTTCTAAATTTTTTTTCTTACTTTTTAAACTTTTTGTGTTAAAAACGAAAACACAAAGGCACACATGAATCTAGGCCTACACAAGGTCAGGATCATCAGTATCACTGTTTTCCACCTCCACATCTTGTCCCACTGGAAGGTCCTCAGGGGCAATAACATACATGGAGCTGTCATCTCCTGTGATAGCAATGCCTCCTTCTGGATACCTCCTGACGGACCTGCCTGAGGCTCTTTTACAGTTATCTTTTATAAGTAGAAAGAGTACACTAAAATGATGATAAAAGCTATAGTATACTAAATACATAAACCAGTAACATAGTTATTTATTATCATTATGAAGTATCGCATGCTGTACTTTTTTTTATTTCAAAATTTGTATGGGGGTATAAACGTTTAGGTTACATATATTGCATTTGCACCGCCTGAGTCGGAGCTACAAGTGTGTCCATCCCAGACCATGCGCACTGCACCCATTAAGCGTGAATTTACCCATCCCCTCCTCCCCACCATCTGCCTGATCCCTAGTGAATGTTACTTCCTTCCATATGTGCACATAAGTGTTGATCAATTAGTACCAAGCTGATGGTGAGTACATGTGGTGCTTGTTTTTCCATCACATGCTGTACGTTGTCTGTGCTATACTTTTATATAACTGGCAGCACAGGTTTGTTTACAACAGGATCACCACAAACGTGAGTAATGTGTTTCTGTATGATGTTACACAGCTACGATCTCACAAGGCCATAGAAAATTCTCAGTTCCATTATAATTTTTATATGTGGTCTGTCATTGACTAAAATGTAATATGGCACCTGACTATACATAAATGTATAAATATATATATTTGTTATGCACTCTTTTAACCTATTGAATACTTGAATAGATGGAAAGAAAAATCATGTTTTAAAAATTCTCATTAGCTTAATAGATACATTTTATTTGACCAAAATTAAAATAGTAATGATGTATTTTTAGGAGGGGAGCCCTGTATATGAGACCCTGGCAAGATTTTTTTTTAAGTTTAGTCTAAAAAAATTGAACAAATGCAAATATAAAAAGCAATTTGAAAAAAAGATAATTAGAGGGCACTTTCTCTACTGGATATTAAAATATATCTTAAAATCAAAATGATTAATAAAATGTCATATTGATCCAAAAATGGATGGGTTAATCTTAATGGAACCAAATAGGACATCCAGAAACATTATACACGCACACACAAACACACCTCTCGTCCCTTCCCTCCTACCATCTCTTCTCTCTTTCTCTCTCTCTCACACACACACACCTCTACATCCATATATATTAGTTTCCTGTTGCTGCTGTAACAAAATTTCTTATTGCTGCTCTAACAAACTACCACAAATTTAGTGTCTTGAAACAATATCAATTTATTTCATGGTTCTGGAGGCAAGAAGTTTAAAATGGATCAGAAGGCTGCTTTCCTTCTGGAGGCTCTAGGAGAGAATCTGTTCCCCTGCCTTTTCCACCTCTTAGAGACCAATTGCATTTTTTGGCTCACGGTTCCTTCCTCTATTTTCAAAGCCAACAGCGTACCATCCTCAAATCTCTCTGTTTCGCTGATCTCTGCTTCTGTTGTCATGTCTCCTTCTCTGACCCTAACCATCCTTTCTCTCTCTTGTAAGGACTTTTGTGATTACATTGGGCTCACCTGGATTGTGATGATTAGTTTCATGTATTGATCTGGCTAGGCTGTATTTAGGTCATTAAATATGAAATGTCTGATTTAGAATCAAAAATGCAGTTTTTTATATCTCAAACAAGAAACAGTACAATTAATCAAAGTATGAACCTAAATTATCGACACAGTTTTGCCACCTTAACAGTAGCTTGTTTATGCCAGCAGTGAAGAATCCTGGAGAGCGAGTGGGATGAAATCACGGAAGGCATTTTCCACAGCTTGTTGAGAATTGAATATTTTTCCTTGCAAGGAGTGGTCCAAAGCCTGGAAGAACTGGTAGTCAGTTGGTGCAAGGTCTGGTGAATACGGGGGATGACAGAGTGTTTCCAAGTCCAGCTGCTGTAGTTTGAGCAGTGTTGTTTGTGTGACATGTAGTCAAGCATTGTCTTGCAAGAGGATAGACCTGTCTCTATTGACCAATCTCAGGTGCTGAATTGTAAGCATCCTCATTATTTTGTCCAATTTGTTGCAGTAGACATCTGCTGTAATCGATTGACCAGCTTTCATGAAACTGTAGTGGATAATACCATCACTGGACCACCAAACAGACACTATTAGCGTTTTTGATGAATATTTGGTTTTGGACTGTGTTTTGGCACTTCATCTTCATCCAACTATTGTGCCAAACACTTGTCATTGTCAAAAAGAATCCATTTTTCATCACACATAATAATATGGTGTAGAAATGGTTCACCTTTATGTGTGACAGCAAAGAAAGGCAAGCTTGAAGACGATTTCTCTTCTGATGCTCATTTAATTCATGCGGAACCCATCTATCCAGCTTCTTTACCTTGCCCATTTGTTTCAAATGGTCCAATATTGTTGGAATAGTAATGTCAAGTCTTGCTGCTAATTCACACATAAGTTGAGATGTCTTTGCTTCCACTACAGCTTTCAGCTTATCATTATCCACCTTGGTCTCAGGTCGCTCACATGGCTCATTTTCAAGATTAAAATCACCAGAACAGAACTTCTCAAACCATTGAAGTACTGTGCGTTCACTAGCCATGTCCTTCTTGAACACTTCGTTGCTATTTGGAGCAGTCTGCACTCCATTGGTTCCACAATGAAACTCATATTTGAAAATAACATGAATTTTTGACTTATCCATGGTTTCACAAAAATTGGTCTAAAAAGAAAAATTTGAAAGATAATCACAAGCCAAAATGTGTGTTTGGAAGAATGAGGATGTGCCTTCACAATGAAAATAAAACAAGAACATTCCAAGACCTTATAATGGCCTATAAGAAAGGCAATTTATCATTCCAACTGGGACATGTTTAAGAATAAAAGTGGAGCCCTATCCATAATTATGTCAGGAAAACAGATACAAACTGTCCTTCCATCTTGTTACCCCTCTGATCTCATCTTTTACCACCCTTCCTTTTGCTCATTATGAGCCAGCCACTCTGGCCCTCTCAATAGCCAGTGATACTCTGCCCCAGGGCCTTTGCATTTGCTGTTTATTATTCCTAGAATGGTTTTTTTTCTTTTTTTTAATGTTCACAGATTGTCTCCTTCTGTCATTCAGGCCTTTTACAAATGACATTTTATTAGTGAGACCTTCTCTAGCCTCCCTTTTCATACTCAGGTTTATTTCCTCCTTTTGTTCTTTACCTCTTTTATTGTTCCTTTTAGTGCTATATAATATACCATATATTTTATTTATTTCTCTTATTTATAGTCTGTCTCTTCCACTGGGGCATAACTTCAAGGGCAGGGATTTTTATCTCTTTTTCTGATTTTTTTCACTGTAGTACCTTTTGAACTTAGAATAAATAAGTATTTGTGAAATGAATGAATGAGTGAAGAAATCACAAACTTTTACTTATCAATGTGAAGCATTAATATATAATTACACATTCAACATTCAAAGATTAATTAGTTAAATTATGGTGCATTTATGTGGTAGAATATTGTGCAGCCAATAGCAATGATGACTTATAAATACATTCATTTAAAGGGAATCATACATGATTAAAGGAATTTCCAAAGCGATATGTGCAGTCTGCTATTATTTGCATACAGATGCAAGGAAATATGCATAGTGCCAATTGTGGCTACCACTAGGCTATGGTTAACACTGCACAGTTCTGTATTTATTCACAGGTAGCAGTAGATTTAAGCAAAGAATTATATTCATATATTTAAGTATACTTTTCCACATGTAGTATAACTTAGAGAACAGAAATACTTTATTTCCTGGACGCTATTCAAAATAGTCACTCGAGTGGTTTTATAGAGCCATCTTTATTTTTTCTTCCTTTGACTACATATCTCAATACAAGTTTTTAATCACTCTAGTCTTTTGTTTTGACTTTCTAGTTACCAACCGAGTTGTCTTGCTGTGCTCCAGAGAAGACGGGCACCCTTCTGTCAGCCAGGTCCTGGCAAAGTGTGAAGTTCCAGATTTTTCCTGAGGGGAGCATGGCATGAGGGTAAATCAGAGGTTATGCCTGTCCTTTCACTTTTTAAGCCCAAACACCCTAAAAGGATCTTCCTTTGACCATTTATCTGTTCAAATTTGTGTTTGTTTTTACCTGGTCTCTACTGCATATAAATATAATAGGGGGTGTGCCTGGCGAGGGGAGGAAGGTGCTGGGGAAGGAAGGACAGTCTAGACTGCTTAGGAAGGAAGGCCCTGCCTTCACTTTTTAGTGCTTGTTCTCTTCTAAAACACCCTCCTTCAAGGCAGAGCATATGTGTAAAAGGCAGTTCTGCTTCATAGTCCTAGGTAATGGAGGTCGTTGGGGCCTCCGGGCTAGTTACAGTAGTCCTATGCAGGTAAGTGTCATGTCATCTCCTGTGTCAGGGCTCAGTACCAAACTGGTCCCCATCTTGGCCTCCTTAGGTGACTCTCCAGCTGCCCAATTCTTGAAGCCACTTGATTTTGGCAGGAGTGTGCGACTCTCCCTCAACCCACTCCCCTTCCAAGAAATAAAAATAACCGCAAGGCAGCAGTTGGGCTGTCACCCATGCACCATACCCCAGGGAAGCTCCTGTCTGTGATGTCGCATTCATTTCTGAACACTGGCATTGTACTTTGAAATTCCTAAACAAAATGCATACAGAAACACTAGATGAATAACAATGAAACCGGCAGCATTTATTTTTGTGTGTGGCAGTCTCAGTTACATTTTTTTTTTTTTTTAAAGACCTCTCTGCCAAAATTAGTTTGGGTTTCATGGCACGTTTTCCCCCTCAGTCAAATATAAAGGTCACCCGGTGAACAAAGGAGAGATTGTGTGTTCTTGGTGATCACAGATGAAGCTGGCAAGGCAGCCTCTTTCAAACAAAATGAGGTAGTTAAGTGGAAAATGAAGGCGGGGGGAATTCTATAAAGCAGCACCCAACAACAAGGATGCTGGCGTTTTTTTCTTGACATAAACACAACACCACATAGAGAAAAGCCTATCAGAGAAGAGAGTGACCCAGGTGCTGTATAAACAGATTTTCAGACAGTCAGTTGGAGCCCCTTGGTATCTTCAGTTTCTCCCACTCCCTGCTACTTTATCCTTTGTCAGATTCAGTACAGCCTTCAAGGGCACTGGAGGCAGAAGAAAGGGAAAAATGTCAGGGGAAGGGAAAGGGGAGGGGGAGAAAACAGGTCTCTTCTCCCAGCCTTTGTTAAAGAATAAAAGCACACAACGTGTAAAAATCACTTACTCTCTATCCAACAGTGCCAACATGTTTGACACCGGTTTGCTGAGAGCTTATAGAGAAACTGTGTTGACATTTTATTCACATAAGGGTTTTGAATTATATAAGGCTTCTTTGAGATGCGCTGTTGGATATGATCTGAATAGTCAAGCTTGGGGGGAAAAAAAACACATAACACTGGGGCAACTCTTAAATGTTCATGTGAGTCCCAAAGTGGAAAGAAAAGATAAAATGGTAAGAACAAAAATATTTGCTTACTCTTAGACAGCAACATAATACACCTGTGTCAAAAAGAAATAAAAAGTTACACTTTGAAAAGGACATACAAATGCCCAACTCTGCCCAGTGCTTTGCCCATACGCTCGCTTTAGTCTAAGAGAAGGTAGGACCTGAATATAAGAACCAACACAGCAGGATTCTGGGGATTCTGTCCTGCAGATGTATTTCGATACTTTATTTTCTCATGGCAAATATACATGTATCTTTTTTTAAACAAATACATATATTCATTGCAGTGAAATTAAAAATACAGTTGATGGAAAAACAATACAAACATCTAGCCCTACTTCTCTGAGATAATAATTAAAGTTTACTATATTTTTAACATTTTATTCTGTATACATATGTATGCATAATACATACATGCAAATACCATAAAATAAAACGAATTATTCTATTTATGCTGTTTTGCAATGTTTTGTAAAATATATTATAAACTCATTTTCATGTCAAATAGCTACTACCTTATTTTTAATGGTTACATAGTATTTCATCATACAAATGGACCATAATATGCATAAAACATATTCTGTTATTGGATATTTCATTGGTGTCTAAATTTTTTGTTATTGTTAATATTGCAACAAATTTCCTTATTTTCTTATGATAAGTCCTAGACATGAATTGCTGGGTAAAAACTTATACCTAATTGCTGGTGACCTGCTTGATTTTATCTATACATTCATAATGTTTTAAAACTCATTTTTTAATATTTAAAGTTTTATCAGTATATATCTTTGTTATTGTCCTCATTCTCTTCTTTTGGAAATCCTAATATATAAATGCACAGACATACACATGCATGCATATATTTATTAACATATATGGGATCAATAGAAGAAAAGCAGTGACTACATAACCATATATATTTTTACATAC
>CM052437.1:53558647-53624708 GCA_028533085.1 Varecia variegata
CCAATTTATATTTCCTCTCTCGACTCCAATTTCAACTCATGTAACTGTTGACATCTTCATTGGATATCTCTTTAGTATTTCAATTTTTTAATGACCAACAAAACAAAACAAATAAAACTATGAAGTTAAAAAAACCCTCTTGCTTTCCCTTCCTGTCCAATTTGTATTTTCCTCAAGCCTTCTCTATCTCAATGACGCCAGCACCTACCCTGTTGTTCAAGCTCTAAACCTAGAGGTCACCCTCAATTCCGCTCTACTCTCATTCCTTAATTCAGCCATTAGCTAGTTCTGTTTTCCTACTTGACCCTTCTCTGCATCTTCATACTACCACCTAGCCCAAGCCACCTAGATTATTGCTCTAGAGCCCAGCTGGCTATCTGCCTCCGTGTTTGCCTCCATTCAATCTGTTCTGCATAGAGCAAAGATATTTTCAAAAGTTTGGAAACCTAATCACGTAAGTTTGTATATAAAATTCTTTAGATAAAATTCTTTTATCTGTACACTTGGGATAAAATCCACACTCCAGTGCATTGGCTACAAAGCCCTAACTGTGCTGGCCTCTGCCTGATATTGCGAACTACACTCAGCTTATCACTCTTTCTTCCTTGCTCAGTGCTTTTGATACATACTGGCCATCCTTCTGTTCCTCACACTCACCAACTCTTTTCCATTACATGCTTTGTATCTGCTGTTTCTTTTGCTTTAATTTCTCTTCCCCCAGATTTGATTTCCCCATACCAGGTTTCTCATCATTCAGGGCTAAGTTCAATATCACCTAAAGTGAGAGGTTCCTTTGAAGGTCAGATCTATGTTATTAATAGCTTTGCTATTTCTCAGTCAACCTTGTTACGCCACTCTGTTCTATGGTCTTCATTAAAACTTATTCTTATCTGAGATTATTTTGTTTATTTGTTTACTTGTTTATTTTCTGACCCCTTCAATGAGAATGTAAGCTCCATGAGAGCAGAGACTCTGTCTGTCTTATTCAGATTTCTGCTGTATATCCAGTATTCAGAGTAATGGCCAAAATATAATGGACCTTGAATAAATATTTGATAAATAAATGAATGCTGGTTTGCTGCAGGAAGATTATAGATCATAGATGACAAATAATTGTTCCCTGCTTGAGAGCTTGGTACATTGCTTAATTAATAGTGCCCTTTACATATTCAACTATTTGAAATTCTGAGGCTCCAAGTTCAGTCCTTTCAATAGGAATGATGAAAAAATTAATATTTTTTTAGAAGATAGATGGTTCAAAATAAGCTAAGTGTAGAGCTCATGATTAATTCCATGAAAAATGGCAGCTGAAGTAAATAAAATTGAAAGTCACTAATAATAAATATTGTCATAAAATTGTAAGAGACATGCAAAAGATATGAAATCAGAAAAAAATGGAAAAAGATTAAAAATAGATGTTTTGAGGCTGAGTTAGGTGAGATTGAAATAGAAAAAGAATTAATTATTTGAAGATTATGTGTATTTGTCCATTTTGAATGATGGAGAAAAAAGTTTGTGGTTATTCTTCTTTTCAGAGGGATATAAAAAGCAGACAATTGTCATGTCTCTGAGAAGCCACTGCGTTTGGTGATGTTTCTTTCTCTAACTTCTTTTGGAATATTTATCTAAAACATGTATTTTCATATTCTCATAAGTCATGGTTTTGGAAAGTATAACTTATGCTTGTCCTTTCCACCCATTTATCAGTGGGTTCAATGTCAGGAGTGTGGTAGGTGCTCTGGCCATCTTTCTCTTGGGGAAGCACAGGAGTGTTCTGTGGTGGTGCAAGTGTGGGCTTGATATCAGGACATCTGAGTTCTTCTGGTCCTGGTTCCATCCCGCTCTAAGTCAGCACTGTCATGCTTGGCTGTATGGGAGAGAACAACTGTACACTCAGTTACAAACCCCTCTAAGCTTTTCTTCTTGCATCAGTTTTTGTATGTAAGTTCAAACTATTTAGAAGCTATAGAATCCTCCTATTTTCCTTCAGTGGAATTGTAAGCAGAAGCTGGCATCTAAAACAGAAATTGGCTGAGCTTGGCAGCAGAATCTCCTAATTTGCTAAGGAGCGCTCAGAAATGGAAGATCTTCAAACTTCTCCAAAGTCTTATAGTAAGAACTCTATGTGTAGCAGGACTTGAAGTAAAACTTTTCCTATTATCTAAAAATTGCAGCTAAGGCATTTTTCAACAAAAGATTAACCTTGTCCAATGAAAGATTTGGTCTTTGCCTCCAGCTCCTTGGAGGTAAATTCTAAGCCCTTGGGATTTTCTGCCTGGTAAGAATGTCTTTAATTGGGTGGTGTGTGTGGGGGTGTCAAAGTGGGGAGACATTGGCCTTATGTGAAATATAGTCCTGTGATGAAAGACCTCTCTACTCCCCAAAGCAAGTGAAAGGGGTTCCAAGAGAATCAATCACAAATGTTGAGGGTACTGCCAGGTGTGGAGATCGGCAACTACCTCTAACCAAACAGATGGTCTGCAGCCTACCCAGTACTGCCTTAGCCATAGTAGGGTGGGTGAGAAGGCTGTTGACAGAAGCTGACATGAGTTTCCTTAAAGCTTGGGAATAAATGTGATCATAGAGATTGATGCTGATATCTACTTCTGGCCTAAATAGCTCTGAAGGAAAGATCTATGCTGAGTAGCTCATGGAACAGGGGTTAAAAGGATGGTGGTGTACCGTGACCAATCCCTATGGCTTTCAGAGGGTGGAACAGAGGATTCCAGAAGTCCAGAGAGTGCATGTGTAGGAGCGTGGAGGTTAGAGAAGGCGCGTGAGCTGTGGGAGAGTCTAGATGGCTGCTAAAAGAAGCAGTGGTATTCTCAAACCCAGAGATTTGTGGGTGTGCACCTTTGGCAGGACTAATGGAAGATACTGTTTCTTTTCTTCAAAGGAGGAAGCTCGGGTGATTCTGAACATCACCATAAAAAAACTTATGTCCATATGTAGGCCACCACCATGGACCTCTAGCAGTAGAGAGACATAGACTTAACCGAAAGGAGGCCAGTACCATCCTGCATCCTCCTATGTCCATTTACAAAAGACCACCCTGCTTCTGCTCTTTCCTCTTACCACCTGTTTCTAACAGCAATAGGGCACGGCTTATGCACAGGAACAGAAGGTACCATGAACAGTTGTGTATTCTTTCCCACCTCAAGCTTCCCCTGCCACATACCTACTCTGCACTGGGGATGGGAAGACTTTTGGAACAAAGAGGAGACTAAAGTTTTCAAATGAACCAGTTGAAAGTTTCAACTTTAGTAACTGAATATAATTGGAAAAGTATGGAATCTAAGCTGTTATTTAAAAAAACACACGCAGAGAGAGAAACCAGCATAGAATCAGTGAAAGTTGTGACTTAAATGAAATTTACATTTAAATCCCCAAGATGGAGACTTCTAAATAAATCTGGAATGTTTAACTTTCTGTCTCCTTCCCTTCCTTCCTTCCCTCCTTCCTCCCCACCTTTCTTCCTCTCTTTCTGTCTCTTTTCTCTATATCTATGTGTGTACGTTTGTATGTATGTATCTATCTATCTATCTATTTATTTAGCTATGTAATGTATCATTATCTATCATCTCTCTGTCTGTCTCCCAGATCCCTGCCACTAAAGACAGATGTCCGGAGGTAGCAAAACACATGTTGTGCAAGAATTTGCATATCTGCTAGTTTGAATGACATAAACTTTGTTTTGCCTTTCTTTTTTTCCCCCTGTGGACATTTCTTGAAGGACAAAAGAACAAATGACTATGCACTATTCTTATTACATTCCTTTTAAAAAGGCATACTGAAAGTTCAAGGACACAAATGATTCTTTGGATGTGTTGGCCTCAGATAGCCCATTGTTAAGGTTGCAGCATAGCTCTGACTACAAGGTAGATATTTTCAGTGTTTCTTCAGTAATAATGTTCATTGTGGAAGTTTTCCAAGTGTGTCCTCTCAGTAAGATAGTCCAGACAGATGGCTGGGGCTGTGGTAAAGAACTTTTTGCCTGGGTGAAAATGATATTAGCGAGTTGGTGTGTAATGTTAAAATCCACATGGAATGAAGGCCATGGAAGATTGTATACACCTCAGGAGGTACTCTTCTGCATACTTTAAAATATTAAGCTTCCTGTAAGAAACATCCAAAAATTTTAAATAATTTTCACTCATTAATGAATCAGGTTGCATTAAGATCCCAGGTATTGTCCTCCCTTAAATGACATTGTCAAATAGAAACTACTTAGCATTTTAGGGTCTCATTTTCCTATTTTTTTAAGAAATGACTGTTAGGATTAGGCCAGATAATCTAACAGACCTTTCAAATTCTAAACTGTGATTCTCCGAAATGGGTAGGCAAGAAGCAGCAAGAGGGTTTAGCTTCTTTCTGGACCAGGCCTGTTAACAGCCTGTTATAGCAACAGGGCACCAGCTTAGCTGCAGCAGAGTCTAAAAGACCCACGGGCTGGGTGTTTCCTTATAAGTTTTGGGCACCAGTTCTCAAATAAGAAATCATAGAAAAACCATCTCATCATCTTCACAGTTGGAGAGAATTATTGTAGTACCCAAATTAGGCCAAGGACTGAGCCACGGTGGGGACTGAACTGCCTCTTTAAAAGCTGCAGTCTCTCTAAGTCAGGGTAAAGGGCATCATCACAAGAAACCCACATCAAGGCTAATGAGGACCTCACTGAAAGCAGCCATGCGAATGCTTTAGAGAAACCACCTTCCTGCTAGTGCCCGAATTTAATCCCTGCCATTCTCCAGTAAAATGCTCTACATGTGCCTCCTATCTGCCACCAACCCACTAACTTAATTCAGAGGGAAGGAGAATTGGTGCCAGCTGTGTCGTCCCACGCTTCCTTCCCCTCTCACCTCCCGCATGGTGGGACTCCACTGCAGACCAGTGTTTTTGTCAGAGAGAACAAGCTGCCTGTGGCTATTGCCTTGGAACTCCATGGGTGCTCTGAACAGCTTTTTGCTGACCACTGCCTCCGTGTGCACGTAATTGTTGTCTGGTTGTTTGTTCAGTGATTTCACACAAGACCATAAGCTCCATGAGGGTAAGAATCACGTGTGTGTGTGTGTGTGTGTGTGTGTGTGTGTGTGTTTTCCCCCCACCATGTAGATTCAGTGTCCAGCACAGATCCTGATACTTCACAGAAGTCTGATTAATGTTGGGTGAATGACTGGTCTTCTCTAGATTGTCAGGAAGCATTTTGCTCACCCAGGTATTCTGTGTACCATTCTTGATGGAAAGACTGTGTTCTTAGTCAGGGTATAGCAGGAATTTTCTGTGAAGAACTGAAAGATAAATATTTTTGGCTCTGTGGGCATGGTTTCTGTCTCAACTATGTAACTCTGCCATTTTAGTGCAAAAGCATCTGTAAGATAATATGTAAATGAAAGAGTGTAGCTGTGTTTCAATAAACTTTATTTACATACAAAAACAAGGGGTGGGCTAGATTTAGCCCATGGGCTAATGGTTATAGTTCCCTGTTGGAAGTATAATATTGGGCATGAAAATTACCTGGTTGGAAATATGGAAGATACATATTGGTATATTCTTTCATTTTATCACAGTTTTTAGGAAATATTCAGGTCCCATATAAGACTTCTCTGAAACCAGACACACAGAACTTTCATATCATAATTAAGATGTCACGAAATCAATTAATCAGTCATTCATGTACTGACTGTTTATGAGTGCTCAGTCCTCATGTTGTGTCACTTTGGAAAAAATTTAGACTCTATATCGAAGTGCTAAGAAACAAATCATATCCAATAAAAATTTCCATTTCCATTGTGAAAAAAGTGAGATTTTAAAGAAACTTACAAGAAACCAAATTCTTAGGATTATGTCAAACATGTTTTACAACTGTGAAGTTTAGTTCATAAAGTCTCATTTAAAATCCATTTTTTCCTGTTAAAAAGAGATGTGAAAAAACCCTAAATGAGTCAGATATAATATTCCCTAAACCCAAAATAAAAATATGTTAAAAATCATGGGATTGTAAGCTCATCTGGATCTTGCAGATTCACCTTAGCATCCTAAGCGTTTTCAACTTCCATTTTAGGAGGTTAATGTTACAGCATGGCAAGATGTGTGATCAGGAAGAGAGATAGATGAGAAATTCAAAGAGAAATCAAAGGAATCCGTTCTCAAAGGGTATTCCCTTCACGTTTTAAAAAATGTTTTATTTTTTAGAGCAATTGGAAGTTTGCAGCATAATTGAGCAGAAGATACAGAAAGTTCCCTTCCTGTAGACTGCCTGCCCCCACACATGCAGAGCCTCCTCCATGATCAACATCCCATACCAGAGTGGTACATTTATTACAATCGATGAGCCTACAATGACACAACATTAGCACTCCAAGTCCAAAGTCTACCTTAGGGTCCACTCTTGGGGTTGTATATTCTGTGGGTTTGGACAAATGTATAATGACATATATCCACCATTAGAGTATCATAAAAAGTAGTTTCACCACTCTAAAAATCCTATGTGGTCTACCTTCACTTCTTTTTTATTGTCTTTGGTAGAGGGAAAAAAGGACAGATCAAAGAAAGAAATCAGTATTCATACAAGTCTCTACTGCTCTAGGTCACCAGATAAGAGTTAGCAGCAGTCTCTATTTACCTTGAAACAGAAGCATTGTGTCTATAAAATAATTAAGAAATGGAGACATTATTTTGTTTAAAATCATCTTCATTTTCTTGGCTATTACTGACAACTTTTCATGAAGCTTCTCTAATGAGTATTCAGAATATGATAAAAAATAATTTCTAAATAGCTGCCGTGTGCATGGAATCATGACATCATCAGATTCTTCCCTTTGCAAACTACAGCCTGGAAACTTTAATATAGTAGTTTTTATTATTTGGAAGGTGGCATATATATACTTTTGAGAATGTGATTAATATCTAAAAATTCATTCCCCCAAATATACACGATGTATTAGGAAAGATTCTGAGTTATAAGCTATAGACACCAACACTAGGTAATAAGAAAAAAGGAATTTATTGGTAGGATATTGGCAGGTTTGTGGAGGCCATGGGTACCTGGGAAAGTTGGCGTACACTTAGGGGACCCTGGAAAGCCAGGAAAGATGGTAGAGACATAACCATGACCTTGAGGCTGAGCACTCTTGCCAGGATACCAGTTATTACCACTAATTGCTTCTGCCACTACCACTGCAATGAATAACTTCTAATTCTATCCATCTTTTCATCACTGAACCAAGATTTAAGTCCCAGGAGGAAGCATCCAATTGGCTAACATTAGGCCATTTGTCCTTGCTCAGATACTGCCAGGAGGAGCAGAGGCCAAGATCTTGAAATACTCAACTATGAAGACCGCATCTACTTGGGGGGCTGGGTGATTTCCCTAAATAGGGTCAAGGTGCTGGTAGGAAGCGGAAGATGCAGAGTAGCCATATAATTCCAAATTTCCCCTATGTTCACGTATCTGCCTACCAATAGAATACTGGAAATTATTTCAGTAGTTTATTGACCAAAAACTAGCTATATTGATCTTGAAAGGTCAATTTTCCCCTGCTTTCACTTCAAACTTCAATTCAGCCAAGCTGTTGAACACCTGTGAAGGAGAATTACTGGGACTCAGAGTGAAATCAGGCACAGTTCTTGTCTCTAAGAAATTTTTAGTCTGGTAGGGACAAGAAATTTATACAAGTTACTATAATGAAGTGGGTATAATTGTTAAATTCATGGATAAGTTATAATAGGATTACCTAACAGAAAGATAGCTATTTCAATTGGAAGGTTCAATGTAGACATCATAGAGGAGGGGTTTTGAGATGAACCTCAAAAGAGGATAACATTTCGACATGTGGAAATGGAGCCGAAAGGCATTCCAGACATGAACTAAGGTAAGAATTTGAGACAAAAGTTACAATACCATTGCAGTGCATTGTATGATCAGTTAGCTACCTAAAAGGATGCGTCGTGGTGAGTAATGGGCATTAGAACTGTGACAGTTAGGGTGAGAAGAGACCACAGGGACTCTGGCAGTCCATGGAGCTCAACCTCTGTGCTGTGGTTGGTCAAAAGCAGCACGAGGTCATTATCGGTGTATGAGCAGAGTAGCGACTTGATCATCAGTACACTGAAAAATATTTACCCTGGGATATCATACAGGATGGAATGAGGTTGGAGAATTTGAAGACAGGAAGTCTTTCAAAGAGGACACTGCAAAACCCAACGTGAGAATGACCAAGAACTAAACCAAGGCAATGTGACTAAAAGGGGGAAGATAGATGTGTGAGAGACTGTGAAGAAAGGTGGCTACACTGAATGACAGAGAAGAAAGTATTCTAGATGGAACACGGATGTGGAATCAGTGTGAATGGCTGGTTAAAGGTGCTATCTAATGGGCTTGAATTCCTGAGGCAAGTCTTCAAAGTTCAGTTTTAGAGATGCTGAGTTTGATGTGCCATAGATACCTAAAAATACTGATGTCTAGTAGGTAGTTGAAAATGTACATGTGGAAGTAAAAACAGTGGCTGAGACAACATGTATGGTTAAAGGGGTCATAGAGGTAACAAATGAGTGATATAGGATGCAAACACACAATAACATAGAAATGTAAAAACTTAAGATAACTTTTTTTGAAATTCAAAAATAAAAAATACAAATAGAACACCATACTTATTATCCTTCACAATTTGTTGTTTTGTTGACTTGGAACTCAAACCTTTACAGCTTTTTTTATGGAATAAAGATATGACTGTTAGTCTTGCATTTTGAATTTCAACATACAAAAAACATCCAACTGTGATATTTTTAAATGGGGCAATGTTCAGTTTTATTCATTTTCATAATTTAAAAACAACTAAAAGAGGGAATTCTGAATATGGATAGTATTTTGGTACAGTTGTTTTTGTATTTAGCATAACTTCATCTGAGACACTTGTAGCATTCTGATGTTTTAATATCATCATATTTGGTTTCCAGCTCTTTGTACTCCAGCTCAGTATCTTTCATTTGGTTCTTCATTCACAGAGGCAGGCTAACTGCAAACTGTTAGGTAATTTTTATAAAATGTAAAATCAGGTAATGTTTTTTGGAATTCAATCCTTAACTCCACAATTTTGAGAATGTAGCTGAGGCTATACTTCCATTTCTGGAAACCAATTTCTGGGTAGAAAGGTGAACTAGTTATTATGCTTTACCCACAAACTTCCCAAAGCTACAGTGTTTCTAGGAATAAATGAATGGAATCATACTTTTTGGAGTAATTACATCTGGACATCTATTCAAAGAAATATTTAGGCTTTAGATTGGCTGTAATGTCAACCAGGAAGATCAAGTCCGATCCAGTTTTGACTGATGAACTGAGACTGGAAGTTTTCCTTGGAGGACACAAGCAAGTAGATTTCTTTGAATAGTTAAAAAACATCTCCTCAGTTTCATGTCACCACTAAGCCAGCTGCTTTCAAGTAGTACAGCATCTAATTCATCAAGCCAATCACTGTATTGCCTGTGATTCAGACAGTCCATATGGTGATGGCTACCTTGACAATGAATTCCTTTTTTAACTCTTAACACAAAGATCTCCCTGGTGAGTGATGCATTGGTCAGGCTTATGTTCTATGACCCAGAAGCATGTTGCTACCTTGAATTAAACTTGTATAGCACTGACCATTATAGGACCACTGTCTGTAGTCTTGACTACTAATTTTTAATAGTCCAACATGCATATTTTCCTAACACACAAAAACAAGTCATTTCCTGATGTTATTTCTATCATGGGCACTCTGCCCAAAAGTTCTTCGGTCACATCAAATTTCTCTTCGACATCATGAATAAATATAGCTAATTGGGTGGTATTATTTATATCCGTGCTTTCATCAGCTGCAATAGAATATGCCACAAAAGATTTAACTTTTTCATGCATTGTGTTCTGTAAGTTCTTAGCCAAGTCTACAATACATTGAACTACAATATTTCTGGCTAGACATATTTTTGCAATTGATTATTCCTGCTTGTTGCACATAATTTCTGATGCATTCAGTAGACACTTTGTTTTTTTAATAAGCTAACACCTGCAAAAGATTTTGACACCTGAGGACATTTTCGCTTAATATATAATGGCGTTGTACTATAGCATTGCCCGTTTTATTTACTTTTTTTTTTTTTTTTTTGAGACAGTGTCTCACTTTGTTGCCCAGGCTGGAGTGAGTGTCGTGGTGTCAGCCTAGCTCACAGCAACCTCAAACTCCTGGGCTCAAGCAATCCTCCTTCCTTCCTCAGCCTCCCGAGTAGCTGGGACTACGGGCATGCGCCACCATGCCTGGCTAATTTTTTCTATATATTTTTAGTTGTCCAGCTGATTTCTTTCTATTTTTAGTAGAGACGGGGTTTCGCTCTTGCTCAGGCTGGTCTTGAACTCCTGACCTCGAGTGATATTCCCGCCTCGGCCTCCCAGAGTGCTAGGATTATAGGCGTGAGCCACCGCGCCTGGCCCATTTTATTTACTTTTAAAAAGTTTAGAAATTTCAGCCCTTTTAAGTTGATTTATTTTTCATCACTCATCTTTTCTGTATACTGATCATAATTCTTATTATGGGTCATCTCATAATGGTGCATTAGTCATATTTTCCTGATACCCTCCTTACATAATGAACACATCATATTCACATTTTTCTTGAAACTCATATTCCTCTTGGTTTGTCTCTCTTTACCCCATTTTAGTGATATGATAAACTGTTCACTCTAAGAACCAATAGAACTAGTGGCATAATGATGAATAGCCACTTAAATTTGGCTTCAGTTTCTGGCTCAGTAGGGAGTAATTGGAACTATAGTAAACTAGATCTGGAATTCCCAGGTAAGGTGGATTCCAAGCATATATAATTTATCTAGGTATCGTCCAGTTACTGATTTCTTACTTATTTGCAAATTGGGCAAAGGAAGTTGTCTGTATGACACCAATCTTTTAAAATTTAATGTCTTATATGTATAGTACAATATTAGAGAAATTTTGTAAGTATTTGATTATGCTTTAAAATAATGTGTATTCTGCAGGCATGGAGTGCAGTATTCTGTGTAAGCTCATAGAACAAGCTTACTAATGTTGTACAAATTTCCATGTGTTTACTCACTCTGGTCTGCTTGATATTTTGGTTTCAGAGTGATATGAAACCACTCCCATTTCAGTGTGAACTTGTTTATTTCTACCTGGACTATGTCAGTTTTTGCTTTGTAACTTATGTTTTTATGCTATGCTATTAGGTGCGCGTGTAAATTTAGACTGATGAATCTTATCATAACCCCTCTCATTTCTTGTAATGCTTTTTACCTAACATTTTCTTTGTCATTAGTATATCTATACTATTTTGTTTTGGTTAGTATTTTCCAGATATATCTTTGACTCTCAACACTTCTGTGACTTTATATATTAGGTGTATCCCTTGTAAATTTCATGTAGTTGAATAAATATTAGTATAAAACCTGGTACTTGTTTCTTCTACGAGGGATTGATGTTACCATCTTATAATGATGAATTTGAGATTGCTTTTTCTCTCTCATGCCCTCTCTCTTTACTTTTTATTTTGAAGTAATTTCAAAGGCCCAGAAAAGTTGTACAACAGTACAACACATGCACACCATTTATTCAGATTCCACTGTTGTTAACATTTGACCATATTTCCTTTATCATTCTCTATCATTCTCTGTCTCTGTCTACCTAGATTTCTCCATATTTTTGTATCATTTGAGAATAAGCTTCAGATATGATGTCTCATAATCCTTAAATTGTTCAGTGTATATTTTTCTAAAACAAGGATACTCTCCTGTATAACCATAGTACACTCATCAGAATCAGAAAATTAGCATTGGTAGAATATAACCACCTTACCCTCAAATTCCATTCACATTTTTTCCACTATCCCAATGATGTCATTTATTGAACAAAGCAAATAAGAAATCGATCAATCAGACAAAACCTTTTCTTTTGTCTCTCTTTCCTCTCTGGTTTAACGTTCAATCTGGAACCATGCATAGTATTTACTTGTCAAGTCTCCTTAAGTCTCCTTCAGTGTCTTCAGTCTGGAACAATTCTTCAGTCCTTCCTTGTCTTTCATGACTTAATATTTTTGAATTGCAGAGGCCCGTTAATGTCATTACGTATTTGTTAAGCATTCCAATTCAGGTTATGCAATTTTGGCAAAAATATCACAGACTTGATACTCTATTCAATGAGAGGTTGATTTGTCTCATTAATGTTAATGTTAACGTGTATCATTTTTAAAATGGTATCTGTCAGATTTCTTCACTGTGAGGTCAATGAAAATCATTTTTTGCCTGTTAATTATTAAGTACCATAATTAACACATATTTCTTAGCTAAGTTGAGATTATGAAAATATACTGTTCTTTATCAAACTTTCACCCACTGATTTTAGCATCCATTGATGATGATTCTTTTTAATTCATTATTAATTAAAGGATGGAGAGTAGAAAAAAAGTTGAACAATTAGGATCTAAATGAACTTTTAATTTTCTGTTTAAGCGAATGAGCCAAGCGTTTGCTATACTCTAGTTTATGGCTTCAGCCTGTGGACAACCTGCTTTTGGAGTCACTTTGGGTAGAGTATTTCTTAACTATGGCCTACCTTGGAACTACTGAATCAGAATCCCTGGAGGGTAGGGGATAAGAACCTTCATTTTTAACAGATTCCTAAATATAGAGAATCACTCCAATAAGAGAGTCAAGTGACCTTTGCTTTAAGGATTTGTCCAACACTTGCAAATTGTGGACAAAGAATACAGAAGTTGCATTTAAGGTAATGGGTTACAAATATTACATCAGACATGCCATTGAAACAGGATGGATTTATTCAGTTTAGAACGCTCACATTCTGCCCCAGAATAGATGAATGTGCAGCAAACCATTTAAGCAGAAGTCTGTTCTGCTCTACATAATGCAACAAGTGAAGTGAAAAGAAAAATATGTTTCTGTGTAGTCCTAAGATCTCCATTCACAGGCTTTTATTTTGCTTAGTGAATATCAGAGCAGATAGCATTTCTATCCTATATAGTTTATTCCAAGTCTACCATCTTTAGCCCCTGATTTCCTCTGATTTCTAGTAGCAAACACTATTATCCATTCAGTTGCTCAGTTCTTTGTCTCTTGAAAGCCTCTGCTGCTGTGAATCATGAAAGAAAATTCTATCTTTGTGTATATCACCTTTTTTAGTGCAGCTTTATGTTGGAAAATTTATCTGAACCATGGTCCCAGACCTGTTACTTCTGGTCACTTTCATTATAGTCGCTGGTATGAATTGGCATCTCATGAACTTTTCACAATTATAGTCCTATTTCAAATCTCCCCCAAGTGCCATAACTTTGCCCAAGTGGATTTATTAAGTGCTTTTTAATCAGCTCAAACCTAAATCTCATGAGTAAAATGCAGTCTGGGCTTCCTCAGTTAATATTAATGCCTTTCCCCATCCAGACTTTTCTGTAATTCAACCATAGGGTATTTCATTGCAAGGAAATTGCCTATCCCAAATGGGCACTCACAGTTTTTTTCTGGCTTTGGATAGATTGACATTTTTTGAGGTCCTATTTATTTAATATGACAGACACATGGAATTATTTTTTCATTTGAAGACTATTCACAATTTTGAGTAGAAATATTGTCATCTTAAAACATGAAGAATGGTAGTGTGAAAATCTTCTTAGAGTACAAAGGTAAGAACTTTAAACACAGAAAAACTCTGCCATTTCTTGAGTTTTAACCGAAGAACAGAATGATGAAATAGCAAAAGTAAGTTTGATTAAAAAAATTTATATTGGCCTGAGCTTTTATCAATACATTAACCAGTTTTCTTTTATTGGCATATCTACTGTATACCAGAAACCGTAATTTGACATACATGTATCTTGTCATTTTGACACAGTTGACTTTACTGATGAAAATGAATGCTCTGGAAGACTTAAGTAACTTTTCCTAATATTAGAAACAGCCACACCAGTCTAACTCTGGAATCATGCCTTTTCTTTTCTGTCAGCCTATTCATTAAGACCCCCATCATATTAGGTACAGAAATTATGATCCTTGGTGAAGACAAATGTTGGCATAAATCTCAACCTGTTAGGTTAAAGTGACAGAAAATGTAAATTTTCCTAATTTCTAAAAAAAAAACACAATGGTAAGTATTTGTAAAATAAAAAAAAAAATAAAAATAAAAAATAAAAAAAAAAGAAAAATAATTATTGTTAGAGTTCCCCCTTGTATCCAAAACAAAAGAAGATTTCTTCCAAATAAAGTATTTTCCACTTCTTGTGCAAAAGATTGTGTTGAGAAAATTATATTTCTTAGAAGGATTTGTCAGCTTAAAAACTGGGTGGGTTTTCTGAGTTATGTTGGTAAACCCGCGTGCTTATTGGTTTTCTTCCTACTTTGATGAACAAGAGCAGTGTTAGCAAAACCAAATAAAGAAAGTAGAAGGGTTTTAAATGTTCCATTATTCTGAGGCACTGGCAATTTGTAAATCTTTGCACTATGTATGATCAGGCATATTTGAGCCTACTACTTGTGCACAGAGGTACCTGTTCCCTTTATTTTGTCTCCTCCCCTCTTACTCCCTCCCCTCTTCTTTTCTCCCCTTTTCTCCCCTCCCCTCTACTCTCTTCCCATTCACTCTTCTTTTCTCTCTCTGCATATTTCTGATTTTCTTGCTTGCCACTTAGAAATCAATACCCACCTATATTCAATGTGAGTTGTATCCACTCCAACTACTCTCATCTCCTTTCAATATGCATATATATTTAGTTACTTTGCCGGGCCTTGACAAATGAAAAATAAAAATGTTTTAAATTTCAACCAAAATCCTGATTCACTTGACAATTGATTTATAAATAACACCAGCACCTTCCAAGGTAAATGCCTTAAAAATAAATCACCTTTTAACTTGAAGATTAAAGGTTTTTCAAACAAAATACATTTGTATTATTGAGAAAGAAGCTATAATAGGAAGGAAAAATTATTTTACAGTTCATTCTTAAATTTTTATAATATATACTTTTTCAGATTATAGAAGTAACTTAATATACTACTTGAAATTATGGGAAAGTATATTGAATAAAATAAAAATTGCCTGCCATCCCATGAATTAGAAAAATATACTCTTATCTAAGGTTTATTTTCTTCTTTTAGTTAACTCCCAGTCACCCCTAAGAGTGAGTTGTCAGCTAAAAAAATCAAGGCGCTCTTCCTTATCATTTCCTCCCCAACTTAGCTGGATCAGGTCTCCTGTTAGATGTTTTCATAATTTTCTGTGCTTCTCATTTATAGCACATAAGCACTTTAGGTGTGATGAGTTGTTCATTATCTGTCTCCATCTGAGCTATAGGCTCTGTCTGAGTTGTTTCCTTGGGATGGTTCAGCTCTTAGCAAAATGAACAAATAAATGTAAATGTATAAAATCTTGAATTACACTGTATTAGTTTTATAATCTGTTTACAAATAAACATATGATCATTTATTATCATTATTAATGATGAAATAAAATTGTTAATATTATTACATTAACAATTTCCCTTGTTATTAAATATTTTCTGAAACTATACCTTTTATTTCTCTATCTGTATAACTATGGGTTTATATAAGTTTTCATTTCATGTAGTCAGATAGGTTAATTTTTTTCTTGATGAATTTTGCCTTTATGATTATATGCTAAAAACGTACAAATGTTTGCCATCATTTTTTCCAATATTTTATGGGGTTGTTATTCATATTTAAGCTTTTAATTCTCCTAGAATTGTTTTTTCTTAAACTTCTTGTTATGAAAATAGAGAAAAATAGCATAATGAGCTGATCATAACCAGATGCACAATATAACCCAGGTTCACAATTCTTGGTCAATCATACTTCTACACACTCTTCTACACACTGGATTATTTTGAGGTGAATTCTAGATGTCATCTTATTTATTTGCAGATATTTCTTTAGGTATCTATAAAACACAAGGGAGGAATATTTAAAATAATGCAATCACATTACTATTGTCACATCTAAAACAATAGGCAATTATTTCTTACAGCATTAATTTTCTGTGTATTTAATGAACTAGGAATTTCTACCATTTCCCCCCCTGGACTCTTAGCATCTGTCTAATCACCTGCTTTCAACTGTAGTCCACTGTAATCCACCCTTTCAGTGTAGTTTTATCATTCTCTTTGGGGAACCTCAGAAGAAGGGACACCTTTCTTTGTTTTTCTTTCTGTCTGGTATGGCATTCACATGTTCAGCTGTGCTACTTCCCTGCCTTCTTCCTGCTGATTCCTACTGTCTTTCAGCTGGCAGGAGCAGTTTTTACAAATCTGGGGTCTTTGAGCATATTTTGAATGCTGTTAATAAGGTCTTACTTGCTTTATATAATGTGGAGCTGAATTTTAAGTTGAGCCATTCCTTCCTCTACCATGGTCAACATTCTTCTTGATGCACAACCTTCTAAAATAGGAAGGTTTAGTTGGGATGTTCCCGTTTCCTTGACAGCTTCCTGCTACACTGCATAGCTTTCTCAGGAGGAAGAAATGCAGATTGTACCTGCACTTTAACACAGATTCTTCAGAATATCCTGTTTGGACTGCATTTTTCCTTCATTTCTATATCACATGCAGGCTTTCCCCTGTTTAAATATTCTGCTGGCTACTTCAGCAGAATCTTGGAATGGAGGAGCTAGATATCCACATTCACATGGATGTTACCGGGAAGTCCCCTAGGGTTTTTCTTGAAAGAAAATACCATAAAGATTGTTTCTGCAGAGGTCAAAGGCTGAAAATTATCCAATAATCTTAGAAGCTTCAATCCTTTACTCACAATGTTAGGAAGCACATTTAGCAAGTGAGTAATCATAGCTAAAATAGCACTATGAGATTGGGTAAAGATTTATATTAACAAATGGAGTATTAGCTCTTTTTCTTCCTCTGATTTGTTTAGCACCTAGGCATTATCTTCAAGCTCTGAGATTCTCTCCTCTGTGTGATCCATTCTATTTTTAAGGTTTTCCATTGTGTTTTGAAGTTCCTTGAATGCCTCCTTCATTTCCAAGATTTCTGTTTGGTTTTTTCTTAATGTTTCAATTTCTTTAGAGAATTTTTCATTCATTTTCTGTATTGTCTCATGGTTTCTTTGTATTGGGTTTTTATTTTCTCTTCAATTGCATTGAGTTTCCTTACAATCCATATTTGGAATTCTTCCTCCATCAATTTAATCATTTCATTTAAATTAGTATCTGATTTTCAGGGTTTCATGATTTCTTTTGGGGTTGGCTTTTCTCTGCTCTATCATATTCCCTGTGTTCTTTCTCTGGTTCTTTCTCATCAGGGTACTTGAGAACTGGGAGTGCTAGGACTGTTTGGTGCCCTTAACTTCAAGCCCCCAAGAGACATTACTTAACAGTGGTGGGAAGAGGTGCGCTGGTCTTGTATTGCCTTAGAGGTATTTTGGCAAGTTGGGTTACCTCTGACCTGTTGTCTTCACCTCTTGCCAGTGGAGATTAGTGAGTTTGGTCCCCCAGCTTAAGCTCCCATGTGGTGAATCACATCTGTGTCTATAACTCCACTGCCCTCTAATAGCTTGAGATGGAGGGCACTGTGTTGAGCTATGGGGTTACCCTCTCTGTCATTGGTTGTAGATTGTGTGGAGGAGTCAATTATCGAGGTAATCTGATGCCTCTGTGTTGGTTTCTGGTCCCCAGGTGAGGACCGATCTTTAGGAAGGGTCTTGCCACTCCTGAGGGTTACTTGGACCCTATTCCCCCTTAAAGTGGTGGGAGGAGCAAGGCAGATCACAGCTGCTGCCTGCCACCCTGGATGTGTATGCTTTTATGGTTGCTTGATCCGCCGCTAATATGTTATTCAGCGTTCTTCCACCACACTTGGGAGGCTGCTCCTGATGGGAGGGCTTACTTGGTGCACCTGCTATGGCCTCTGGCCAGGATTTTCCTTCCCTGATGGCAAACCCCACCGTTGGCAGCTGCCTGGACGTGGAGATCAGGCTCCAGAGTTACGATCCTACTAGACGACCTAAGCCAGTCTCACAGGCCGACTTGCTAGGCTGTCAATTATTGATCTGCACCAAGGCCCTGGAGATTCACACCACTCACACGCTGAAAGTGGCTTTTCTTGCCTCTCCCTTCCTCCAGGGGTGGAGCCTACCACTTTTGGTGCGAAAGTTGCTGTGCTAGGGGGAAGGGGCGATGCCTGAGACCGCTCAGCGCCCAGCACCTGTGAATTCCCCATGACTGGGAAGCACTCAAAATTTGCCCATCAAAATGGGCCGGCTAGCTGACAATAGGTTGTGGAGGGGCGGAGCCTGTCGCGAGAGTCCCTGGGCTGGAGGACGGGTGTTGCCCAAAACAGTAGCGCACCACAGCGTCTGGGTTGTGGAACCCCAAAACGGCGACCACCTACCCGCAGAGCGCTAGTGCTGGGGCGACTGTTCAGGGGTTGGCGGATTCCAGATTGGGGAGCTGAGTCAACGGGACACCTGTTGTCTCTTGTGTGTAGACCTCCTGCAATCTTGCGCCTGTCTGGCAGGAGGTCTTGCTCTTTCTGACCTGCCCTGAGCCGTCCTAATCGTCCGTAGTGGTTTCCAGGTTAGAGCCCCCTTTTCAGTGTTCACCTCCGATGTTCTGGTCCTGCTGACCACCAGAGGCCAGGTGCCTGTCTCCTAACTCCCTCCTGCGGTAGCTCAGATCTGTCCCTCCCCGGCCCAGTGCAGTCCCAGCACAGAGCGCTGGGGAGTTCGAGATGCTTCCCGCTATTGTCTCCTCTCCACAGCCTGATGTCTCCTGCCACAATTTTGCACCAACTTCAGGTAGGTCCCTGTCTGGGCGAGTGCGGAGGTCAGTGGGGAAGCAGGACGTTCTCCTGTGGGTCAGATTCCGCTGCACTCTCTGGCCAGGAGGGCGCAGCCGTCCCACGCTCTATTCTCTATTGTTTCTCTCGGGCTCTCCAGACTTCCCAATCCTATCTTCCGTTCACCTTTTTTTCCCCTGTGTTTTGTGTCCCGCACTGTTTCTCTGCAATTTCATAACGCTGTTCTTGCGTGGTAGCGATCCACTTGTGCGTAATAGACTGAGTTCTTGGCCTCTTTCTCTGGGAGCAGAGAGCCAGGAGGTCACCTTTACTCCACCATTTTTCTATCCGCAAGTGATGATTTCTTAAAGGATGATTGTCTCTGAAGGGAATGAAAGTCTTGAGATGTGACTTTGGTTCGAGGACATGAGACATTATAATGCCTGATTGTAACACATTCTGATCTGATTACTGCCTCAGAATGGTAGAAAAGGCTTCTCTTTGCTTGGGTTTGAATAATTTCAAAAGAATACCCAGTTGCCAGAGGACACATTTTAGAAATTAGACTGGAGTTAGAATTTGCATTTTGCTATGGTTTGAATGTGTTCTCTCCAAAATTTAAGGGTTGCCAATGTGATAACATTAGGAGGTGGTGCCTTTAAGGGGTGATTAGGCCATGAGATTCTCCCTCATGAATGGGATTAAGACCCTTATAAGAGCGGCTTCTTGCCCTTCCTCCTTCCACCAAGTAAGGATACAGTGTTCTTTCCCTCAGAAGGATGCAGCAATAAGGTGCCATTTTGGAAGCAGAGAAGAGCCCTCACCAGACACCCAATCTGCTGGCTCCTTGATCTTGGACTTCTCAGCCTCAAGAACTGTGAGAAATAAATTTCTGTTCTTTATAAATTACCTGGTCTGTGGTCTTAGGTTATAGCAGTACTAATGAACTAGGGCAAGTTAAAAAAAAACAAACAAACACTGCATGGCTTGTCAGCAGTCCAATGAGATGTAGAGGAGGTGCCAAAAATTTAGGGGGCAAGGGGGGCCTTATTTGTATTGCCCCAACTCAGCATCTGATTTAAGAAAGCTCTCTGAATTCTTTAAAGGGAGATTAATGGATATTATGTATCAATACCTAAATGAAGACCACCTCCTAAGAGTTCAAAATACCAATGGATACCAACTCTATGTATGCTACTTGGATTGATGTACATTCTCCTCTAGATTCTCTGCCAAAATTTTGATTTCATTTTGATCTTATGTTCATCCTCTTTCAATTGGGACTCATTAAAGGAATCCCTGATGGTTGAGTTTCAGTCTTCAACCTCATGTATATGGTCTGTGTTGATGCTCTGTAATTAACAAGCATGCAGGTTTGGACACAAAGGTGACTACCTTAGGCCGGGCGCGGTGGCTCACGCCTGTAATCCTAGCACTCTGGGAGGCCGAGGCGGGTGGATGGCTTGAGGTCAGGAGTTCGAGACCAGCCTGAGCAAGAGCGAGACCCCGTCTCTACTAAAAATAGAAAGAAATTATCTGGCCAACTAAAATATATATATATATACACAAAAAAAAATTAGCCGGGCATGGCGGTGCATGCCTGTAGTCCCAGCTACTCGGGAGGCTGAGGCAGTAGGATCGCTTAAGCCCAGGAGTTTGAGGTTGCTGTGAGCTAGGCTGACGCCACGGCACTCACTCTAGCCCAGGCAACAAAGCGAGACTCTGTCTCAAAAAAAAAAAAAAAAAAAAAAAAAAAAAAAAAAAAAAAAGGTGACTACCTTATATTGAATTACTTAAGCATATTTCTAGAAGAAATTCTTTTGAATGGGAAGATTATTTTTTGAGGAGTTTTCTTAACTGGGCTGGAGATCTTCTAATTCCATTAGAATACGTTAATTGGCTGCAATTCATCATCTCTGAGGCACAGAGGCTAAAGTTGGCCATATACCTGCATGCTTGCAACAGATGGCCACATTCCTCCATCTCTGCCAGCTGTTGGCATCTACAATACCACAGTTTTCTATTTTTTAGGAAGAGGCTAAATAAAGTCCTTTGTTATGCTGTGAATAGCCTAGAGAAAAGGGCATAAAAATGCATTTCCATTAATAACCTTGGTATAAGTGTGTTAATTTTTTTCAATCAGAAAACTAGCTTAGAGCAGGTTTTGGAAAATGAAAGTGCTGCCTGAGACTTCCTTTTTAAAAATAATTTCCAAATATTGTTAACAATTTTGTGTGTCATTGTGAAAAGAACATTACATTAAGAATTCAAAGGCCTGAGTGCTAGTAGAACCTCTGCTCTGTAACTTCAGCACACATACTTATTCCTTCTAGGTCTACATTTTCTTGTGTTAGCATTGAGTACTCTGGAATAGATCAGGACTTGGCAAGCTCTGTGCTGTACCGAGACAGCAGGTGTAGATAATACATAAATGAATGGGTGTGGCTGTGTTCCAATAACACTTTATTTACAAAAATCCCACATCTGGCTAGGTTTGGCCCTTGGATCCGTAGTACACTGATCTGTGCACTAGATAATAGTTTCCAAACTTAAGGGACTGTTGAAATTCTTGGGTGTATTGTTATGTATTACCTGGCATCACAATCTATTGTGGTTGCAGTCACAAACAAAAATCTCAGTTGCATATAGCAATAAGTATTTATTTATCAAATGTCTGTGACTCCACTCAGGTGGTCCTTTTGTTCTCAGCTGATCTGGCTCTCATGTCTTCAGGTCAGCTGGAGTTGCTGGTCTGGGTCACAGAGGGTGGGCAGGCTACCTTCTGCTGTATGTGTGTGGGTCATATGAGGCCTCTGGGTTGGTTCTCTTCCACATATCTCCGTTTCATGGATACTCTGAAGCTACCACAGAAGCTCCTTCCGTGTCAATGGTAGGAACGCAGGAGTGTGAGCAAAAACACATGTAACTTCTTCAAGGCCTAAGTTCGAAATTGGCACAATAATATCACTTCTGCCCACATGTCATGGTCAAAAGCAAGTCACACAAACTGGCCCAAAGTCAAAGGGTGGCACAATGAGGTCTCGGCAAGAATGCAGATAGAGGGTCATTTAACATTTCAAACTGGGAATGTTTTTTTAAAAATGCCACTCCATTGTGAAAGGTTCTGAAGCAGCAGACCTGTGCCTGAGTTCAGAAATATGTAGGTGCTTAACCATCGTGATGATCCATCAGTGCAGAGAACCACTCAGTTAGATGCTTTCTAAGGCCACTTGTAACTCCATTTCATTTGATTCTATGAAACAAAGACTTTTTTTTTTTTTTTAAAGTACACTTGTTCTCAGAAAGTTTTTCTAATTTGATAGCCAGTCTCTGCAGTGGCTTTGTCTTTCAGGGCCACAAAGCAGGCTGATCATGGCCTTAATGGAAACCCTGTTCACTCCCACACAGAGCTCTGACTTGCTTCATCCCTACCCACTCCTCCACCCCTTCCACAGACCTCTCTTGTTAGGGCCAACTCACCAGGCGCTCGTGGAGGGAAGTTGATGATAACGATCAGTAGGCACAGCTGGACTAAAACCAACTCATTTCACACTGCAGTAGCTGGTAATCAAATGGTATTACATGCTTTATCAATTTGTAATCACCCTCCCCCCACCTTTTCTTTCTTTTTCTCATAGGTCACTTAAAAATTCCTTGATTGTGCAACAGTGGGGAATAATCCTTCTCCAAAATACATGGCACTTTCATTATGCAACTGCTAAACTCAGCATCTTGGGGGCATTTCTCATAAATATTTAATGTTCCATTTTAAAATTTATATTTGGGGCGATTTTTCTTTTCTCATTTGAAAGAAGATTTTAATTGTGGCATAATGGCTGGTCCTGTCACCATCAATATCTGTGGGTCAATAGTATATTAATGGGTAGTAATGTTAGGTCTCTGTTAAGTCACAGCTGTGGTTAGGAGGAATATGGATGCCTGGATAAGCTCTTTTGTGAAAGCTGATGTCAGCATGTCATTGCCAACCACAGAGGAATTATATTCATCAGTTGTCTTGCTAAAGTAACAAGAATTTCTTTTAAAAGTCCATACAATTAAATTGCTAGCATATAACTAATGCAACACTAAAATTTTTCAGCTGATTTAAGTCTACGTACAGACTCATGCCTGCTTATATATGGTGGGTGGGAAGAAAATAGAGCCCAGAGGTAGTTTATTATTAATATATTGCATTTAGATAGGAACTTTCTTTCACATACCATGAAATTCCTTAAGAAATATATCTAATGACTTTTACTTATACCAGAGTAATTGTACATCATCCCCTAGAGGTGGCTAGACTGAGGCCATGTTTGTTTGTTACTATTTCTTTTATGTAACAAGTAAAAAATTGTTCATATTGTCTCCAATGTTATTTTCAGTTGATTTGTGAATGGTTTCAATTTTGGGGCAAGGAATCAAAAAAATCCAAAGCATCAGGAATTATTTAAAAGATAAGAACAAAGTAATAGAGGGCTGTGATCTTACCGAAGTCAGCAAACTTTTTCTGTAAAGGGCCAGATGGTAAATATTTTTGCCTTTGTGGGCCATACGGTATCTGTTGCAACCACTCAACTTTGTCATTGTAACATGCAAGCAGATGTAAACAATACATAAATTAATGATTGTAGCTATATTCCAATAATATTTTATTTTAAAAAACAGGTAGTGAAATACACCAATTAAAAGACAGAGATTACCAAAGACCCATTGATATATTGTCTATAAGAAACCTAGTTTAAATATAAATACTCAAATTAAAAGTTAAAGGGATGGAGAAGGATACACCATGTTAATACTAATAAAAAGGAAGTGGGAGTAGCTATATTAATTCTAGAAAAAAGACTTCAGAACAAGAAAAACTATAAGGCATAAAGAAGGTCATTACATAATTAAAAGGAAGGCAATTCTCTAAGAATACATAACAATCTTTAATGCACATATGCCTAACAATTGAGCATCAAAATATGTGAGGCAAGTCTTACAGAGTTACAAGGAGAAGTAGACAAATCCACTATTTTGTTGGAGACTTCTATGGCCCTTCTATCACTAATTGAAAGATCCAGCAGGCAGAAAATCAGTAAGGACATAGGTGAACTGGTCAGCATCATCAATCAACTCGATCTAATTGACACTTATAGATTATTTTATCCAGATTATTTTGCAGCAAAATACACAATTTTTTCCTCAAGTTCACAAAGAACACTCACTAAGATAAACCACATTCTGGGCCATGAAATACACCTTAACACATTTAAAAGAATAGAAATCCTATGAAGTATGCTCTCAGAACACAATGGAATTAAACTGGAAATCATAGTTGGAAAGTGCTAAAATATTTGCAGACTAAACAGTATACTTCTAAATAACACATGGGTCAAAGAAGAGGTCTCAAGGGGCACTTATTAATAAAAATATTTTGAGCTAAATGAAAATAAAAACAGAATTTCTCAGAATTTGTGAGATGTAGCAAAAGCATTGGATACATGTATTAGAAGAAGTACCTAAAATCAAAAAGAGGCAGTGGATAAATTTAGCACATGGGCTTTAGCTTGCTGACTCCTGATCTAAATGGTGATCAATTTGATTCTAAAATAAGCCAAATTATTTCCCTCCATTCCATGTTTACAAATCACAGAACCATTCTGAACCACTGGGCATCTATCAAAAAGAAAAAAGTAAGGTAAGTGAGGCAAAATAAATACAGATTCCTATTTTTAGAATAAAGCCTCTCAGTTTATGTCCCATGGATAGTTGGTATTAGCACTATTCTTGCTTAATACCACTCCCAAGAAGCCCAGTTCTGATAACTTTATTCAGCCTTCCTCTAAGTCTGTTTTTATTTGACTGACAGCCCTTCCCCACTGATTGCCTCAAACTGGGTTTTCCTTTTGCCCCCATTACAATCCAGTATTCATGCAAGAACCAGAGTAACCTTAAAAAAAAAATCATTCACTTGCTTAAAATTATTGATGGTTTTCCCACTGCTTTTATGATAGAGTTCTTAACATGACCTGCAAGGCCTGGCATGATCTAGTGCTATTTTCTCTTCCCAACTTTACCTCATGATGTTTTACCTTACACTTATTATTTCTCCCCAACGCTGAATGCTTCTGAGGGGATGACAAAAAATCAGTATTAGGAAATCCAAAATCCAATTATACCAAAAATGTGACATCTAGTCTAAGGTAGATATGTTTATCTTGGTAACACACATTAAGTGGCACTAATTACATAGTAACTATAAGGCAACTGACATGAAACCACAGAACTGTAACTTTGCCACAGCTGCATGGACTTGTGTATTTTTGACTGAGAACATTTTCAAAAAGCTGGCTGCCCACTCCAGAGCCATGCCATGAAATCTGTTGAGGAATGCTTTGAAGTGGTGACTTGCCAGAGTACCTGCAGCTGACAGATGACAGGCAGGACATGTTAGTTATAAAGTAGTCACAGCTTATTACCTTTTCCCCTGAGGCACTGGGACTCCGCAGTTGCCTAGAAGGCATCTCACAATCCATCTCTTCTAGATAATCACTCCTTACATTAGTTTCCTATGGCCACTGTAACAAATTACCACAACCTTGGTGGCTTAAAAACCAACATTTATTCTATTATTGTCATGGTCCATTTTCTTTTTTTTAAAAAAAATTTTATGGCAGTAGATTTAAGGGGTACAAGATTTTTTGTTAAATGGATGAATTGTACTCTGATGGAGTCTGGGCTTTTGGTGTATCCATCTCCTGAGTAGTGTATGTTGGTGATCTTCCTTTTTTTTTTTTTGATGTAGGCATTTAGTGCTATAAACTTCTCTCTTAGCACTGCTTTTGCTGTCTCCTGAAAATTTTGATAACTTATGTCATTATTATCATTTATTTCTAAAACTTTTTAAATTGCCATCTTGATTTCTCATTTATCCAAAGATCATTCAGGAACAGGTTAATTTCCCAATATTTATATAGTTTTGAGACTTCCTCTTAGAATTGATTCCTAGTTTTATTTTGCTGTAGTCTGAGAGGATACTTGATATGATTTCAATTTTTTAAAACTTATTGAGACTTGTTTTATAGCCTGTCACATGTTCTATCTTGGAAAATTTCTGTGTGCTGATGAGAAGAATGTATTTTCTGCAGTTTTTGGGTAGAATGTTCTGTAAATGTGTGTTAGGTACATTTGTTCTAGAGTCCAATTTAAGTTCAATATTCCTTTGTTGATTTTCTGCCTTTCTGATCAGTCTAGTGACGTCAGTAGAGTATTGAAATCTTCCTCTATTATTGTATTGCTGTTTATTTCTTTTCTTAGTTCTTGTAGTAGTTGTTTTATGATTCTGGGAGCTCTGATATATTTGGGATTATTATATTATTGAATTGATATTATATTATTATATATTATTATTATAATATTCAATAATATTTAATATTCAATAACATTATTATATTATTGAATTTATCTCTTTATCCTTATATAATTATCTCCCTTGTCTTTTTTACTATTGTTGATTTAAAGTCTGTTTTATCTGATACAAGAATAGATACTCTTTCTTGCTTTTGGTTTCCACTGCCATGGAAATTTTTTTCCCCACATCTTTACCTTGAGTATATGAGAATCCCTATGAATTAAGTGGGTCTCTTGAAGGCAGAAGATATTTGAGTTGTGTTTTTTGTATCCATTCTGCCAATCTATATCTTTTAAGTGTAGCATTTAGAGCATTTACAGCTGGCTATGGCAGCTAAGGGGCATTGCACTGGAATTCAGGGAGCAGAGATGCATGGTGGCTCTGGGCATTGAGCCCACGGAGGGCATCCCAGGCCCATCCCTTGAAACCACTCTGCTCTCCTAGAGTTCTGGGCCTACGAGGAGAGGGGCAGCCTCAAAAACCTTTGAAATGACTTTGGGATCTTTCTCCCATTGTCTTGATGAAAAGCACCTGGCTTTCTTTTATCCATACTTATCTTTTTACTAATAACAAACAGTTGCTTCACCATACCCTTAGTTTGGTCTCTTGGACACACTTTTTCACTCTTTACATGGCTTGCCTGTGAATTTTCTAAATCTTTTTGTTTTGTTTCTCTTAATTATAAATTCCATCTTTAAGTCATTTCTTTGCTTTTTCATCCCCTGTATATGGTTAAAAGTAAACATGTAGCAGCCTGAATGCTTTGCTGTTTAAATATTTCTTCTGCTGGATATTTTAGTTCATTGCTCTTAAGTTCTGCATTTCACAAAGTCCTCAGGCATGGACACAACTTAGCCAAGATCTTTGCTATTTTATAATGAGAATGGCATTTACTCTGGTTTCCGAAACCTTGTTCCACATTTCTGTCTGAGACCTCATTAGAATGGCCTTTATTTTCCATTTTTCTACCAACATTCTGATCACAACCACTTAAGTAATCCTAAGAAGATTCAGACTTTCCCTATAGTCTTTATCTTTTTCTGAACCCTCACCAGAATTGCCCTTAATCCTTCACTTATGGCAACATAGGCTTTTTCTAGCCTGCTCCTCCAAATTCTTCCAGCCTCTACCCATTACCTAGTTCCAAAGCCCTTCTACATTTTCTAGTATTTGTTATAGCAACAGCTTGACTTCTGAGTATCAATTTTCTCTTGCTGTAATAAAATAGCATAGACTAGGTAATTTGTCTTTTTTTTTGTCTTTTTCAGCTTTTAGTGGCCACCCGTTTTCTTAGACTTGTGAATCCTTTTTCTATCTTCAAAGCACATCGCTGCAATCTCTGCTTCCATCATCATATCACTTTCTTCTCTGACTCTGACCCCTCCTCTGTCCCTCTTATAAGGATCCCTATAATTACATGTCGGACCCACCCAGATAAGGATAATCCAGGATGATCTCCCATCCTGCTTTTTAGCTTAATTATTCAAAATTCCTTTTGCCGTTTAAGGTAATGTTCCCAGGTCCAGGTTTAGAACATGGTTACATTTAGGGCTCATTGTTCAGCCCACCACACTCCTCATCCTCTGGGTCTTGGTTTCAGTGTTTCTCCCGGAGAGAGGACAGCCTGATGCTCTGGTTTACATGTGCTCTGTCAGGTTGTCTCTTTCATCAAACTCTCCCTTTTTATTTTATCTCAGTTACTTTCCAATTTAACGCCTGCCTTTTCAATCAGACTTAAAGCTCAAAGAGGTCAAAGAGCATGTCTATTTTGTTTATTATGCTGAATAAATGAACTGGTGATGTGGGGATGCATTTTTATATTTGCCACAAAAGCGCACAGCTTGGTTTCCTTAAGCAAGTTAAATTTATGACAATGACACATTTGAAGTAACATTTTATTTTGAGCTTGTGTTTTCCTGTGTGCTTTCTTTTAGAATAGACTGAGGGAAAGCACAACTTGAGGTCCTTAGGAAAATTTTCTTTTTGGTAAGGGGTAAAAAAACCCCCTAAACTTAAAGCCCTATCAGCATGTTAGTTATAAAGTGCTTTAACATTTTTTTGTTTGTACAAATTTATGGGATACATGTAAAATTTTGTTACATGTATATAATGTGTAGTGATGAGGTGGTGTCCATCACCCAAGTGCAATACATTTTTAACTATAGTCACCCTACTCTGCTATCAAATATTGAATTTATTCCTTCAATCTAACTGTATCTTTGAACCCTTTAACCCACTTCTCTGCATCCTCCCCCTTTTTCTTCCTCCTCTCACCTTTCCCAGTCTCTGTTCTCTACCTTTCCACTCTACCTCCATGTGATCAAATTTTTAGCTCTCACATATAAGTGAGAACATGAAATATTTGTCTTTTTGTGCCTGGCTTATTTCACTTAAGATAATAACCTCCAGTTCCATCCACATTGCTACAAATGAGATGATTTCATTCTATTTTAAAGCCAAATATTAATAGTATTCCATTGTGTATATGTACCATATTTTGTTTATCCATTCATCCATTGATAGGCACTTAGGTTGATTCCATATCTTTGCTATTGTGAATGGTGTGGCAGTAAACTTGCTAGTGCAGGTATTCCTTTGACATATTGATTTATTTTTCTTTGGGTAGATACTCAGTAGTGGGATTGCTGGATAAAATGGTAATTCTAGTTTTAGGTTTTTGAAAAATCTCAGTACTGTTTTCCATAGTGGCTGTTTGAGTTTACATTCCCACCAACAGCGTATAAAAGTTCTTTTTTCTCCACATTCCTGCCAAAATCTGTTATTTTTTTTTGTCTTTTTAATAATAGGCTTTCTGACTGAGGTAAGATGACATTTCATTGTGGTTTTTTTTTTCTTTTTCTTTTTTTTTTTTTTGAGACAGAGTCTTGCTCTGTTGCCCAGGCTAGAGTGTCGTGGCATTAGCCTAGCTCACAGCAACCTCAAACTCCTGGGCTCAAGCAATCCTTCTACCTCAGCCTCCCAAGTAGCTGGGACTACAGGTATGCGCCACCATGTCTGGCTAATTTTTTCTATATATTTTTAGTTGTACAGATAATTTCTTTCTATTTTTTAGTAGAGATGGGGTCTCGCTCTTGCTCAGGCTGGTCTCAAACTCCTGACCTCGAGCCATCCTCCTGCTTCGGCCTTCATTGTGGTTTTGATTTGCATTTTTCTGATGGTTAGTGATGTGTTGAACATTTTTTTCATATTCCTGTTGGCCATTTGTATGTCTTCTTTTGAAAAATGTCTATTCATTGCCTTTGCCCACTTTTTAATAGGATTTTTTATTTTTTTATTTTTTTGCCCATTAAGTTGTTTGAGTTCCTTGTACATTCTGGATATTAGTCTTCTGTCAGATAAATAGTTTGAAAATATTACTCTCATTCTGCAAGTTGTCTATTTACCCTATTGATTATTTCTTTGGCTGTGCAGAAGCTTTTTAGTTTAATTAAACCCCATTTGTTTATTTTCATTTTTATTGCCTATGTTTTTTATGTCTTAGTCATAAATTCTTTGCCTAGATCAATGTCAAGGAGAGTTTTCCCTAGTTTTTTTTTTTTCTAGTATTTTTATAGTTTTGGGTCCTAAATTTAAGGCTTTATTCATTTTACATTTATTTTTGTGTATGGCAAGAGATAGGGGTCCAGTTTCATTGTTCTGCATGTGGCTATCCAATTTTCTCAGTGCTATTTATTGAAGAGAAATATCCTTTCCCCAATGTTAAGTCCTTGTCAGCTTTGTTAAAGATCAATAAGCTGTAAACATGTGGCTTTATTTCTGGGTTCTCTATTTCATTCCATTGGTCTGTGTTTCTATTAATACTTTTATACCAATATCATGCTGTTTTGGTTACTATAGCCTTGTAATATATTTTGAAGTCAGGTAATATCATGCCTCCAGCTTTGTTCTTTTTTCTCAGGTTAGCTTTGGCTCTTTGGGCTCTTTTTTGGTTCCATATGAATTTTAGGATTTTTTTTTTTTAATTCTGTGAAGAATGACATTGGTATTTTCATAGGGATTGAGTTGATAGGGATTGCTTTGGACAATATGGTCATTTTAATGGTATTCATTCTTCCAATCCATGAGCATGGGATGTTTTTCCATTTGTGTCATCTTTCAATTTCTTTCAACAGTGTTTTGTAGCTTTCCTTGTAGATATATTTCATCTACCTAGTTAAATTTATTCCTAGGTTTTTTTTTTTTGTAGCTATTGTAAATGAGATTGCCTTCTTGATTTCTTTCTCGGCTATATCACGGTGTATAGAAATGCTACTGATTTTTGCATGCTGATTTCATAACTTGCAACTTTACTGAATTCATTTATCAAATCTAAGAGTTTTTTTTTTTTTGCATAGTCTTTAGGTTTTTCTGTATATAAGATCATGTCATCAGCAAAGATGGGCAGTTTCACTTCCTCTTTTCCAATTTGGATGTCTTTTATTTCTGTATCTTATCTGATTGCTCTGGCTAGGACTTCCAGTACTATGTTGAATAACAGTGGTGAAAGTGGGCATCTTTGCCTTGTTCCAGTTCTTAGAGAAAAGGCTTTCTATTTTTCTCCAATCATGATATTAGCTGTGGGTTTGTCATATATGACCTTTATTCTTTTGAGGTATGTTCCTTCTATGTTAAGAGTTTTTATCATGAAGGAATATTGAATTTTATCACATATTTTTTCTGTTATCTATTGAGATGATCATATGGGTTTTGTTCTTCATTCTGTTGATGTGATAATTATGTTTAATTTGCATATGGTCAACCTTGGTATAAATCCCACTTGATTGTGCTGTATTATCTTTTTAATGTGCTGCTGGATTCAGTTTGCTAGTATTTTGTTGAGGATCCATGTTTATTGGGTATACTGGCCTATAATTCTTTTTATGTTGTGGTGTTGTCTGGTTTTGGTATCAGGGTGATGCTGGCCTCATAGAATGAGTTAGGGAGAGTTCCCTTTCTTCAATTTTTTGGTAGTAGTTTCAGGAGGAGTAGTATTATTTCTTCTTTGTACATTTGGTAGAATTCAGCTGTGAATCCATTTAGTCCTATGCTCTTCTTTGTTGAGAGACTTTTTATTACTGATTCAATTTCACTACTTAGTATTGGTCTGTTTAAGTTTTTCCTTCCTGATTGAGTCTTAGTAGATTGTATGTTTCCAGGAATTAATCTATTTCCTCTAGGTTTTCAAGTTTGTCAGAGTATGGTGGTTTATAATGGTGCTTTTGCATTTAATATGCCCTGTCCTTTTTTTAAAACAATAGAAACTATGACATCTGTACAAGAATAATCCTTACCAATTACATGTTTTTACTTTTGTATTTTTATTAAACTATATTTAATATACAATAAAATGTATATGTATCAAATGTTCTCTATTCATATTTTAATTAACAAATGTTATGGTTAGAATATTTATCCTCTCCAAAACTCATGTTAAAACTTAATCTCCAGTGTGTTAGTATTGAGGGGTGGGGCCTTTAAGAGGTGCTTGGAACATGAGGGTTCTGCCTTCAGGAATGGATTAATCCATTCATGAATTTATGTATTAATGGGTTACCATGGTAGGGGAACTGGTGGCTTTACAAGAAGAAGAGAGACCTGAGCTAGCACATTAACATGTTCAACCTCCTCACTGTGTGACGCCCTGCACCACTTCAGGATGCTGCAGAGTCTCTGCCAGCAAGAAGGCCCTCACCAGATTTTGCCTCTCAATCTTGGATTTCCCAGTTTCCATAATTATAAAAAATAATTTCTTCATAAGTTACCCAGTTTCAGGTACTTTGTTATAAATAGCAGAAAATGGACAAAGACAACAACCGAATACTTGAAAGCTAGATCTGTAGCATATCCATAAAAACAAAAAGTAAGTGGCCTTCCATTTTAATTAATTTTTTATGGCTTTAAGCATAATACCTATTTATGGTAAAATATGTGGAATATGAGGAACTCAAACAAGAGTATAGAAATGGTGAAGAATCCCACTACCCAGCAATCATCAGTCTTAATCTTGAGTATCCAGGCACCATTTGTGGTCTCTTATATGGCCTCTCTCCTCACCATTCTTAGGTGGGCCCACGGAGTCCCAGTATAAACACTGTTTATATGCAGATGACCCTCAAATGTATTATCTTTCGTCCCTTACCTCTCCATGATCTCCAGACCACTTAGCATCTCTACTTGAATGTCCAGTAGACATCTCAAACATAACATCATCAAAATAGAACCTTTGATTTTTGCTTATTTGCAAATATTCTCCTTTCTAGTAAATGTATCACCATTCACTTATTGTCTCAATCCAAAAGTCTAGAATTTGTCCTTGAAAAATGAGGATACCAAAAAACCAAAAAGTAGTCCAAGTCAGTACAGAACTCTTATGAAACTTGTTAGAATTTAAAATCCAGGAAAACAGGCAAATACTATACAACATACAAGAAGTTAGTATGGTAAAGGTCAGCAGTAGAGGGAAAAGTATGTTTGCAGTGATGGCGATAGGTTAAGTAGCTAAACATTTGGGGAAAAGTGTAGCTCCATTATCTTTTTGTTTCTTTCTCTTTCTCTCTCCCAAGTTTAAACTCTCCAAAACTGTTAATATGATTAATTCTACCAGTCATTATGAAGTATAGGACACTTTATTGAGTAGAGCTTTCAGATCAGGCTTCACAGGGACAGAGCAGCCTAGCCTATGGTGTTTGGGTCAAATATTTCTGAGCTGTTAGTTGTAGCTGTGGCAGAGCAGGGCTCCATGGGCATGTGAACTATGCAGTGGCACATGGTCCCATGCTTAGAAGGGCCCCCTACTTAGGTTAATGCTCTGCAGGAAATTCTTCATAACTTTTTAACAAAAGAGCTACATTCAATTTTTACTTTGCATGAAGTGCCATAAATTATGTAGCAAGTCATATTTTACTGAGAATGGTGAACCGTGCTTAAGGAAACTTTCAGAGGGAGTTGTGGTGTGCAGGCATTCTCAGGCTTCCCAGAAAAGGATAGGGTAACTTGAAGGTACCTTGCTTGGATTCCCAGAACACAAGTACAAAAGTAGAAACAATAAATTAAAACTTATTAAATTTGTCCATAAAATTTAGAGTCTCTCTGCTAGTAAAATACTGGTAATACAATTAAAAGACAAATGAAAATCTTAATGGCCCATATATCCTTTCTATAGTCACCCTACAATATTTTTAAAATGTTAAATTTAACAATCTACCTAAAAGATTTACTTAAATGATATAAATAATTAACATCAAGGAAATATAAAAAGTAAGTAAACACATTGAAAGCATGTTTAGCCTAGTCATCTAGAGAAGTCCAAATTTATTATTTTTAAATAGTTTTATCTTTTTTCAGTAATATGGCAGTTTATTTGATCCAAACCAACTTTTATATCTTATACATTAAAATTTTTTTCTCTTAACAAATTTTTTAAACATTTATTTTTTAATTGAATAAAAATTGTATATATCGTGCACAACCTGTTTGGAAATATGTATACATTGTGGAATGGTTAAATTGACCTAAGTAACATATGCATTATCTCACATACATATATCATTTTTTTGTGGTGAGGACACACTTAAAATCTATTCTCAGCAATTTTCAAGAGTATAATACACTGTTCTTAACTATAGTCACCATGTTGTATAAAAGATCTCTTGAACTTGTTCTTCCTACCTAGCTAAAATGTTGTGTCCTTTGACCAACATCTCCCCAATCCTCCCCCTGCCCCATTCCCTGGTAACCTTTTACTTTCTGTTTCTATGAGTTAGACTGTTTCAAATTCCTTATATAAGTGAGATCATGTAGTATTTGTCTTTCTGTGCCTAGTTTATTTCACTTAACATTATGTCCTCCAGGTTCATCCATGTTGTGACAAATAATAGGATTTCCTTCCTTTATAAGGCTGAATAATATTCTATTGTGTACATGTACCACATTTTCTTTATCCATTCATCTGTCAGTGGGCACTTGGGTTGATCCCATCTTGGCTAGTGCTGGATAGTACTGCAGTGAACATGAGAGTGCAGACACCTTTTCGACATACTGATTTCATTTCATAATACATACTCAATAGTGGGATTGCTGGGTCGTATAGTAGTTCTATTTTTAATTTTTTGAGGAACTAGAGAAGCCTAAATTTAAATGACATAGTATATTGACTTATAAAATTGGCAGTGTTTAAAAGTAATACTTAGTATGGTCATCAGCAGAGGGAAGAAGGCTCTCTTATTTGCTAGGAAGAGGGTTAATTGGTACAATAAATCTGGTAATATTTATTTTCTTAAAACATATTATAGCAATACTACTTCTGAGTATTTGTCTTAAGAAAATAAATTTATATACAGAATGAATTCACTTTTTAGCTGTTTTTCAAAGCATTATGTTTGTGAAAACTTGATCCTACATATACAAAATAACATATACACATCTATACATATATATGTTTATACACACTGTGTAAAAGAGTATGTATTAGAAATGCAGTGATTAGGATTATGGGTGACTTTAAAATATACATTTAAAAATTAAAAGTAATATTATTTAAGCAATTGTAAAAGTTATTGTAAATGGTGAAGAGAGAATTTCAAGGGCAACTTTATCAGAAAAGGGAAACTATTTCCTCCAAGTTTCCAAAGTGACTCGCCTCCAGGAATAAGCATGATCCATCCCAACATTCCTGCTCCTCAGGGTAGATAAATGGCTAGGACCTTCAGATTCCTGTACATGTGAGAGAAAACCAAAAATGGTGCCAAAGTCTTAGAACTGTTTGTAACTAAATAATTCAGTTGTTTTACTTGTAGCACTTACTTTAAGCCAGTGATTTAAAAATGCACAGAGTGATTTACATCTAAGAAAGCATATCACTTCATGATTTATGATGAAAAATGGGAAATTTCCTGAAAGTATAACACCAGTGTATTGCTAAATAAATTATAGCACATTTATGAAGTTATTTAAAACCCCACATCCAAAAACTATCTAAAAATATAGGAACATTGTTAGCCTTCCTAGACTTGTTTGATAAAAATTTAAACCTGTTAAGGATATCCTCCTATATTCCTTTGGTAGGTAGAATAATTCTCCTCGAAAGATGTCCACTTTCTAACCCCTGGAACCTGTGAAGATATTACCTGACATGACAAAAGGGACTTTGCAGATGTAATTAAGGTGAAAGACATTGAGATGAGATTATTCCGGATCCTCTGGGTGACCTAATGTGATCACAAGGGTCCTTGACAATGGAGAAACTTTCCCCACTGTGTTTAGAGAGAGATGTTTCTGGATTTGAAGGTGGAAGAAGAGGCCACAAGTCAAGGAATGTGACTGACCTTTCGAATCTGGTAGAAAACAAACAAGGAAATGGATTTTCTACTAGAGTTTCCACAAGGGAGTGCAGAGCTGCCAACACCCGATTTTAGCCTGTGTTGGACTTCTGACTTACTGAACTGTAAGGTAATACATTTGCATTGTTTTAAGCCACTATGTTTGTGGTAACTTGTTATAGCAATAATAGACAACTAATACCATTCCTCACCATGAAAAAGATATATATAGAGAGAGACCGTGAGAGAGATACTACCCTTAGCCTGGAAAAATAGTCCTAGAATTTAAGAAGACATGGAGGCAATGAGAAAAAAGAGGTCATGAATCCTAGAGAAGAAGACAGCAAGATTATGAGGGGAAATGGCTGCACCATAAGTCTAGAGATATGGGATCAGGAATGGGCCTGAAGAAGGTTTGGAAGCAGCAGAAGGCTACAGACTTGAAGGGACTATGCAGAGAAGAACAAGAAATTTCACAGGGTGATGCTAATTCCTTGCCCCTTCCTTCCTTTGTCTAGCACCTTGATATTTTGTAAACTTTTCAAAAACTCATTTAATACTAGGAAAGGAGTGAAGAGAGGAACTCTGAAATAACTGAGGTTAAAGATTGAATTTTCTTGCCAAACCAATGAGATGGGAGTTCCAATTTTATGTTGGGTAAAAGAAATAAAGGAAGTTGTATTCTTGCAGAGCTGAGTTTGTGGCCTGATAAGGGAATACACAAAATTAGATTATCAAATGATACTCACATGGACCAGAAATCTAACCCTGTATCAAACTTTGCTAACAATCTCAAGTCTGTAGATACTAAGAGGCACAGACAAAAGCAAAAAGTGGTCTAAGACATCAAGGGTGGTTCCTCAGGCCCTTTCTTATATCAAACATACTTTCTTTGGCCAGAATAATAGATGAGGTCTCCACATGAGCTCATGTGGAGTTTTTACACAGCAGGTGCTATTTAAATTGTGAAACATTACCATTTTATACTCCGGCTATTGTATAGCAAATGTGACATTCTTAAGGGAGCCATGACTCCTTTACTTATAGTCAGTAAATGGATTTATTTATTATAAGTAATATATAATTATAATTTATATATAATTATAATCCTTTAGTTATGGATATCCTGCTAAGGGCATTTTTTAGATAAGATCTCCTTTGCTTAGGAAATATCATTAATCTAAATACTCAAATTTCAGTTGACATGGAGACTATGTAGGTTCATCTATCCTTTTTCTTTACCTTGGGGATGCCCCTTCAATAAAGGAAGTGAAATGATCATTGGCTAGTGTTTTAAACTCCTTTCTCTCACCTGAAAACTTGTAACCACTATGGTAACTATTATTGACACAGCCCAAAGAGGAAAATGGCTTTGGAAGCTAGTACAGTACAAATTAGAAGACAAAAGATAATGTGCAACATAGTTTTAAGTATGGTCCTCAATTTTTAAGGGGTACTTAATTTTCATAATGTTATGTTAAAGTTATGATATTGTATAAAGCTTTAATATCTGTGATAAACTTAAAATCAGGGACAAATCTGGTATTTATCTTGTTGCGTAACTTGTAGCTTGCATAATGGATTCTTTTATAGCGTAGATATGAAGTGTCAGATGGAGTAGAAACCTTGCTTATGGTTTACTCTCCCACAGAGGTGCATGGGGGGGGTGAAATTGAGAAATAGTTCATCACTGTCTCCTGTATCCTAGTAGTATCCTAGGATATTACTACGGGGATTTGGGGAGGGAAAGTGATGGGACCAGAAATAGCTGGGATAGTAAATACTGTGACATGGGCATAGTCTTTTTTTATTCATAGATATGAACTCCCTAGAGAGCAAATGAGGTCTCTTAAACAATTTTCTTGACTTTAGAAGAGACCGCAGTGATGAATCATCCCCTTCCCATCCCATCTATACACAAACACACACACACACAGACCACAGTGATGGATCATCCCCTCCCCATCTCATCTACACACACACACACACACACACACACACACACGACCCTCTGAATCCCTCCATTTCTCTAGATTCCAGGAGAAGAGTTGGGTTGAACCTCATGCCAGAAATTCTCCCATGGGTCACAGGGAGAGGAATAGAGCTCTAACAGGGTCCTAGGTAGAGAGAGTGTTGGGGCGTTTACTTTAGGGCTCCTTCAATAGCATCAGTTACTACTATTGGGCGGGAATATCTCTGAATGCCATGTTCCATCTCTCTTGCTGCAGAGGACCAGAGTAGTTTATGTCCAAATTGATACCTAGAAGTGATTTTCCATTCCAGAATTATATGTGTATATATATATATATATATATAAATGTATATATTCTATTTATTAATTTATATTCTCTACTTTGTTAGTTTTGAGGATGACATTACCTTTGCATGTATTTTAAATGAAACCTACAGTCATTAAATTACTATTGATAAAGTTTTTGTAGGCAAGTCTGACCTTAAGTCCCATTTAATTGCATTTCTACGCATTTTGAGTTCTCATTCAGTAACCAAACTACCTATGAACTTCTGGAACATAGCCCATTTGTAGCCTGGAAATGTAAATAAGTCCAGATATAATTATCAGACCCACTTATTCATAAGTGTCATTCCTTGAACTAATTTACGTGTTCATTCTTGTTGGCAGCATGTAACCTTTAATGACCTTGATGCCCCTGTTAGACTGGCCTGTTTTGCCCCAGCGGGCCATGACACCCTGAAATGTTCAGCTTAGAATTAATAATCTACCATTGTAATTAGCAGCCCGGTAGAAATAAAAAGATCACAGCTAAAGTCATAGCTATTTATTTAAGAGCAAATTATTAAGTAGGTGTTCAAGATTGTTTCTGTGCTCTCAACATCAGAGAGTGTCCTTGTAAATTGCAAGTTTGCTCTCTCCAACATGAAAAGACTCAGCAGCAGCAATAAATATATTCTTTAGAGGGAAAATATAGGCACTTAATTTGGATGGTTGGCTTGATCAAAAAGTATTGTCTCTGTTATATGTGAACAAACCACACACACACACACACACACACACACACACACACACACAGAGGCTCACATAAACACATATACCCATAATAGAAGCAGTGTCTGGGGTGTTTTTCAATTGATGACTATTCTATTACTGAAGATTCAATAACAAATGCACACTAGGAAAATGCAAGTTTACAGAAAAAATTGGTTTATGGGTGAATACACACCTGATTCTTTGATTAATAGCTAGGAAGCTGTGAGAATATGGCATTTAAGTACAAATAACTCTATTATTAGCATGGGTGATGGTCAAAGAATGATACTCCCTAGTACAGAAGAGAGACAATCAGACTTTAATGCCACATTTAACTGGGACCAGGATGTATGAGATTGTTCTGCTCACAATGAATGTAATCCAAGTGTCTTCTTTTTTGGAGGGGAATGTCCCCTGCAGTATGAAAGAGTATAGCTAGAACAGGAAATCACAGAGCTTAAGTAAGATTTATTAGACAAACAAGTTTATTTGTTCAAGGTACTGAAGTTTAAGAGAAGTCAGACATTTGAGAATTCGGCTAATCTAATTCTCTCTGGTATTAACCCCAGATATTATTTCTGTTCCCTTTGAAGAGCCTGTCTGTTTTCAGACATATATCATGCTCCTTAGATTTCCTGGGTCTCATCAACCCTGTAATCCTAGCCACAGCTGCCAGACTTTGACCAGGCCCATGTGGTTCTACCACTTTTAAGGCTGGAACAGCCAACCTTATTAACCCAAGTTTGAAAGTTTTTCTTATTTTCAATTTAATAATACAATAAGAAGAAGAAAAGAAAGGAAAAAAAAAAACCCACTTCAGTCTAGAAGTCATATCATACCTACCTTCAGTCAAGAGAGGATGTATCTCCAAGATTTAGCTTATGTTTTGTGCAGCAAGATGGGATGAAAACTGTATTTTTTTCCTGAATTATTTCTCTCAAAACAGAGCTCTTTCTTGGTTTATTCTAATATTTTTAAGTAATACTTATGTTTCTTTCTCGTAGAATACTTGATAATTGCTATTCATCAGAAATAACCTACTCTCTAAGCTAGTGGATGGAGAGGCAAATAATAAGAAACACATACATGATGGGTCTTTAAAACCTTTTGCCTAAAAAGACCAAATCTCCCAACAGGATATTATTACTCAATACAATGACAGTCTTTTCTGATCCGATTTCACAGAATTATTTTTTTCTGCTCTATTCAAAACCACCTATTGGCCAAGGAACTTCTTATCTTTTGACAGATTAAGCTCTAGAGAATGTACAGTTGATAAAAGAAATTCTGATGGTTAAAGCTGGGAATTAAGTTAGAATTTTCTGGTGTAAATTGGTCATACAGAGATTTAATATATCTCTTGCTCTTTTTGGTTTACTTGTCATATCTGAAAAGTATTGCCCAGCCATGAAATAGGATTACTGATCTTATTATTAGTGAATTCTTTTTAATCCTCTGAAGGAGTCTTTTTGCTAGGGATAATAATTTGTGTTCACATTTAATGATGTTTTGCAATTCATCACCTATTTAGTTATATCTTTTATACTGTTTCTGTTTTTTATGGCAAAATCTCTTGGTTTTCCAATGTAAAATTTGTTACTTTAGGGAAGGGGTCATATTTATCATATACTTCAATTGTATATCCTTAAGTGGCTGAGGAAAAAAGTACTTACAAATTGGGTTATTTAATACTTAGGGAATTGGGCAGACCAGTTGGGAATATGTTGTATCACTTGATACATCTGTCATTCTCCAAGCTTCCACATGTTTCAAAGTGAACAATACTGTCATACTTTCATTAATTCACCACAATTTATTCCTACCTATATCTTTTGCCCAAATTTCCTCGGCAGTCACTCAAAGCTCTCTTGATTTAGATCTGGTACTTTTGACGTTGGGAAAAGTTTTCATTTCCTTCAAATGAAACTTCAGAATAAAGGAAGTTGCAGTGAAGCTACTCCTCTAAAGAAAAGGCACCTCTGTGACTCAAATGAACCCCATTTCTGCAGTCATTTACTGGAAGGAGAGTAATGATGTTGTACACTGGAAAGGACTCCTGAACTGAATTGTAAATGAAAACTAAACAGAAGGAGGTAACACACACTTCGTTGTTTGTATGTTGATGTTTTGAGAGCAGAGCTGAATTAATCATATCCTACATTTGATAGCACACTATTAAAATTTATCTTTTCAGTGCTCTTCTCTTATTTATTTATTTTTCCACACTCCCATCCTTATACAAAGGCACCTAGTCTGTGTTTGATGCAAGCACTAGGATACGTATGAATTCTTGGAAAATATATTGTGTTATTTAGCATATATTTTTATTTTTCCTATGTAGGACTATGTTATAAGTTAATGCCATTTTTCACTATTATCAACACTCTGTTTTAAAGATCTATCTACCTTGATAGATCATTACTTAGAACCACCGCAGAGGTCCATATGTTAATAGTATAGCATTATACAATACGCATTCATTACATTTTACTTATCTGTTCCCTGAATAATGGCCTTCTAGGCTGCTCCAAACTCCTTGCTACCACAAACAATATACCGTATCATTTTTACATACAGATTTTTTTATGTCTGTGACAGTTTCTCAGGACATGTGTCCAAGAGTAATATTGTTGGATCATATCATGTAAGTATTCATACATTTATTAAGTATTGACACTACATACTCCAGAATACCTACAAAGTTACATTTCCACTGAACGTGGAAAAAGATTTTCATTCGCCCATGTTTCTCTAATACTTGGTATATCTATGTAAGAAATTACCTCAAAACTTTGTGACTTAAAACAACAACATTTATTATTTCACAGTTTCTGTGGGTCAGGAATCAGAGTGCGGCTCAGGTCAAAAAGTTGCAGCAGGGGCTGTGGTCTCATTTGGAAGCTCCACTGGGGGAGGATTCATTTCAAGTTCGTTCATGTGGTTGTTGGTAGGATTTGGTTCTTTGTGGGCTGTTGGCCTGCGGGCCTCAATTTCTTCCTGGCTGGCTGTTGGCTGGAGGCCTTGTTCAGTTCCTTGCCGCGTGCACTGCTCCATCAGGCAGCTCACCACACAGTTGGCTTCCCTCAGAGCAAAAAACTGCGAGAGTGAGAGAGGAAGCAAATGAGACAAGCCACACTCTTTATACTCCAATATTTCTAGTGATATTCTCTCATTTTTGCCATATTATATTTGTTAGAGCAAATCAGTAGGTGCAGACTCTCCATTCTCCGCCCCAGTTGAATCATTAGGAGGCAGTCATGCATAGCTCTTAGAGAAGTGGTTTTTGGAATTAGACAGCATCTGGATCCTGGTTCTGCCTCTGCCTCATTATGCGATCCCAGTCAAGTTTACTTACTTGCCTAAAGCTCAGTTTTCTCATTAGTAAAATGTGGGTAATACTAGTGTCTATGAAGTAAATTATTTGAAAAATTTAACAAGAAGAAACATAAGACAGGCTTAGCATAATGTATGTAACACATAGGAATTTCTCAACCAGTATTTCCTAATATTATTTTAATTAAAGTATGTCTTTTGTAATGAGGTTTATATTGAGAGTATGATGGTGAAAGTATTATTAGTGTGCATATCCTGCAAAAATGAAAAGGAATGGAAATGAGATGACAGGGAAATTGAGGAGACTATCTGACAGAATTCAGAAAGTCACGAAAGACTCTGAGACTGTCTGGAGTATGGTCAGAATAGATTTTTGGCTTTGAGATTTGAATATTTTTAAATGTATCCCCCGGAGAATAAGAACACTAGATGGATATGTATTGTTTTAGAAGGTGAAAATGGAAAGTGAGTTGCAGTTAGAGAAAAGTGTGAGTAGGACGTATGAAATAAGCTTCATTTCAAGAAGTTAAAAACTAGCAGAAATAATCATTTATTAGGGGCAATACGGTGCTAATTCTTAGTTGGAATTATTCTACTTACTCAAACATCTCTAACGCTAGAAAAAATAGATATGAGTGAGCAAATCAATTTTTCTGCTCTCCATAGTAAAGGAGTCAAGGAGGCTGCCGTTCAGCATGAGGACAAGGAGGGTGAAATAACATAACAGCCAAAGTACTTCAGACCTGTGTTTTGGAAGCAGTGAGAACCTGGTGCCAGTAGCCAACAGGGCTACCCTGACGAGGGATCTCTCCACAGGTGCTATGTTCACAGTGTTCCCATCAGTCAAGTCTCGTCAAATGTCTGCCTTCAGTGGTAGTGCTGGCAGATTGGTGTTTTACTGCGATGCATTATTCATCGCAACACAAAGGGTAAACTCAGCTCTGTTAACCACCGCCTGAGGGCCCTGAGAGTCAGAGGGGAATATATAGTTTTGGAATTGTGTTTCTTTATGGGAATAGAAAAAGCAGACTAGCCATAAGCACTTGCCACTATAATTCAGTTAGTAAAATAGGTGTAACCGAAGTACTACTCAGAGGTTACTTCTTATGGTACCTAGAAAAAATTCCAGAAAATAACCAGAAAAATTCCTAGAAAAGACCAGAGCAGACACAATTGTGTCTAAAACTAATTTAGACACAATTAGTTTTTACTTCATTTCTATGCAAGATTTGCGCAAATAAATTCTATTTCTGGACAAAGAATATTCAGTTGATTGGCTTGGTAAGTAGATAAGGAAATACATGAAAAATGCAGAACTATGGCAAGATAATTCAAAACATCTTGTTTGAAATTTCTGCTTTTTATGGGCAGTGAATTAAACAGTAAGATAGTTAACACTTCCCAGAACTTATGAAAGTAAGTTTATATAGTGAAAATGACTTAGATTATTAACACACAACTATGTCTTAGTCATTTTGGGCTGCTATAAAAAATACCATAGACTGGGTGGCTGGACCTCTTTTATAAAGTCACTAATCCATTCATGAGGGTTCTGCCCTCATGATTTAATCACCTCCTAATACCTAATCACCTTCTACTACTGTGCCCTTGGGGGTTAGGTTTTCAACACAGGCATTCTGTGGGGACACAAACAGTCAAACCACAGCAACCTGTAAACATATACACACATACACACATATGTGTCCTTGTGGACATGGTGGCGGTGGAGAGAAAGAATGGAAAAAAATGAGGGATGTTGATTTATTTTAACTGTAAAAATCTAACTCCCAGTTAAAACTGTAATATAAACCAACATTTACCAAAATTTTTAAAATATTAGTTCAATAACTACCCTTTTTCTAAGTTAAATATATTTACATACATTAGGGGTTGCTAAAGTTTATCTTTTTCTTTATTGTAAAAGTAATACACGCCCATTGAAAGAAACTTAGAAATTACAAATAAGCAAAAGGAAAGATAACTATTAATATTTTAATGCATACTCTTAGTCTTTTCTCTGTATCAATATGAGTTTATATTGTGTTGAGCATATTTTTCTAATATTATAAAAAACACAAAACTAAGTGAGTTCATATCAGTTTATGTATTTTTTGTGATGTTTTAGAAAACATAGTAATATATCATCATTTCCCATTTCATCAAATATTCTTTTTCAATATTTTAAATAGCTTTATAATTCACTATTTAAGATGAACATTTTTATACACATATCTCTGAACATAGCCATAATTATCTCTTCAGAATAAAATATAGAAATTGAAGAATTAGATTAGAGGGTTTTAAAATGCTGAGACATTTAGTGTATATTGTTAAACTGTTTCTAAAAAGGCAATTCTACTTTGACCTCCACAGAAAGTGTTTGAAAGTGTTTTCTTTCGCTTCCACCATCAAGGAATTTAATTACTCTGTTTATATTTTGATTTTAATGCTATTTTATCATAGTTTTATTAATATTTCATTCATCATTAATAAAAGTGAACATTATATACATTTATTGATCATAAGTGTTTGGCTTTTTACATTCTTTATTTTTGGACACTTTTTATTATGGGTTATCTTATTTTTATTTTTTTAACTTGTAAATGAATCTATTTAACTGACCTTATCTCATTATCATATGTTGCAAATTATTACTATAGGCTATAGTTCGGCTTTAATTTTTTTTTACAAATTTATTGGTATAAGAAAGTTTTTAATGTGGCCAAATTGACCAAGTTTTACCTTTGTGCCTTTATTTTATTAGTATCTTTCATCCCAAAATAGTTATTATTTTTAGTACATAGTTTACTTCATTCTTTTTACACTGAAGTATCTATCTGGATTTTATTATTTCATGGTTTATGGATTGAAGCAAAGATCAATGGTTGGTTGTTGAGCATCTTTTCCTTAGTAATTGAAAATATCATTTTTATCATTAATAGTAATATCTATCATCTTTGGATTTTTCTATCCTGTTCTGTTGCTCTGATTATTTTTCCTGTGGCAGTTTCACGTCATTTTAATTATGTCAGGTTTATAATACATTTTGGAATCTGAAGGTGACAACTCCCTGCTGCACTTAGCAGAGTCCTACCATCCTCAGGTCTCAGCTTAAAAAGGCCACGACTTCAGTGAGGCTTCCTGGCCCCCTCCCAGCCTCTCTGGGTTAGGTCTCCATGTTACACCCTCTGATAAGTCCCCAGTGAATCTCATGAACTCTGGGGGCAGCAGGGGTTCAAATTCTGATCTACTATTATTAGCCTTGTGACCCTGGGCAAGTTAACTTCTCTGTATTTTAGTTTCCCTATTATTAAAATAGGGATAAAAATACCTATTTACCAAGGTGATTGTGGAGACTAAATGAGTTTATATATATATGTATATAAATTATATATATTATATACACACCTATATATGAAGAACTTAAAACAGTACTTGGCACATATAAATACTTGCTGTTTTAGACATTGTTATTATCATTATTTCTTTTATAATATATAATTTAGTTTACATAACTATATACTTGTGGGAATGCTTGTTCCATTTCTATTTTCTCCCACTAGACTGCAAGCTTTATGAGAGTAGGGTCTGGATTTATTCATCACCATATAGCAGTCCCTGGCACATGAATGTAGATATATTTGTTGAATGATTATTTATTGCTCCATTTTTCTATGTTCTTATTTCTTCATACTTTTTCTATTCTTGTAAACTTTGATAAAGCCTTTCAAGAGACATTTCTCTTTCATATAATAGGCAAAAAGTAAGGCTCTGACAATTTTATCTCTGTTTTAATGATGTAGTTTAATATCTTCATCCACTATTTTCCTCAAGCATTTTCACCAGACACCCAGTTTTATGGGGCAGGGATTGGTTTAATACAATGAAGTGATTTCTATCACACGATCTCTTGCTGTGATAAATTTTTCTCTTTCTTATTGGCCCGCATCTTGAATTCTTTTAATCTTTACAGCAGATATTGGCTGAACAGGGTGGGGAAGAGAAGATTTCTCACTGTTGACAAGATTCAACACCAAACCCTGCAAAACGATTTGACTTCCAGTGGTGGGGCTTCCCTCCCATTGCCTTCTGGCATCCCCTTGCCACCAGGGTGCTTTGGTCATACTGTTAGACATGTCTGTATTATTTAATCTTTTTTAGCACATACAATATTGGTGACACGTTCAGCCTCCAGGACCGCCTGTGATACATGCTCGCTACAGTGCACTCTGCGAAACATTCAGTTGAGCAAATGAAAAATAGCACATGGGACAGTGATCCTGCTAGAGGACTTTTTCATAGATTATTGTGGCTGACAGCAAGTAGAAAAAATCCCAGCACTACTGTAAGGGCATGTCCCCTGTTAGATAGAAATAGAGTACTGTCCCTGCAAATGTGGGTGCTTCCGTAACAGACTTGGAGAGGAAATTATCAGCAGAGGGGCAATTCCCTGCCTCAGCTTCTTCTGGCTGTAGCTCCCTCCCCACTGCTCATCAGCTATCCACCTGCTGCACTGACTAAGTGATACCACACTAAACAAAGCTTGTCCCTTCTCCCTTCTTCTGGGCCTAAAGGATTTACTGTGAACTCAGACAAACTGATGGAAACTATCTCAATTCAACATGGGACCAAAACACTTTATTCTGCAAAGATGAAAAAATGGAGGAAAACAGAAGCTGGAGAAGATTTAGCAGTTCAAAAAAAAAAAAAAAAAGTCCATTTGAGTCAGTGTCTTCCTACAAATCAGAGTTTCTATGAGAAATAGAGTGCAACTATGGAAAATGTTGCATTTGCATTGCCAATAGCTGCTGAGAGAACTTAGCATCTATGAAAGCAGAGAGAGCCATCAGGAGAAAAAAAAAGACAGATCCAGAAAGGTTACTTGAACCCTACAAGCTACCCTTGGGGTGAGCTTATTCCCTTTTGCCTAGGCCATGATAATAATTTCCAGTCAGTGTGAGACACTTAAATGGCAAATCACTGTATTTACTGCCACCTTCTTCATCTCTATCTATCTGCTGTAATTCCTCTTCCCATTTAATGCAAAGAAGACCTTTCATCTTCAAAGTGAGAATAACAACCTTAGCTCATTTCCAATAGCACTGGCATCTCAGATACAGATGCTGACTGGGAGGGTCTGACTCAACTCACCTGGGAAGTATTCACATTATATGCATGCCACAGAACTAACAATGCCACTAAATCAGTTTCCTAGAGTTGCTATAACAAAGTACCACAAACTGGGTAGTTTGAAAGAACAGAAATTAATTTTCTTAGTTCTTGAGGCTAAAGGTCTGAGATCAAGGTATTGGCAGAACCATGACCCTTCTGAAGGCTCTAGGGAAGGAGCCTTTCTTGCCTCTTCCTTGTCTGGTGGTTGCTGGCGATCCTTGCTATTCCTTGGCTGGCAGACACATCACTCTAATGTCTGCCTTGGTTGTCACATGGTATTCTCCCTGTGTCTGTGTACTCTTTGTCTTCGTGTGGCACTCTCCCTGTGTGTCTGTGTCCAAATTTCCTTTTTCTTATAAAGACATGAGTCTACCCTTATCTAGTGTGACATCATCTTAATTCAATTACATCTTCAAGGATCTTATTTCTAGTCTTTTTGAAAGAAACAATTCTTTTTTATTTTTAAATTTTTTAAAATTGCCAGGTAAAATGGTATATACGTGTGGTGTATGACATGGTGTTTTGATATATGTATACGTTGTGGAGTGCCTAAAGCAAACCAACTAACATATGCATTACCTGACATATTTTTTTGTGTGCATGGTGAGAACCCTTGAAATCTACTCTCAATGATTTTCAAGTATGAGATATACTGTTTTTAACTGGAGTCAACATGATCTACGATACATCTCCTGAACTTATTCCTCCCATCTAAATGAAATTTTGTGTCCTTTGACCAGTGTCTCCTCAATCTCCCGAATCCCAGCCTCTGGTAGCCGCCATAATACTCTCTGTTTCTGTGAGTTAGACTTCTTTAGATTCCACACATAAGTGAAAGTATTCAGTATTTTCTTGCTGGATCTGGCTTTTTTCACTTAGCATAATGTCCTCCAGGTTTATCCATGTTTTGCAAATGACAGGATTTCCTTCGTTTTCTTAAGGCTGAATAGTATCCCACTGTGTTTCTATTCTACATTTTCTTTATCCATTCATCCTTTGATAGACACTTAGATTGATTCCACACCTTGGTTATTGTGAATAATGCTGTAAGGAATACGGGAGTGCAGATAGCCCTTTGACAGACTGATTTCATATCCTTTGGATATACCCTGTATTGATATTGCTGGATCATATGGTAGTTTTATTTTTAATTTTTTGAGGAACATCCATACTGTTTCCCATGATGGCTGCTCTAGTTTGCATTCCCACCAAGAGTGTACAAGAGTTCTGGGGAACGTGATTCTACCCCTTGTGGTTGTCCATCAACTGGATGTCAGGTAGTCATCTGACAAAGCATTTTCTTGATCTCCAGCTTCTTTTCTTCTAGGTCCAGGAAGATATTTATCATTCTGAATATTACCTAAACACACCTTACCACAATGCATTTCTAAACTACATCATTTAAAATGTTCTCCAAACTCTCTCAGATTTGCTGGGTTCTAAGCCATTACCAAACCACTAAAACCACTTGTTTTGGTGAAGGCTTACTAAATATTTTGGGTAGTAAATAAATAGTTGTCAAATTTCTACTTCTGTCTTTTATGAATCTCAATATTGCCAGTGTTTGGGTTCCTAGAGACTTGATGATGCATCCAAATGCAGTGACCACTATAGTTTGCATGATATGCGATGTGTTTTACTCTTGGACCTGCTAAGCCTCAACCCATCACAGGTGATAACCTCTGGGACACACTTATTTCCAGTACTTTTTGTAGGAAATTACCTCCTGAGGTAAAGGGTGAGTATTTTGACAAAAGACAAACATGCACTTAAATATCTATTAATATGTATCCAATGGATGCTGTAAGGTTAGCTTTTTGAATTGATTAGAAAGGATTCATTTTTTTAACCTGAGGGTGTCTATGTCAATAGCGATGGCTCAGTAAATGTCAGAGTTCTCTTTAATCTTGGAAGTCCTCTTGATAAGCTCGTGGACAAAAATTAAGATCAACTTCCTCTGAGCAATAAAAAATTAGCTATTTTATGATGTACTGCTATAGAATAGGTGAAATGCCTTGAGGATGTTAACTATTCTCAGGATTGAGAAACTAGTGTACCATTAGTTTGCATTACACCAGTCCATTGTGTTGTCACTGAAACGAAGTTCCTGTCACCTAGCTCTCGTTGGGCAATATATTTGCTTTTAGGCCTGGCTCATAGGTTCTGCTCACTGCAAATTCATGCATTTGCTAAAGAATAAAGTTAATTAAAATAAGCCAAGCACTGCCATTTTGCATCTTGGTCTTCATGGTCAATGCTAACCTAAAATTTGGTGGGAATTCTTCCCCATTAAACTCCCATAGTTCTTATGGGATGGGATAATATCCTCTGTCTTACAGATTCTCCCTGCAGGATAATTTCAGTTGTCTGGAAATCCCATAGGTGCAGTTCCCCAAGGTGCTAGTGCCTCAGTGTCTGAGATAATGGGAGAATGGCAAAGTGTCCTGAAATACAGCAGAGTATTGTTAAAAGACAATTTTCAACAAAGGGTAAAATCACGGTTCTCATATGGATGTAAAAATGAACGTAAATTAAAGATTTTATTTAATTCATACTTAGGGAAGGAATTAGGCAGATGTTAAAACTGGTTTAAAATACAATCCCAAAACCAGACAAATGTATAGATTAGAAATGTTGAAATGAATGTGAAATTAGAGACAAAACTAGGTTTTCTATTAGGGAACATTATAAAAATGAACAAATGGAGGAAAACAGAGAGTGGAAAAGATTTAGCATCAGAAAAGAATGCCCATCTGAGTCAGCATCAATTGAATCTCCACTGGACAGAATTTACATGTATATAGACACAAATTATTTTGCATTTCTACCAGTTATTCTCAATTTAGAGTTGTAAAATAGCTTCTACAAAATCAGAATCAGATAACCCAGAGAGATCCTCTGGAATCTAAAGAATGCATAGTTCTCCACTGAGGCAAATATTTTCTCCCACAGTGGCAATGTCCAGTGAAGATCAGGTTTAGAAATTTTTTGTTGTTTTTGGTATATCAGTTTCTAATATTACCAAAAAAAATCCCCTATATTGGTGTGGAAGAAAGTTATGGAAGATGAGGGAGATGTATTTATATCTTTGGGATGTACAATGAAAAGAAGGGCTGATGGAGAGAGAGAAAGAAGAATGTTTTAGAAAACCAAGAGGGACCAGCTGCACTTAGCTTCTGGTGCTAGACTCTCAAGGACCAGACCAAACCATCACAGTGCATAGACCAGTGAAAACCCAGAGATGAGTAGATGTCCCAAAGCTCTTCTCTATACACTGAGGCTTTGTAAATTTCTCCAAGCATCCAGATGTCTTCCGGGGAAGAAGGAAGGAAGAAGAAACCCCCTAGAAGGAAGAAAAACAGCCCTGATAGGAAGATTAAATTTTGTTTTGAGTAGTTTCCCCAATGTGACTAAGATAAAGTACACATAGTAAAGTAAATGTAAATTTTTTAAAAACTACCAAGTTTAAGGTATTTCTTCTATCATCATCAGGAGTGGGATCTCAAGAGAAAAATAAAATCAGTTATAAATGAGATGCCATTTTAAAAAATACATTTGAGGCATGATGTTTACATTTGGATCTGCCCATTATATACCCTAGAGACATATAAGTAGAGCTTCCATAATTTTTTTCTCACATCGGCAAATACTTAAAAGTTGTCAACAATGGATGTTTTTTCCTCTTCAGTATGTTGGAATTGATCTGTTGGTGATTTTATTGGGACTACAGTGGTTAGAGACTAAAATATTCTGCAATTTTATATGCATCTCATTATTACTGTTACTTTTTGTATCTTTATTACTGAACATCATTCCATACACACTTATTGCTTTCAATATTTGTCCAGTGATGCTAAAATGAATATTCAAGGTAGCTAGTCACATTCGCAAATAAGGATGCTTTTTTTTCTTTTTGTCAATACATGTGCTTGTTATGAAATTCCAGAACAACATTGAGTAATACTGTGGTATTTAGGTCAATTTCTTTTTTTCTTTTTTTTTTTTTTTTGACTTTGATGGAAAAGGTCATGGGTTTTACCTTTAAGTATAGTAGTAGTTTTCTTTTTCTTTTTTTTTTTTTTTTGAGACAGAGTCTCGCTTTGTTGCCAGACTAGAGTGAGTGCCGTGGCTTCAGCCTAGCTCACAGCAACCTCAAACTCCTGGGCTCAAGTGATCCTTCTGCCTCAGCCTCCCGAGTAGCTGGGACTACAGGCATGTGCCACCATGCCCAGCTAATTTTTTCTATATATTTTTGGTTGGCCAGATAATTTCTTTCTATTTTTAGTAGAGACGGGGTCTCGCTCTTGCTCAGGCTGGTCTCGAACTCCTGAGCTCAAACGATCCGCCCGCCTCGGCCTCCCAGAGTGCTAGGATTACAGGTGTGAGCCTCCGCACCCAGCCAATAGTTGTTTTCTTGACAGTCATATTATTCAGCATATCACAGCTGTATCCTTTGACTTACATAAAGCTATACAAATCAGAAGGGAATGTTAAATTTTTCTTGACTTATTAAAGTAATGAGTTATATTGATAGTGTTCATGATATTGAACCATTCATTCTTCTGAAACAAAACTCCTTTGGTCAAAGTGTATCATTCTTTCATAGAGTGCTGTATTCTATCTGCTATTTTTATTTTGATTTCTTTGTCTTTATTTATGTTTTATTACATTGAGGCCAGCAAATATAAACTATAATTTCTATACTTTGGAATGTATTGAAGTTTGCTTTATGGCTGAGAATGGGAACTATTTTTGTAAATATTCCATTGACATTTGAACAGAGTATAAAAGTGATATGTGGAGGGTATCTAATTTAATGTGTATATATATGTATCTGTTAAATTTAGTCATAGTGCTAGTACAGGCATCTAATTGTTTTTGTTCTTCTTAATTTGTCAAAGGCCAAGAGCTGTATGTCAGTGTTTTTTTATGATGATGGATTTGTCAGTTTCCTTTTGAATACTCACATGTTTACTAAACTTCTATTACACCTCTGCTTTTTTCCTAACCAATTTTGCATGCTGTTCATATTCATTTATGTCTACCTTTCTTATATTTTTCTTTCCCTAACTGTACCTAGGACATTGCTGTGCTCACATTAGGTACTCGATAGATATGCATTGATTGATTTTTATCATATTCTTCAAGAAATGTTCTGGACAGAAATCAGTTCAACTGATTTCAAGTTTAGTATTTCAGCTGTTACAGGATTATTCATATGATTTATGCCTCACCCTATTATCATTGATAATTTACCTATTGCAATAAGGAATCTTTTATTTGAACTGTCAAAAATAAAATTAGATCAAATTGAAATAAATTGAAAAGTTTATCATGCATAAAAAAGAACATTTTGCCAGTTGGAAGACCTCAAACTGAAAGTAGAAAGAAGCCCCACTCATAGCAGTTACAGCATCACTTAACATAAAGGAGGAAGGATTTTGACCTCTTTCATGATTGGCTGCTATACATTAACATTCTTTGTAAGGCAAACAGAGCTGTTTAAGCTGATTTGTCTAGAACTGATTGGTTTAATTTCACTGATTCATTCTAGCAAGGATGTAAAACTTGCAATTTGTGTTTCCTTTGTGATTAGAGCTAGCATTTCAGGGAAATCAAGATAACTTAAGTTCTGGCTACATGGCTATGTGCTATTGGACTTGGGGTATATTTAAACAGTGGTCTCTATTTTTATTTTTCTTTAATACCAGTTAAACAGCTTTAGTTACTAATTAACTAGTAGACTCTTAAGAAAATGTTTAAAAAAAGATGGTTCCTCATAAATTATTTTTGTATTTGCAGTGGATTCTGCAAAAATTTGCAAGAATTTCTATAGGTCCTCTGAAAAGTAAACCACACTAATAATGCTAAGAGAATTTACTACCAGCTTTGTGCATTTAGCTAACATTTGCCCTTCCTTCAACATTGATATTTTTTCCCAAAAATTGTATTTTGCAAAACCTAGTGTGAATGATAAGTTCCTGAGTGGAGTTAGAGTTAAAAATAACTCCCTGTTAACTGTTAATAAGTATTAGTGTAGCAGAGGCCCGATGCTATAGTGACCTAATTCAAACAGACTCAAAGGAAGCTGTGCTAGAGGGCGTAAGGCATTAGAATCTTTTCCCACTTCCTCTTTCTTGTGTCCTAATCAAGAATTAGTATAAAGCGTTGCCCTTTCTCTGAGGCTGAGTAGCTTTGTGTGCATTGTGAATCTCCTAGTTTTACCAATCAAAAGCTTTTATTCGATAGTGGCTCTTTTCTCACATTCTGTATATGCCCTTATCACCAAGAGAAAGTCTTCGTGATTAAAGTTTTGCTTCTGGCTAGTTACAACTACTGAGATAGATAAGAGGAAGGCAGAAAGAATGCTTGTTTATCCGTTATATAAAAATCTATGTAACGTGGAAGTTTTTGTATATATGCTGGTCAGTGGAAGAAAAATAGAAAGTCTCAAACTATTATATGGTTGAAGAAATTGTAAATTGCCCGACTGCTGGTGGTACAGATCAGAGGGTATATTTTCAGGCCCTCACAAGTCTTGAGTTAGAAAGCAAAATGATGGGAAGAGATTGGAGAATATTTGGTAGTGCTAGGCAGGGTTGTTTCAGGAATTGCCTCAAATCAGGTATGAGTGCTCCTTCCAGATGAGACAGTATTTTGATTATCTAATTAAAATCAGTTTTAGAACCCCAAGAAAAATGGCAGTGGTCAGAGGTTTTCATATACCTTTTTATTCTCCAGTTAATGCAATTCCTAAACGACCTGGATGTTACCCACACTACTTTCAGACCTGCAGGTGGAGGACTTTGATCCTGTTAAAGGTTCCTGTGTTCTAAGTGCAGTTTCTTACTTGGTAATTGGGGTGAAAGAGAATAGAGGTGCCGTAAGCTGCCGGGCTCTGAGCTGCAAGGCCTGACAGGACAGACAAGTGGCACAATGCTAAAATCTGTCTCTATCTTTTCAGGGCTTAGCTTCATTATAATTGGGGGATAAAGTTCTTGCCAGGCAGTCTTGATAAATCTTTTTTTTTTTTTTAAGTTTTTACAGAAGAATTTTATCTAATAATTGCTACAGGAGTATTGTATGTATTTTTTGTAAAATTTCAAATAATACTAAAATTGTTTTCCTTTCTCCACCAATGGAACGTAGTGTTATAATGGATTATATATAATTATACACACGCATATACATGCACAAATATACTTTTAAACAAAATATGTATCATCCCATATGCATTCTTCTGTAAATTGCTTTTGCTTCTGCTTTGCAATATGTCTTGGACATCCATCTATCTGAATATTCATTGTTTTTGACTTCTTTTTTTTTTAAGGGGTACAAGAATTTTTTGTTACATGGATGGATTACATAATGCTAAATTCAGGGCTTTTAATGTACCTGTCACCAGAATAGTGTACATTATACCCACTGGGTAGATTTTTATCCCTCACTTCCATCCTACCCTCCCCCTTCTTAGTTTTCAGTGTCCATTACACCACTTTATGAGCATATATATTCCTCATTTAGCTCCCACTTATAAGTGAGACCATGTGGTATTTGTTTTTCCATTCCTGAGATACTTCACTAAATCTTTTTTATTTATTTATTTTTTTTGAGACAGAGTCTCGCTCTGTTGCTCGGGCTAGAGTGCCGTGGCGTCAGCCTAGCTCACAGCAACCTCAAACTCCTGGGCTCAAGCAATTCTTCTGCTTCAGCCTCCCCAGTAGCTGGGACTACAGGCATGCGCCACCACGCCCAGCTAATTTTTTGTCTATATATTTTTAGTTGTCCAGCTAATTTCTTTCTATTTTTAGTAGAGACGAGGTCTCGCTCTTGCTCAGGCTGGTCTCGAACTCCTGACCTCGAGCGATCCTTCCACCTCGACCTCCCAGAGTGCTAGGATTACATGCGTGAGCCACCGCGCCCGGCCTTCACTAAATCTTAAACAATGCGACAAGCTTCTCCCTGCATAGGTTAGGGCGATACACATTTCATAGATAGAGACAGCAGTATCCCTAAATGAGAGTAGGGGATTTGCCCATGCTGTTCATTCTTCTTGTACAAATAGGGGACTATCGTCATAAGAATGGGTATCATGTTATCTATGACATGCTACACTTGGGAACAAGGGTCACAAATGTAGTAATAGTCTTTTATTATCAAGAGAGGGACAAATCCAACATGGCTGACACCAGAAGAATTTTATGCCTCTAGGGAGAATTTTTCTGAAGATTCACCAAACTAGATCTCATGTAGAAATTACATACGAATGTTGGCTTTTTTGAAGGAGAAATTGAGGCAAGAAATATTTTGCCCCTACAAGTCTAGGAAGAATCACGAAGTTAATAAAATCTATGTTCTTTTAATTAGATAGGTTTCTAACTTTTGTATATTATTCTGGAGTCTAAAGGGACATGATTAGAGGAAGAAGGTTGAGCCAGTTAAATATCTGCCTGAAGTGGATAGTACTTTTGAAACCCATTGTTTTGATATGCATAGTTCCTAGATAGCAACAGAATAAAGAATATCACTACAAAATAACAAATAAAACAAAGTTTTTAAAAAGCATGATACAGAATCAAGAGCCTTAGTAGATGCCAGGAAGACCAGAATTTTGAAAGAAAAAAATTAAAAATAAAATTTTATATATTTGCTGATTATCTAAAGCTAGTTGTGCTTTGTGTTAGATTTTTTTTCCCACATAATACAGTCATCCCTTGGTATCTATGAAGGATTGGTTCCAGGAACCCCTATACATACCAAAATCTGTGCATGCTCGAGTCGCTGATATAAAATGGTGTAGTATTTGCATATAACCTATGCACATCCTTCTGTATACTTTAAATCATCTCTAGATTGCCTACAATGCCAAATACAATGCAAATGCTATGTAAGTAGCTGTTACACTGTATTGTTTAGGGCATAATGACAAGAAAAAGTCTACATGTTCAGTACAGATGCAACCATCTATTTTTTTAAAAAATATTTTTGATCCACGATTGGCTGAATTCATGGATGCAAAACCACAGTTAAAAATGGCCAACTGTATATTTATTTTATTATTTAAAGTTTGAAAGATTATTGTTCAAAATTTGAGTAGTACAAAAAAGTATAAATTAGATGATTTACTTCATAATCCCTCAATAACCAAGAGGCAAATATGATTAACATTTGATATATTCTCTTCCAGTATACTTTTTTATGTAATACATAATTTTAAATTCAGGTAAGTTTTATCTCCCATAAAATTATAGCATGGATATTTTCCCTTGTTATTTATAATTTATAAAAATTATTTTGCATTTCCAATATTAACACAGGATCTTTTAAACAAAGTATTCTCAAAAAACATCATAATGCAATTTAGAGTAAGGGCTCAGGAGACTATTGCAAAAGAGGTACCCAATAAATGTGACTGCCATTCACCCTCAGGTCTATAACTCTTAGTGGGATGCCAAGCATGCAAAAGACAGTCAATAAAGAGTTGTTAGATTTCAAGTAGTTTGGGGTAGCAGGAGAGACCTGGCTTTTTGGAATAGTATCAGACTGATGACACATCTTTAAAAAATGACAAATGGCCTGGCGGAGCTCTTAAATATGGTGTAATTCTTCTAAAACAGTTGTCTCTGGTATTTATGCTATTGTATTAGGCTAAATGTATCAGAGCAGGATTTTAAGTGTTAGGAAACATGATTTGACTGGTAGTATTTTTAAGCTATATTACTGTGGATTATTTCTCTGGGAATACCAAGTTATCTTTAAAACCTAGTTTGTGTTACCAGTAGATAGTAGAGCACTAGTCCATTTTATTCAATTCATACAGTGTTTGTGGTAAAGTCTAATGAGGTAATTCTTTCTGAAGAAAACTCTCCTTTGATGCTAGGGTGGACACTCCTAGGGAGGAAAGGCTCCACTAGTGGACTAAACTTGACAGAGCATTCGTTTCACCTGGGGGGTTTAATAACAATGCAAATTCTAGGGCCCCATTCCCAAAGGTTCTGAGTTAGTCACTCTTCTTTTTTTTTTTATATTACTCTAGTTTATTTTTAAAAATTAATTAATTATTTTCAGAGTATTACAGGGGTACAAATGTTTTGGTTACATAAATTGCCTTTGTACCATTTGAGTCAAAGTTATAAGTATGCCCATCTCCCAGATAGTGTGCATTGGACCCCTTAGTTATGAATTTACCCATCCTCTCTTCTGCCCTCCCACATTCTTGATTCTCGATGAATGTTACTTTCATATGTACACATATGTGTTGATCAATTAGTTCCAATTTAATGGTGAGTACCGGTGGTATTTGTTTTTCCATTCATGTGAAACTTCATTTAGAATGGTCTCCAGTTCCATCCAGGTTAATACAAGAGTATTAGTTCACCATTATTTTTTTATGTCTGAGTAATAATCGATGGTATACATATAGCACCTTTTTATTAATCCACTCATGTATTGATGGGCACTTGGATTGTTTCCACATCTTTGCAATTGTGAATTGTACTGCTATGAACATTTGAGTGCTGGTTTCTCTTTTATAGAATGTCTTTTTTTCTTTTTTAATACCAAGTAGTAGGATTGCTGGATTAAATGGTAGTTTTACTTTTGGTTCTTTGAGGTATTTCCATACTATTTTCCACAGAGGTTGTACTAGTTTGCAGTCCCATCAACAGTGTATGAGTGTTCCTCTCTCTACACATCCATGACAACATTTGCTGTTTTGGGACTTTTTGATAAAAGCCATTCTCACTGGAGTTAAGTGATATCTCATTGTGGTTTTGATTTGCATTTCCCTGATGATTAGAGATGTTGAGCATTTTTTATATGTTTGTTGGCCATTAGTCTATTTTCTTTTGAAAAGTTTCTGTTGATGTCTTTTGCTCACTTTTTAATGGGTTTGTTTGATTTTTTTTTCTTGCTGATTTTCCTGAGTTCTATATAGATTCTAGTTATCAGCCCTTTATCAGATGTATAGCATGAAAATATTTTCTCCCATTCTGTAGTGTAGTTTGTTCACTCTATTGTTTCTTTGGCTGTGCAGAAGCTTTTTAATTTGATCAGGTCCCATTTATTTACTTTTGTTGTTGCTGTGATTGCTTTTGGGGTTTTCTTCATAAATTCTTTGCCTAGGCCAATATCTATGAGAGTTTTTCCAACATTCTTCTGGAATTCTTATAGTTTCATGCCTTAGGTTTAAGTCTGTTACCTATGGTGAGTTGATTTTTGTGAGTGGTGAGAGGTGTGGATTCTGTTTCAGTCTTCTACATGTGGCTATCCAATTTTCCCAGCACCATTTATTGAATAGGGATTCTTTTCCCCAGTGTATGTTTTAGTCTGCTTTGTCAAAGATAGATGGTAATATGAGGATCGTTGTATATCTGGCTTCTCTGTTGTGATTCATTGGTCTATATTTCTGCTCTTGTGTCAGTACCATGCTGTTTTGGTTACTATGGCCTTGTAGTGTAGCTTGAAGTCTAGTAAATTGATGCCTCCTAATTTATTCTTTTTGCTTAAAGTTGCTTTAGTTATACAGGATCTCCTCTGGTTCCATACGAAGCATAGGATTTTTTCTAGATCTGTGAAAAATGATATTGGTATTTTAATAGGGATTGCATTGAATCTGTAGATCACTTTGGGTAGTATAGACATTTTAACAATGTCGATTCTGCCAGTCCATGAGCATGGTGTGGTTTTCCATCTGTTTACATCTTCTGCTATTTCCTTCCTCAGTGTTTCATAGTTCTCCCTGGAGAGGTCTTTCACCTCCTTAGTTAAATATATTCCTAGGTATTTTATTTTCTTCATTGCTATTGTGAAAAGTGTTGAGTCTTTCATTTGGTTCTCAGATTGACTATTGTTGGTGTATAGGAATGCTACTGATTTGTGTACATTGATTTTGTAACCTGAGATTTTGCTGAATTTATTCATCAATTCCAGTACTCTCTTAACAGAATCTTTGGGGTTTTCTAGATATAAGGTCATGTTATCAGCAATGACCTCTTCTGCTCCCATTTGGACACCTTCAATTTCCTTCCCTTGTCTGATTGCTCTGGCTAGGTCTTCCAGTACTATGTTGAATAGAAGTGGTGATACCAGATGGTTTCCTTTTTTTTTTTTTTTTTTGAGACAGAGTCTCGCTCTGTTGCCCAGGCTAGATTGCCGTGGCATCAGCCTAGCTCACAGCAACCTCAAACTCCTGGGTTCAAGTGATCCTCCTGCCTCAGCTTCCCAAGTAGTTGGGACTATAGGCATGTGCCACCACCCGATAATTTTTTTCTATTTTTAGTAGAGACAGGGTCTCACTCTTGCTCAGGCTGGTCTCAACTCCTGAGCTCAAGCTATCCTCCCACCTTGGCCCCCTAGAGTACTAGGATTATAGGCATCAGCCACTGAGTCCAGCCAATACCAGATGGTTTCACACACAAATTTTACCAGACCTACAAAGATGAACTGGTACCTATTCTGCACAAAGTATTCCATAACATCAAGAAGGAAGGAATCCTCCCCAACACGTTTTATGTAGTCAATCTTGGGTGGAGATTAGCATTCTGTATGCGTATCCAATGTCCCAGAGGAAGATTGTGATATGCGTTGTCAGGGATATGTTTTTATTTTTATTTGAATAAGAATATCTCTGATTGTAGAAAGTTAGTGAGGGATGACAGGCAGGAGATTTTTCTAAGAAATTTTCACTGAATTAATCTCTTTCTGTTGTTTTCTCTCTCTTTTCTATTCTCTTTCTTTCCTTCCAGGTTGGCCTGTAGTTTGTCATTGTTATATATGTGTATTCAAATTTAGAACCCCATACAGCAGGGCTCTAATTATCCATGTACTTATATGCATTTCCCATTAACTGAAATAATCCAAGGAGCGATGGCTTTCAGATGGGCTCTGAAGCATCCCTTCAGGATATGTCATGGTGAGAAAATGGGAGGGCAAGTGGATGGGAGTCCACAGAACAGCATTACATATTCAGCCTTCTCAGTAAGTTGTCCTTTGAATCTCAATTTCATGATCTTATAAATATTTGAAAATCACTATTCTAGATGTTGCAAACAATTCTCCTGAAGTTTCTTTTTCTATTGAAAAATTAATACATAAATATATTTTAACTATAAAATCTTTAATCAAATTATACATATGCAATGGATTAAAGAAAGCTCCCATTTTTTAGGGTGACTGTATAATGTAACTTCTGAACAAAGATACTTTTGAGAATGAAAGGGTGGCTGTTAGTAATTATACTGGTGTAAATTGATCTTCTTCTGGGCAAACCAGGACCTGTATGATCCTATACTTTCTTTGCCAAACTCATTCTTTTCCACTTTCCTTCTTCTTCCCCCAGATGTCATCACCAGTTATACCTTGTCATGTATTCTTTCATAGTTATGATGTGGTAAAGTTTATATGATCACTTCCCTTAACACTTTACATTTTCCTCTGCTTTTAATTATTATAAACAGTGCTGCAATGGCAATGCACAAAACTCTTAGAGTACGTGTGTGTGGAGTTGCTGGTTGCATTTTCTATTTTAATCATTTATGTTCAAGACTTTCTAAAATATATTATCATCGTAAACAGAGGCTATTGAATATTTGAACTTCACTTGATGACCTGATATCATGATTATGGATATTGATTCTTATACTGCAGGCAAATAGATAAACAGTCAGGCTCTTAGGGACCATTTACAATTACCCTAAATGTCCCCTTTGAGTTATTTGGCTTGTTTATATTATTAATAAAATCATATGATTAAAAATCTGTGCAGGACCTAAGAAATTATCAAATACAATTCCTTTCCTTTACAGATTAAAAGGCTGAGGCTTATAAAACTTAACTCACATACGCAAGGAAATCTTGCAGATCTGTAACTCTGATCAAGGTCTCCTGGGTCTCAGGCTAGTTCTGTGTCTTTCTTCTCTTTGCTAGCAAAGCTTTCAGTTAAGCTTCAGGTACCGCTCAGCACCTCTCCCTGGACTAGCAGGATTACTCTTTCCTTATTTGATGTTCCTTCTGTGTGTGATATTGCCACTGTTAAGAAAATTTTGGTTCCAAATGACAGAGACCCAAACAAAACTGGCTGAAACAAAAAAGAAATTATAGTAATTCAAATAATGGAAATGTCCAATAGTAGGTTTGATGTAGGGATTCACAGGCTGCAGGGGCTCCAGGTTTTTTCTTTATGACTCTTTAGACCCTGCCCTCTTCCCCCTCTCAAGGTCACCCTCAGGATGACTAATGGAAGCAACATGGTGGAAGTGTTTCCAGAACTCCCATTCTCTTCTTGGACTGTCTGGAGAATCCAATCTCTCAAGATGGCTTCTGCAGAAGCCAGGGAAAGATTTCTCCTAAATGGCTCATCAAGAGCCTCCTACTGCATCCTTGATGGAAATACTGACTCATGCCCTTCTAAAGCAGTCACTGTGGCCAGAGAAGGGATAATATGCTTGTTGGCTTAAGTCAGTTAGGGTCCTCTTTGGGGTGAATCTCAGTGAAACTATACAGCTGAGAATTTGGAACAGGAGTTTCCCAGAAGAAAACCTGGACATTATTAAAGAACTAAATTATGAATGGTGAGGAGGCAACTGACAAATGGGCACACTATCTGGGAGGTCACAGACATCACTTATTAGAAAAGGAAAAAAGAACAAATAGGTGCTGGGTGAAAGTATGACCATTTCTTTTATGATTAACTTTAGTGTTGATATTTTGCATGATGCACTCTGCCTCTAAGGTATCTTTTTTAAAGCGTTTTTTGATGTTATTATTCTAAATAGTTGAGTTTTATGGATCAATAACAATTGACATTAGAATCTTTAAAAGATTTTGAAGACACAGAGTAAACACTTACCCTGGGGTAAGGGGACACCAGTTGTGAACAGGAGTGATGGGAATTGCATAGTAGCTTTAGATACTTTCTTCTTGCTCTAGAATTTCAGGCCATTGAGTTAATTTGGGCAATAATTATTTTTGTTCAGAAGTTCTGGCCTCCAAGGAGGCACTGGGCTCCATGGTACTTTCTTTCATTTAGTTCCATTCAACCTCAATTTGGGGTTCACGTGAACTTACTCTCTGAAAGCTAAAGAATCCAGAATTCCAGAATGGACACCAAGAGCAAGCAGTTCAGAGAGGAAATCAATTGAAACTCTTTGTGTTCTTGAGAAAGACTGGGAGATGGTCCTTCAGTTGTTTCTCCAAGGTGGGAAGTTAGGTATGGCTGTAAGGACTTGCTTTAGCTAATGATATGTGAATAGAAGTGACATGTGCTATTTTCAAGGGAAGCTTTAAGAGTCAGAGTATGATCCAACACAGTCTCTTTTACTGCCTTAGTATTTTTTGGAGCATTCAATAGCCCAGTGACGTCTATGAAATGAGTTCCTTGTTGATCTGTGATGGACATTTCACATGAATAAAAGATAAACTTGTTATTGTAAACCAGGGTTCTGGAAGCTATGAAAAGCATTTATTGACTACAATGTTAAACCACCCAGATTTGTGGTCATTTGCGTAACTTAGTCCATTATGACTGATACAAGATAGCACCAGTATTTTCTCTGAAAGCATTAAGAAAGATGTAAAATAACAAAAAAGAAAACTCGAAGTGATTTATTTTGTTACTTCTAGTAGGAGGCAAAGCTTGAGCGCTTAATATTTTTAAACTTCTTGAGTTATGTGATTAGTACTGCCTTAGGCAAAAGCTGTGGGGTATCTCAGAATTGGATTTTCAGAGGGAATGTGCAAAATAACATCTTACCCTTCTTTCTTGGGTAATCTAGTATCCTTAAAATAAGATGAAAAAAAAAGACATTACTTTTAAATGTCTGTTTTTTTTTCTCTCTTTCTCTTCATTTTTAATTCATACATGATTTTAAAGATTATGACTAAAATCACATGTTTCTTTTCCTCACTACTTTTCTAACTTTTCCAATAGCATTTAAGTTGTGATAAATATAAAGAAAACACTAAAAGTGCCAATTGCATTGCCTTTTCCAAAAAAGATGTGACTTTTAAATTAAAATCAATAAAGCTCTGGCATGTCTTATTCACACTTTTGGGTGACAAAGCAAGATTGACAAAGAGAAAAGAGACAGAAATTTTAGGAGATTTTGGCTTAGTGCTCCAAGCCACCTACTTGAGAATATTCACTTAATTTTCTCATTGACTTCTTTAGGGAATTAAAATTCCTGTGATTTTCCAAGTTTGAGCTGAATTAGACTTATTGATCCATTAGTCTAAGACCCTATGGGAGCTAAGATGCACATGATTTTGCCTAATTCATACAAGTATGGATGCTAAGCCCATATATTCTCTATTACACCATGATAAACCAATCTATCCTTGCTTCAGTGTTATGCCAATACCAAAGAAAAGAATATAAATACCATATAATCTGAACACTCACCTTGCCATTCCCCTTTTTCCTATTCTCATGTCCTATTATTTTACCCCTTGCTTACTTTTTTTTCCTGTTTTATTTTATTTTTTTAATTGATACATAATAATTGTACATATTCATGGAGTACATGTTACATCTTGATACAAGCACACAACATACAATGATCAAATCAGGGTATTTGATCCAGCCACAATGGCTCTTTTTTGTTTTCGCTCCCACCCTGGGAATTTGCACTGGCTGTTCCCTCTACCTGCAGCACTCTTTCCTCAGATATCTGCATGCCTCATTCTCTCACCTGCCTTCAAAAAGGCCTGACTTGATGTCTGCATTTAAAAAATGAAAAGACTCCTACTCCATGCACTCCAAATATCACTTTCCTATGTTTTTTTTTCCTTGGGATAGCATTTGCCAGTTCCAAATATGCTTATGTTTATTACTGATTGCCTCCCTCCGTCCTTGATTGTAAGCATAATGAGATCAGAACTTTTTTGTCCATTTTGTTCATTGATATATCTCACATGCCTACAGTAGTCCTGGCACAGGGGAGGGATTGAAAAATACTTTTTGAGTGTCTAAACGTACCATGAGATGAGATAAAACAAATCTGTATGCCATTAAAAGGAAGGGAACATATTCAATTCAAAGACTTATTAGGGGCATGATTATGTGTTTACTGGTTTACTGGATTTGTAAATTATTTTTTATATAGGAGTAAAGAAGTAACATTTGTTAAATGCTCAGATTACAGGGATGGGCCTATTGCATACAATATTTATTTTGATTTCACATGCACAGAAACTATAGTACCCTTGAAGTGGGGCTATTACTCCCATAGGTGAGAAACCTCAACTGGAGGTTTAAGTAATTTATTCAAAGTACTATAGCTATGAAATGTGGGTTTGAATTCATATTAGTTGCCTCAAAAGTCCTTACTCTTTGCACTCTATTATAGATAAAGACAGAAGGTAGAGAATGAATGAGATTTGTAACATTCTTAGCACAAACTTTTGTATTTTGGACAGATATACCATAGGCTTCTACATTATCCCTTTGGCACACAGAAAGAGTTAATGTCCTTATTTATTCTCAGAAAAGCCTAAGTTATTATTATTAATAGTATTGTTGTTATTGTTAAATGTCCATTATTGTTAATTGTCAATACTTATTTCTCTCTGGTCTTTCAAATTTGGAATTTTTGCTCATAGAATTGGGGATAAAAGAAAGAAAAAAACCCAAACCTTTTCCTTGGAATAATTCTTTGAACAATTTAACTTTTTTTGCTGCATATGAAGAAAATTCTTTTTATTTGGAGGTAGACATGCATGAAGGCCTTTATCTGGCAAGGTATTCAATAACAGCCTGAAGAAGTAGGAACCAATAGACTTGATGACAGTTGGACTGTTCTTCTAGTTGTTGCTCAGGGCTGAGTGCTCTGGCTGTCTCCCTGAAGATGGTCGAGGTTTCCCTCTCCAGGTGAGGAGAGCCCTGCTCGTGGTGGTAATGAGCAGACAGGAGACGAAATGGTTTCATGAGAAATAACCTGGATTGACACTCCAAAAAATGGTTTTATGTGTCAATTCTGCTGATATCTAAAGTTTGTACACATTTTTTTTCCTATTTCTCAATTTCTTCATTTGCAAAATTACTGTATTGAACCAGATAACCTGGAAGCTACCTTTCAGGTCCAAAATTCCAGAATTTTCCATAAACTTATCTGTTGGAAAGTAGTAGGGAAAGGGCAATAAGCTCACCTCTAATATTATTTATTATTTCAGACCCAACTAAGGACATATCTTTGAAATTGGATGGATACTACTATATTTTTCTCTTCTCTACTGCATGCTAGAGACTATTTTCAAATTAAGAAACGAAAATCTATTTTTTTTTCTGAGCTGATGATTGATGGCTTTTAAAATATTTTAGGCAAACCACCTTAAGTTGATTAAGGGAACCTTTAGAGTGCAGAGTTTATCAACAATTTCTGTGGCCTTACTATGTGTGAAAGTGGGCACACAATGCACATCTTTAAGGAAACCTTTAATTTTTGCTCAACCTTTATTTATGGGAATCTTTAATTTACAGCTTTCAATGCTTACTCAGAGATGGCATCTGCAAGTAAACTACAGATTTGGAAATTGGAGGAGATTGTGGAGGTGTGTGTTTCATTTTAGGAGCTATAGGCTCTTCTTCTCCCACCTCTCAGTCCCAAAAAACAAAATGGTCTGTGTAGAAGAGCAGAAGCTGAGGTGGAGAAGGTCTGTTCCCAGTTTACATTAGGATTAAGCTTTGTTTTATTTTGTTTTAATTATTCTTTGAGTTCCCACTGTCAGAGATCTAGGCAGTAGAAACTCCCACAGAGTTTCACTGGACTAAACCCTGCAAGAAATTGTGAATTGGGTTGACAGTGAAGCACATCAAGCTTCCAGTTACCTGTGACCTGAGAAAGATATTCCAGGTAATCCAAGTACATATATGGGGAGAGAAGATAGGCACTTTAGAAGATAGGGCTTTGCTTTATTCAAGGAGAGGAAATAGAAAGTTCTCCACATGTTTAAGGAAAGCTACCACAGAACAGAGGAAAGGAAGTAGCACCCCAAAGCCTCAAAAGAAGAACTTATAAACAATCTACTG
>CM052437.1:53625208-53644111 GCA_028533085.1 Varecia variegata
GTGACCTGAGAAAGATATTCCAGGTAATCCAAGTACATATATGGGGAGAGAAGATAGGCACTTTAGAAGATAGGGCTTTGCTTTATTCAAGGAGAGGAAATAGAAAGTTCTCCACATGTTTAAGGAAAGCTACCACAGAACAGAGGAAAGGAAGTAGCACCCCAAAGCCTCAAAAGAAGAACTTATAAACAATCTACTGAAGGGTCTAGAAGTTATTTTTAGGCAAGATCTTGGCATCTTCAGAAGTCAAAAAAAAAAAAAAAAACATTATTTCTTTAAAAGAGAAGGTTGTGTTCATTAGGAGAAAAAAAGGGAGACGAAAAAGCAACAGAATTAGAAGAAAGTGCATTGGTAAAACAAAAGATGGCCTGAGGGAAAATAAAAACCCAATGACAGAATTAAAATTTGTGTTTTAAGCAATAAAGGAGAGAATTGATGCTGCAGAAAAATCGGTCAGGGATGTAGAGGGCAATTTGAGAGCAGCATCAAGAATTTAAAAGCAAAAAAGATGAAGAAAACAGTACCAAAAAAAAAAAAAAAAGAGAAAAGAAAAGAAAAAGAGAAAGACTTGGATGATATAAACTATAAGTAATTGGTATGCCTGAAGGAGAGAACAGAACAAATAATTCAATGAATTTAAATTAAAGAAAAATTTAGTGACTTATAAAGACTTGTAGATGCAGATTGGTAAAACTCAATTTAGTCTAGGTAGTCAATGAAAAGAAACTTAGGCATAGATATTTCATAGAAAATACATTTCAATTTTAAAGAGACAGAATAAATGCCTTACAAGAATCAAAGCAGACATCTTTATTTACTCCAAAAATCTTTATTTACTCCAAAAATAAAAAAGATGTTTTCAGTTTTTAATTATGCAATAGCAAAAACAAGATGTCAGTGCAGCAATACTTACAGAATTTTAAGTGGGAAAAACCCACTTACAACTCAATGATTCAATATATTTTATATGATGCTTTCTTGATGTTACATATTTTGTATACTTTTAACTTCTGGAAGCATATATATCAATAAGTTACAGATCATGGGCCATAGGCGAAAGGATATAGTGTGAGATGTGAGAGTGTAATGTTGGAGATGAATTGATTAAGAAAAAAAGAGGATTCAATGACTGACATTCCTGATGAAATAACATTATGTAGTGGACTGGAGAATTTAAGGCTTGACTTGAGAATGCTGGATTAAAAGGAAGTTTTGATCAGAGAGCCATATATTGGCATTTGAGCCACTCATTTTTGAGAAGGACCATGTATAGAAAATAAAAAGATTCAAGGAGTGGGCTTAACAGTTGGGGGTAAAAGTGGAGAAGAGAAGGTCTTTGGGTTAAGTGCTGAGAAGCTGGTATGTCATTTGTATTATCCAAAGGACATTCAAGTTACCAAATACAATTGTAGGACTTGGAGAAAAAGGGAAGAATGTGAGATGGAGCTTTGAGAAATTCATTCAAGAACATTTTTTATGGCAAAAAAAGTGGATAGAATTGGATTGATGGAGAAAAAAATTAGCAGAAGTAATTGATGCAACATATAGAAGAAAGCTACAGGAGAAATAACAGCAAATCTTACCTAGTAAAATTCTAGAAAATTTCAAGCTTGAAGTCAATATTCATAAGCAAGGTTCCATGGGAAAATCATTGGTGTACTTGATTAAGGAACCTGGTCATTCAAAGCCATTCCTTTAGGTTAAAGGTCCTAAGATTCTATTCTAAACTAAGTGAATGCTCTGCCTGTGGTTTCTAGCCAAAGGGAATTCTTATACATTTCAATGTGAATGGTGGTTCTCAATCACAAGTTAAGAGACTGTTGGTTGTTGCAATGACTGAGAGTTTCTATTGATATTTAATAACCAGGTGCCAGGAATGTAGAATATCCTGCCCTAGGCGGGACAGCTCTGTATAAAGCAGTATGATCTTTCCCCAAATGATCCAGATCAGTACTTTCCAACAGAAATATAAAGCAATAAAATAAAGCAATAAACTTAATATTATGGATAAGTATAACCTTTTATCTCATCAACAAAATGTAGAATCATTTCAAACAGCCATGGAACCTCAAATGATGTTGGTTAGGTGTTAGGTCCCAAAGAAATTCTAGATTTTATTAAGGGAAATTTGAAAAAAGAAAAAAAAAACTCACCCCCTCCCCATGTAATTCATATATACCTGTTGACCTAGATAATCCACATCCCCAATTTTTAACTATGAAAACACTCACATATGAAAAGAAAAATATATGTAGAGGAATGTTAATTGTGACATCATTTTTAGTAGTGAAAAACTAAAAGTAATCTTTAGTTTGTTAATGGCACAATGATTAAATAAGAGTTAATCCATATTGTGGGATACTGTATAGCAACTAAAAATATTTTCAAGGTTTATAAGACATATTGCTAACCAAAAATGTCACAGAGTAATCATGTAGATTTATCCCATTTATTTAAGCAATACATATAAGCATGTAAGTGAATAGATATAGAACTGACAGAATTTTTTTTTTAAAGAAGTCACTAGTATTAGTCAATTCTGTGGCAATGAATCTAAAAAGGTAAGATAAAAGGAGAACTTTCATTTTTAGGTTTATGTGCTTTTAGAAGAATTAAAATATTAAAGGATGATTTTGATTTCTTCATTATATTTTTATTTTCAATATTTTCTACAATATATATGTTCTACACCACAGAAAATAAATTGAACAGATTTAAAATTTTAAAGAAAATGCCTTGGCAATAGAAAAGAAATTTAAATCTATTCATCAAAATTCCAAGAAGAGCAAATCATGGAAAAACTACATTTTTTGAGTGTCTCCTATAAAGAGGGTAATTAACAATCAGATGATAGGCAGTCATCTTAACAGTTCAATAACATTTTACATAATGGAGGTCAAAACCATTAAAGAAATTGTTAATGTACTCTTAAAAAACCATGTGGAGTCATCGTCAATGATTGCATAATCTTTGATGGGACCTCATGGTCTAGAAAATCTTGCCATTTTAGATCAGTTGATAATTCTGATATATTTTACTCCATTTCTTGACATCACTTGAAATGTATTTCCAAGTGGTAAAAAGGGTTTACTGGAAAGTAGAAAAAATAAGGAAAAAAACCTAGGATAGTTATCATTAGCAAGACCTAGGATAGTTACTCACATTAACCTAGGACAGTTATTAACATTATCAAGTAGATGTTATATCAACAATCATATATTTTTGGACTCATTTGTTTCAAAGATAAGAGCAAAAGTGGTTCTTTGCTTCACTTCCTACTCCTTTAAAAACACACTGTTTTCTCAACAATGAATTTACTTTTTCCACCAGAGTCTATTAAGGGTTGCTGTAAGAGCTTAGTGTACCACCTCACTATGAATAAATAGTCTTTTAGTACTCAATTGGCATGACTATAATAAAACCATATTATTACTAGACACACAAGGGTATATATGCTTCTGAAAGTTATTGAGCAGATGCAGCGCTCTTCTTCAGTACAGAATATACCTGGTGAAGACAGCAGAAGAATGGATTAAGGCCTTATGCACCGGTAGACATGCACTTGCACACACAACACACACGAGAACAATAGGAAAAAAAAGCTAAGGGTGGCAGAGAGAAGAGAAATCTAAATAGTTGGATTGAAGTTGTAGTATAGAACAAAGACAGGTGACTGTGTGAGTGTAGCTCTGACATTTCTTGAGGGAGAGTAAATCTCTTATGAAAATTTTCATGCCATCAGCCTGTGGAGGACTCGCCTGGGTATATGGACAGCTCATGTTTCTTTTGTAACGGGCTGTTAACTTTACTATGTATATTGTGCATTTCTGCTCGGGCTAAGCAAGGCAGCTTCTGTTTATAAATAATGTAAGTTAATGTAATGTATCAAGTGCTAAATTAGATAAAGTTTTCCTTGAATAATAATATCAGGGCACTGGAGCTTTTTGATGTCACCCAAATAAATGAAATCAAAGTAAAGAGCACACAGAATTGCCAACTTAGCATTAGAAATGGAGTATAAGAATCCCACAGATTTGGTAGAGTTTAGTGTCCCTTCATAAAAACTCTGTATTTTTATTTTGTAAAAAAAAGAAAAATTCTGGAACTGTATTTTCCTTCCCTTTACAATATCCCTCCATTAATATTAGACTTTGATATTTAATGTAATTAGTTAAAAGTTTTATGCTGCTTTAAAAATTACTAATGAAACATTTTTAAGAAATCATAGAAATATATCTTTATGTGCTTCAAAATATATAAAATATTTAATTTCTTAATATATTGCCTACATTTATCATATAGCTAATAAAAACAAATACCCTGTCTCCATCTTTATATTAATTTCACTATACTCTATAAAGAATTAGAGTAAAGACTTCCAAAATTCTTTTTTTTTTTTTTTTTTTGAGACAGAGTCTCACTCTGTTGCCCGGGCTAGAGTGAGTGCCGTGGCGTCAGCCTAGCTCACAGCAACCTCAAACTCCTGGGCTCAAGCCATCCTCCTGCCTCAGCCTCCCGAGTAGCTGGGACTACAGGCATGCGCCACCATGCCCGGCTAATTTTTTCTATATATATGTTTATGGTTGACCAGATAATTTCTTTCTATTTTTAGTAGAGACGGGGTCTCGCTCTTGCTCAGGCTGGTCTCGAACTCCTGACCTCGAGCAATCCGCCCGCCTCGGCCTCCCAGAGTGCTAGGATTACAGGCGTGAGCCACCGCGCCCGGCCCAAAGTTCTTTATAGAGTTGTTAATATTCTCTTAATTTCTCTCCTTCATATTTCTTCTCCACTCTCTCCAGTCTAGCTTTTGTACCATCCCTCTTTCAAAATGGCTTTTGCTGATCCGCAGTGACTTTCATGTCACTAAATCCAAAGAAATTTAGATGAAGTCTTATCTAAGTTGGGCTCTCAGAAGCATTTGGTGCTGTTGATCACTGTCTGCCCTGGGATCCTCCAACCTCTTCGGCTAGGCTCCTTCTTTCCTCTGAGTTCCAAACCTGAATATCTCACTGATAATTGATATTCCTACTGAATTGTCTCAAGCTTAACATAAAGCCTGTTTTTCCAAGACATGTCCTTTTTTATCTTAAATTTAAAAGTTCAAATTATTGTGTATAAATCAGAAATCAAGAGTCATCATTGAAACTCCCTTCTCCTTCAACCTAGATCCAATCCAACACCAAGAACTGCCAAATGTCTTTGTTAAATACCTTTGAAAACTTTCAAATGATTTCTTTACATAAGTTATCATCCTGATCAAGGTACCATAAACCCACACTTGGACTTTGTTTTCCAATAGGTCTTCCCACATCCTCTCTTGCTTGACTTACCTTGCCTTCCTCATTTTAGCCAAAGTGATCTTTCCACATAGGTATGGTTCCTGTCTTTGAGTATCTGAGCATTTAGATGGAGGTGAGATTCAAAACCAAGGAGTCCATCACCAGGACTCATGTTCTGCATCCCCGTTTCTTTGTATTGAACAGCTGGTATGATTAACAAATCATATTTCTTTTAGGCCTGCCTTCTTCCCCCAAACCCCAGCCCTTTCTAAAAAAAAAAAAAAATTGGAAAGAAAAAGAACAGCAATGTAGAGAATTCACTATTTCTTTGTCTTCTTTCTCACATCAAATCTGAAAGAAGTGGGATGGGATTGTACACGAAACTTCAAAAGTTTCTGATGAAAATCATTAAATAAATTTATTGTATTATAAGAAAGTGAATCAGAAATATTATTTAATTTGAACATTACACATATATGAATTAAGTGTGGGTTTTACTACACTTGCAACTGAAATCTATTAAAGCTTTCAGAATGCTTTTCTCACTTCTGTAATGCTGAGAAAGAGACTCTAGCACAGCATTCCAAAACACAAAAAGCTGTTGAACTTGAAAGGATCATGTAAAACTAATAATTCTTCAGTTTGGTACAATATTAGAAGGGTTGGTTAGAGTAAACTTTTGATGGATTTTGATAGCAATTGCTAGAGAACTCATAAAATTCTCATTACCCAATCACCCCTTCTAAGCATACAGCCAGTCCCCCAGGGTGCTAGACACACAGGAAAAATGGCAAAGGGCAATTCGGGTAATTCTTGATCAGTCACCTAGCACCAAGCTGGGTCTATAAGAGAGGTTTGCAAAGAGAAAAGTCATTCTTCTTCTAAAAGAGACTAGGCTCCAAGTTTTAATGTAATCTTATACTGAGCTGAGCTGGACCACATGGAGAGAAAAGACACATTCCCAAAGTGGCATAAGAGTTTGAGATTTAAACCAGAAACAAATCACATTCCCTCCCTCCCTCCACTCCTCTACCCTGAATACTTTCCTTGTATATGACTGTTTTCCCAGTACCTTTATTTTTTTCAATCACGCTTTTTCAATTTAATGAAAATACAATCTGTGGATAAAGCATAGCAAGGGAAAGAGGGTGTTGTTCTCCAAAGGACAGTGCAAAGTTTGTCAGAACTGCTCATTTGAATTTTCCTGTCCTGTGGGCTCATAAAGAGCCCTTTTCCTAGTGGGAGGCAGCTCTAGGCTGATCCTAATACAGAAGTTGCATGGGAGAGAAGTGCGTGAGGGAGGAATCCCGAAAAGGAACCACCCTCATGAAAGCTTTTGTTACACTGGATTTTGCCAATTCATATTAGCTTTCCTTGTTTGCTTTAGTGAGGTGGGAGGCATGAGAGAGAGGAGATCTTGAGTTTACCCAGGGAACTGATATAATGATACATAAAGTGTGGATAAATGCTCAACTATTAAAATGGAAAGATTAACACATGGGCCAAAAACAAAAGCACAAACAAAATCCTAACCCAATCACTACATAAAATCTAAAGCTAAGTAACCAAAGAAGTTGAAAGGTTTTGGAAAAAAAAAAGCAAGTGAATGGACCTAATAGAAAGAAGAAAGTACCAACTTCTTAGGGGACAAAGTGAAATCAAGGCACATAAAGCATTAAAAACCATAGAATCTTTTTCTTTTTTAGTAAATTATAACACATAAATAAAAAATATTCTAATGTACTTTATACCTTTAGGACAAGAAGAAGTAGAGAGAAAATAATAGGGGATTTTAAAGCATGTCTTTCAATCTTTGAAACAGCAGATAGAAAAAATGAACATATGGAAGATATCCACAATATAATTTAAAGCCTCATTAATTCAATGTATTTCAAAATTTGTATACTAAAGAAATGGCACCTTCTTTTCCAGACCACATGGAACATTTGCACAAATCTATTTTCTGTAGGAAAAATGAACCATGAGTTCCAAATAATAGAAAGGTCTTTTCTGAACCCATGATTAATACCAGAGTAAAGGAGAAATAATAATATAACAAACTAAAATCAGGAGGTTGTGGAGAGACTGTGAGGAAGTATGTGTGCTAATTTTCTCATATTTTGTTGTTGGAAATCATTAGGTCACGTATAAAGATAGGAAATGGAGAAATAAGGACTTAAATATATTATTAAAAGTTATCAAAGTAATCAGAAGACCACAACATGGGCAAGAAGTCTTCCAAGTTATCAGAAGAAACACCTGAAATAAAATAGAAATAGAAACGAAATACTAAGCTTTAGAAAACAAAGGGAGAGTTAAAAGAAAATATAACATAAATGATCAACTAAGCCTAAATATGTACATATACACATAAACACACACGCACATATATGCTGCAGTCATGAGTTGCTTAAGGATGGGAATACATTCTGAGAAATGTGTCATTACGTAATTTTTTTGTTGTACAAACATTGTAACATGTACTTACACAAATCTGAATGGGATAGCCTACTACACACCTAGGCTATATTGTATAACATATAGTTCCTAGGCTACAAACCTGTACAGCATGTTACTGTACTGAATACTGTAGGCAATTGGAACACAATAGTATTTGCATATATAAATGTATCTAAACATAGAAAAGATAATGTGTTGTGCTATGACATTACCATAGCTACAACGTCACTAGGCAATAGGAATTTTTTAGCTTTGTTATAATCTTATGGGACCACCGTCATATATGTGGTCTGTTGTTGATGAAAATGTCATTATGTGGTGTCTGACTATCCATAGATAATTGGGACCCATTCCCAGAATTTATCATTTAGTAGGTCTGGAGTAGGATCCAAGCAATACATTCCTAAGAATTTTCCAGATGAAGCTGGTATTGCTGTGTCAAGGAGTACACTGAGACAAGTGTTGGGATAGAGAAACCACTAGCTAGTATAAATGAAGGAAAAAAGAAAAAAAGTAAACAAAGTCCCCTTAGGTAAATAACCACAGAAATAGAGGAAACAGAAACATTAATTCAGTGCTTCTCAAACTTGACTGCCCACTCAAATGACAAGAAACTGGTACGCAGGTCCCTCTGCTGTTGGGTTGAATCAAAATCTTTGAGGCTGGGCTTTAGGAATGAGCATTCTTGAAAAGCTCCTGAAGTGATTTTGATACTCACTAGGCTTTGAAAAACACAAGAATAGGGGGTTAATTCTATTCTGCTATATCCATTTTGAAACTGGGATTTTAGTTGGAAAATTCTCATATTTTTAAAATTCTCAATTCTTGTAAAATGGAAATTCCAGGCTGCAGGTGGAAGTATGTTCTAGAATCTCTTGCTTCTCTTACTTATTCCCTCTGGAGCAGATTATTTTTTTAGACTGAAAGTTTAGGAGGAAGAACTGAACATGCTAGTCTCTACCAGGCATTTTTTCCCCCTTTCTTCTGCCTGCTTTTGGGTAGGGTACCTTCCGGTTTGTCTTCATTCAAGGCAGTAAATGTTCTACCTATGACAGGAGACCTGAGATCTTCAACTATGTCTGGGCCTAAAAGATAAATTTTTAAAATAACATCTTCACTGAGATATAATTCATATACCACAAAATTAACCCTTTTAAAATTTACAATTCAATAGTTTTTGGTATATTCAGAGTTATGGAACCATCCTCACTATCTGGTTTTAGAATATTTTCATCACCCTGAAAAGAAATCTAGTGTGTTCTCTTAGCTATACCCCTCTGTCCTCTTCGGTCACAGGCAATCAACAATCTATAGAAAGTTCATAGTGTCCTCAAAGCACAGACATGACCTATCCAGTTTTACCCAAGAAAAGCCTTGTAGTTTGATATCCATCTTTCAGTCTTCTGGTAGTATATGTCAGTTGGTTCCCAAATCAAAAAAGGATATTTATGTTTCCCTAAAACTCTATCATTGGATGAAATACATTATTTCTCAGAAAAAAGTTACCCAAAATGACTCCAAAAGTGATAAAAATGTTGAAAAATCTGTAACAAGATTTTAAAAAGCCACTCTGGTGCCAAAACAGAAACCATAAAGAACAAGACTGATTTATTATACTATTGTACAAATTGAAACTTCAGCACCTCAAAAATCACCATAAACTAAGGTATGTTGAATATACAATGGACATGCCCCGTAAAGAGTTCATTTATAAAAAGATTTGCAAATCAGTAAGAAAAAGACAGATACTATAATAGGAAAAAAAAGGGCAGAAAATATGAGTATCCAATTAACATGAAGAAATTTTTAAAAAGTTAACACAGGAAAAAATCTTCAACATCATTGGAATAGAAAAGATGCAAATTTAAACAATGGGCTGTTTTTCACATACAAGCAAAGATTAAAATAATATACTCAGTGTTGGTAAGGTTGATGGAAGATGGAAGTGTGTTGCTGAGAATGAAGTTATAACCTTTCTAAAAGGCTATTTGGCAACATGTAACACAACTAAAAGAAAATCACTGCAACTCCATATTTTAAACTTTAACCTCAGGAACTATATAAATGCATAAAATATATTTCTAAGTATGTTAATTACAGTAAAATTTATCATAACAAAATTTGGAAATGCCTAAGTATGAAACTCAAGTGATTGTTTAAATATATTTGGGAATATTCATGTGTTGATTTTATTTACTTGTATTTATTGATAGAAAATAATCAATGAAATAATGAGAAAAAGAAGTTATACAATTGTCTATATGATTATCCAATTTTGTTGACTGAAAAACAGCAACAATAACAACTACAAAACAAAAAGCCTCTTTCTATAGTTAAAGAAAGGCTAAGAGGAAATACATTTTAAAAATCATGATAAGTGTAATTTTCAATTTCCTCTTTATGTTTTTCTAAGTTTTCCAAATTTTCTACTAGCTTCCCTTTTATAATCAGAAAAAATGAGTTTTATATTAATGAGATGAGTAAGTAGATGTTGAAATCAGGTTATCTGCCAGAGTTCAGCTTGAAAATTTCACAGAAGTTGTGGGATTTGCTGAACTGAGTGGTTATCAACTTCTGTGGAGAAAGCATTGGAGAGAAGGATAAATACATGATTTGAGAAGTAGGGCCAAGTGCTTTTTTCTGTCCCTGTGTTCTGACTTCTGCCACGTATAGTTGTCATGGGCTACACACAGTTGCCAAAAAACAAACCCTATCAATGAAGTAGTGACTAAAATTTTGTAAGAGGTCAGGTGCCTTTGACCATGGTGCTGAATTATCATTGTCCTCCAGGACTTTGGTTGTAAATCTCATGAGCATCAGAATTACTGCAGGTAGATACTCAATCCTGCACCCAGAGGTTCTGATTCAGTGGGTTTGAAGTAGAGCCTAAAAATGTGTGTTTTTAACAAGCGATGCTTAACATGTTGCCTGTCACCCACTGTTGGAGCCAAATTCTCTAGGGGCATAGATGCTTCTTCAGTTTCAAGAATTCTGAATTAAATAAGAAAAGGAGTGGGAGCAGAGAGAATTTGATCTATTGACCGGAGGAAATTTGGAAAATTTCCCTATTTTGGTTTTTCAAGTAATTTTAGTTACTGAGAAAGAAACAAGAAGAGAAATGTGTGCACTAAATATGCATTCAAGTGTGTTCATGAGAAGAAAAAACTTTTCTTTCTTTTAAAAAAATTTTTTTTACAGTAGTCAAGAAGAAAAGCAGCCAGTGAGAAACAGCATGAATAAGGTATCATCATCAATTCAGTTCTAACAAAGCATGCGTGACTTTTCATGATTTTTATTATTTATATTGGTAAAAGTGTTGTGATATTTACAAAACTTTGTCTTGTGTCACAATTGCATTGATGATATTATGGTAATTCTGTTGAGATTTCAAAAGTTATAAAAATATTTTCTCTGGTAGTATTTGGAAAATGTACTCACCCAAACCTTCTCTATTCTCATGTTTCCAACCAGTGCTAAATTTTTTGAACTGACCAAGTAACACTTTCTCAGATAAACAGCCAATCCAATTGCATCATTATAAATACATTCAAGAAATCATTACAAAAGTGTGCCTGAAGGCTTATATCAGGGATTGCAAAAATCCAATACATAATGTGGCTAGAGAGATAACAGAGGTGGTGGCAGGAGCCCAGTGGAGACTGTAGTAAACTGTCCCTACCAAAGATGACAGCTGCTAATCAAATTCTAAGCACTATTGCTGTGCCCATTGTGTCTGACTCTTTGATATTTTTAGAACAGCCAGAAATCCCAATATCTGTGTGAATCCCCCCACCCTTTTTTATTTTAGGTGCTATTTAATATTAAATAAATTACGGTGTTAGACAAGCAAACACATCAGATGTGCCTCTGGGTTAGCCACCTCTGGCTTAGATCAGAGGCAATGAAAACACATCCCCTTCATTCTCTAATTCCTTCCCTCCAGAGTTTATGAAGGGAACCACTAATCATTGCAAACAAGCTATAATTTGGCAGCGTTAGAGAAAGATCAACATTTCCCTGGGCAAGTTATTAAGAGATTTATGGTTTAGAGGACCTTAATATGCTTTACTTGGAAGAAAGGGAACAAGGAAGATGAATGAGAACCAAAGACGTAGATACGTAATCTGTATTTGTAAAATGCACTTGATCTCACCGATCTTTTCTTTTCTCCATGCCAATATCTACCTCTTCCCTAAATCCTTGCAATTGTGCCCAGCTGTCTGCAATATGTTTTTTCATATCATTTGATGAACATAGCTTGATAGTGTTAGAAAAACTGCACCCTGCTAAGATGCTATATCATATCATTTGAATTGATGAATAAAATGAGAATTCATGAGGCATTGAAATGCAGCCTGGGTTACTCAGCTTTGCATAACTTTAAGGGGAAGATTGCAGCACAACCTTCCTTTTGTATGTTAGATTTCTTTAGACAATGATCATCAAAACTCATGGTGCATGTGTGTAAATCAGTCAAAAGTAAGCAAACCACAATATCTATAGAGCCCTATAGATTTGTCAAAAGTGGAAAGAAATGTATTGGGAAGATATGCATTACACTTAGCTTCTCTTTTATTATATTCTAGTCTTAAACCATTTGTAAACTTGTAGGCAGATGGCAATGGGTAATTAAAATGCTAGCAAAATTATGGAAGGTGAAAGTAACTTGTATGTCTCTGTAATGACAGACATGAAAAAATTATGCACAGTTTATAATGAAATGATACAAAGATAGGGACTAAAATCAAATATGTAGCTGGGTGAGATAACATACGTCAAGGTGTTCTCTTTTCCTTTGTGTTTCACTTGAGAAAGGCACTGATTTATACCTGAGGACTAGAAGAAGCAAAGCAAAGTCTTTCAAAGTAAAGTGGATATATATATTTCTGGATATTATACAAGCAGCTTGGAAACATAACTTTTGATTGCTTGTTGCTTTTATTACTGAGGATAAAAGGTGACATCCATCAAAATTGAAGGCAAATAATTACAATAACTTTTAGTGCAAATTCATTAATGCCAACTGGGAAAATTATACTATTAACTCCCATAAACTAAATGGAAAGCTTTGCTTTCCATTTAAGATTTCTTTCCTTGCTATATTATTTTATTTAAAATTATTATCAAGGTCACACATTTTAGTGATAGAATGCTGAAGGCCAGATAAACCAAAAAAAATTAAAATTATTTGTAATCTCATCATCTAGAATAATCATCGTTAACTATTTGAATTATTAAATTCCAAATGGGATTTCAATACTGTATACTGCTTTTAAACTCATTTATTTTCTTTAAATAACTTTTATACAGCCATTTAAAACCATCACGTATTACTCCATTGTGTGGGTGCTCCACAGTTAAACAAATGTTTACTGTTGTATGTTTGGTAGCTTTTAATTTTTGATATAAATAAATTATTTTAAAATTTAAACAAATATTTTAACCCTGTAGCAAAATACCAAAAATGATATGAGTGTATTTCTTTAGCATAGTATAAGAAGTAAAACTGAGGTTTCTGGGTTAGAGGATTTGTATGCTATTATGGTTTTTGATCATAATGTTAAATTGTCCTGTACAAAGTCTATGCTAATTTAAACTGCCATTTCTAGTTTTGGAGAATACCTAGTTTTTCATGTCCTCATTAACTTCAACTATTCTTCTAATTTTTATCATTTGAAATATGAAATATATGTCTGTTAATTTAATATGGATTTCTCTGATTAATAGCTAGCTGGAACATTTTTTGCCATTCATATTTTTTCATTAGTTCACCTGTTCATGAATTTTGTCCAATTCCTAATAAAATTTTGATTTTTAAAAAATTTTGGTAAAAATACATAACATAAAATCTACCTTATTAACAAATTTTTAAGTGGACAGTACTTTATTGTTAACTATATGAGCATGATTAAACAGCAGATCTCTAAACTTTTTCACCTTATATGATTAAAATGCTGTAATCATTGCACACTAACTCCCTATTTCCCCTTCCCTCAAGATCCTGGCACCCACCATTCTACTCTGCTTCTATAAGTTTGATTTAGATATCTCCTGTAAGTAGAATCATGCAGTATTTGCATTGTGACTGCCTTATTTCACTTAGCATTATGTACTTAAGGTTCATTCATGATGTAGCATATGACAAGATTTCCATCCTTTCAAAGGCTGAATAATATTCCATTGCATGTATATACCACATTTTCTTTATCCATTCATTCATCGATGGATATTTAGATTGTTTCTATCTATTGATTATTGTGAATAATGCTGCAATGAACATGGAAATGCAAATCTCTTTTTGAGACCATGTTTTCAATTATTTTGGATAAAAACCTAGAAGTGGGGCTGCTGGATCATAGATAGTTCTATTTTTTTATTTCAGGATATTATGGGGGTATAAACATTTTGGTTACATTTTATGACTTTGCCTCACCCAAGCCAGGATTAGAGACATGCCCTTCCCCCACACAATGCTCACTGCATCCATTAGTTGTGAGTTTACCCACCCCCACCCCCCAACCCCCAGTGAATATTACTACCATGTGAGCATCTTTTACAAGTGCTCACCATTCTCTAGGTCACAAGGGAACTGCTGACACTCTAGCCATAATGTCTTCTTTCCAGGTTGGAAGAGCAAGGGGACAAAAGAAGCTTCATATGGAAGCTGTATCTGTCTTTTAAAACAGTCTCCTGAAAGCTCATTAAGCAATGATCAGGTACATATCAGTAAAGGGTTAGTCCTTTTAGTTTTAACAGGCCTTTTGGCATCCTAAATAAAACAACAGTTCTGTTACAGGAGAGCAAGGGGTCATGGATACTGACAGTCAGCAGTTCCTGTGCCATTTCCATTTATCATTAAATACTTTTCTACAACCACATATTTTTTGGCTGTATATTATCCAGTTTTATAGACACTATCATTTAACCAAGTCCCTTCTGTTGGACATTTCATTTCAAATTCTTCACTCGTATGAAGAGGGCTATAATGAACATCCGCCTAGTTGTACTGCTGTGTATCTAGAATCATATCCTTAAAACAAATTTCTAAGAGTAGAATTGCTAGGTGAAAGGACATGCATCATTTTAAGACTCTTTGATGGGTATTGCCAAAGATCAGGCTTCCGATTTTTGTGTTTATCATTTTGTGACTTGTAATTTTGGGCAAAAACTCATGATTTAGGATGGTGTTTCTAAAAATTTGTCTGCTTCATCTATTTCCTCCTGCCATTAAAAAAATGCTTGTTGAAGTTAATGGGGAGACGAGTGCAGTTTGTGATGAAATTCCATTGAGGTAGTGTTTAGTTTTGATTCAACATTATGAGTAAATTATTAAATCCAACAAAGAAAAGAGACATCTGTATTGCCATGTACATTAGCTTGGAACATAAAAAAGGCTGCAGATAAGCTAGGAAATTGTTAGTGTTCCATGGAACACACTCATCATCACTGTAGGAAATAAAGAGATTGTTTCTTATAGAGGCTAAAATAAATTCCATGTAATTGTTAGTCCATTCTGTGATATACTGGGACTTGTTTTGAAAGCATAAACATAAACCTTTAGCTTTCTCTTTCTCTCTCTCTCACACACACACACACACACACACACAGTTGTTAAATTTGTAGATGCAGTTCAATATCCATAAAACATTCCCAGAGAAGCATTTTAAAAATGTGAAGTGTAAAGGCTTTAGAGAAAATATCATCATACTAAGATGTGACTGTGATACGAAATTCTATTAAGATGAAATCTGAAAAGAATGATCCCTTTTTGTTCTTTGAAATTAATTTTTGGCTAGGATTCTGGGACAAGAGGGAGAACTGTCCCTCTTGGTGGGTGGAGATTTTTGGTGTGCCACAGGTGAAAAGAGATGTAAGACTCAGGAATCATTCAGAAAGATACAGATCACCATATAATTAAATTAAGATAACAAATGCTTAATTTTGTAGCAAATTGAGGAAGCAAAGCAAAGCAAAACAATAATCAGGAAAATAATGAACAAAATCACATGCACTGTTTTATATCCTCAACAAGAGATAAACAGATAAATATATCAGCTAGACAGATCCAAATCCGGTGAGACCATTGTTAAATTCTCTCTCACTCATCTTTATCATTCCTGTCCTATTTCTTTCCCTCTCTTCTGTTATTAAAGTTCTTTGGCTTGAAAGATCACAAATACATTTATTGGATATGGTGAATTTAATCTTATAAAGAACCTTTCTGTAAGCAAGCGGTGTTTTGTAATCTTATGAACATCATTTAAATTTTGTATTATAGTATTGAATTTATTTTTTTCTTTATATATATTTCAAGAAATCTGAAATAAATGTCAATTTAAGAAAATTAAATATTTTTCAGATAGACAAACATATATGAAACAAAAGTTTACTTACATTGAAAAAGAAAGAAAGAATATAACCAGTAAGGAAAAAAAAAACCCTCAGTGGTAGGCCTTTGATGGTATCTGCTTCATTTTCAGTTTTATTTACCTTGCCTACTTAAATCCTTTCTCTGCCTCCACTAGCTGAGATCAAGCTCCAGGCTATCTCATCTTCAAGGACTTCAGTAGCATATGACAGTATTTCTTCATTTTTTAAATTTTATTTGTTTTTAGTAGTTTTATTTTTTAGGTTTTTTTTTTTTTTAGTTTTTTGTTTTTGTTTTTTTGAGACAGGGTCTCACTCTGTTGCCTGGGCTACAGTACAGTGACATCATCATAGCTCACTGCAACCTCAAACTGGGCTTAAGCCATCCTCCTGCCTCAGTCTAGCAAGTACCTAGGACTAAAGGTGCACACCACCATGCCCAGCTAATTTTTCTATTTTTTGTAGAGATGGGGTCTAGCTCTTGCTCAGGCTGGTCTCGAACTTCTGGCCTCAAGCAATCCTCCCACCTTGGATCCCCGAGTGCTAGTATTACAGGTGTGAGCCAATGCACCAACCTATTTTTCCCAGCTTTATTGAGGCATAATTTACAAATAAAATTGTATATATTTAAGGTGTACAACATGATGATTTGATATGTGTATATATTGTGGAATGATTACCACAATCCAGTTTGTTAAAGGAAGATCTCCCGAGATAAACCAGAAAAGTCTGAAGTGGACTTTACAAGGTTGGTATGTGATTTTGTCTGTATGGAAGGTTGAATGAAATCACATATTAGATAACCTATTTTTTTCATTTAGCTTTATTAGGAAATATTTACTATTTACAAAAAAGTATAATGAATAATACAGTTAATACCTGCATATACCTAACTTAGTTTTAGAATTAAAACATTAAAAATAGAGTTGAAACCTCCCCCGTGATGTATTAATATAGTCGAATAGTAAGCATCAGTAGAAATGAATGAATCATAACACATATATCAATATAATAAATTTTAAAAGCATAGTGTCATTATTTTAAAAAAATGAAGTTGCTGAAGAATAGTACAGTAGGATATTATATATATCATCCTACTATATTACATACTATATATAACGTATCATATACATAATATGATATATTTAGTTGATACATACAGTAGATATACTATATACCATATGATATATTAAACAGTTTATACATGATATATTATGTACATGTATATATGCACATATACACATATATGTATATTTCATAGGAGTACATATTATGCATTATAATATTGTATATTACATGTCTTTATTTAGTGTATATATAATTTAAAACATGAGAAACAAAGCACTATTGTTTGGGGGACACACACATATACATAGGTAAATATTAATAAATATATGTCTTGTTTTAGGCATATCACTCTGTCCTTAAAGGAAAAGTAATTTTAACAACACTAGCTAAATATGGTAATGTAATGTCAATATTTGACTGCTCTAGGTTTTAAGAGTACACATGAAGGTGGATAATGAAATTCCTGTAGTATATTGAGAACCACCTAACATTTACTGCTTGCTTACCAAGTGTTAGGCATTGAGATGCCCATGTTTTCACATTGATCCTCACTGTCACACCATGAGGCAGGTATTACCCAGGAATTACAATCACATTACCTTCCACTCTTTGCCATTTCACCTCCCTACCCACACTGATTCCCTCTGCTTTCACCCATTGCTCCTTTCTTCACTCCCTCTTTGCATTCCAAAAATCACATTTGCCTGAAGGTGTGCAAAGCCTTGGCATCTATTCCCAAACTTCTTATTTTTTAAGCATGTCTAAGTCTTTCACCATCCCTTGTCCTGAGTAGAATTGATTGTTTCCTCTTTTGGGTTAATTCATACATATCTCTGTTTTAGCCCTTGTCATAATGTGTTAGAATTGTCTATGCATGGTATCTTCTCTTAGACTGTCCGATTCTTGAGTGAAGAGACTATAAAAAATTGGGTTTATATTTACCTCTACAATATAAGTTTGGTAAATTTAATTGTGTTCCTCAGAAGGGTGCTTAGAGGTAAAAAAGATACAGCAAAATAGAAAAAGAAGACTTTTTTTGAGGACTTAGCTTGTAACCATTAATAACTCAAAGTACAAGGATTTGGCTCTCAGGACTCACCCATACTCTGCTTAGACTTGAAGAGAAGGAGGGTTGAAAGGAAGGGCACACGCGAAGGAATCAAGAAGTGTGTATGCCATAAGTGCACTTAAAATTATCTATTCAGCAGATGAGGGAATTCAAAGAATTGGGAAACACTGTTGGTGACTTATGATTAATGAGGCTACAAGAAAAGAAAAGAAATAGAAGAGATTGGTGTTGAGATTAATAAGATGAGCACAAATCCTTTGCATTATTGCTCACAAAAAATTTTAATTTGTCTCCCTTTTTCTTTGTGGATTAAGGAATGTGGGTAAACCCCACAAATAAGCTGGAAAATCAGGGAACTGCCTTATATGATAGGGACAAAGTCACTTAGAATAAAATTCATTATGGAAAAGCACTAACGGTAGAAGTTAGGCAATACATGACCATTAACTACTTGTTAGCACTTACAACTCATTCTAAGGTTGCAAAAGGTAAAGACGTAACAAGCTATACTCCTTATTCTTAAGGGTGTTAATACCTTGTTGGGAAGGTAAGGTTTATCTTCATGAAATAACTAGAAGATAGCACAGAATTTTGTGGTGGCAACCCTGTTTGCTGTAGCAATCCAGAAAGGAGAAAGCTCTTGCCAAGTGTCATTTTCCT
>CM052437.1:53644611-53661164 GCA_028533085.1 Varecia variegata
GCATGGTGGTGCATGCCTGTAGTCCCAGCTACTCGGGAGGCTGAGGCAGTAGGATTGCTTAAGCCCAGGAGTTTGAGGTTGCTGTGAGCTAGGCTGATGCCACGGCACTCACTCTAGCCCAGGCAACAGAGTGAGACTCTGTCTCAAAAAAAAAAAAAATTAAAAAAAACCCCAAAAAACAGTAGTAAATAAAATTTAAGCATGGCATTTTGTTTTTATGTCTCTTTAGCCTCTTCCTCATTTTTTTCTTTTTTTATAATGATGTTGACTTTTTGATGAGTCCAAACCAGTTTCCTTGAAGAATGGTGTTCCATTTTCTGCATTTTTCTGATTATTTTTGTAAGTCTTACTTAGATCTAGAGGCTTGGTTATATTCAAGTTTAAAATTTCAGTTAGGAATATTTCGTAAGTGATGTGCACTTCTTATTTGCATCACATCAGGAGACATATAATGTCAGGTTGTCCCATGATTAATGATGCCAAGTGTTATCATTTTTTTAAAAGGGATGGCCACTTGATTTCTAGACTGCATAAGAACTTTACCTACTTTGTAATTAATAAGTAATCAGTGGGACAAAATGTTGGCATTGTGCAGATGGCCAGTTCCTGAATAATTTTTCTGTAATGGCTTTAGCATCAATTGATGATATCTGCCTGAATCAACATCCTCTTGGATTCTCCCCATGACAAAGATCATTAGATATCTATAAAGATACATGAAATGCTAGAGCAAATAGAGGACTTCCAGGTTAAAATGTCACTAGGTCAGCACTCTCACTTTTTACTTCTAGTCTCCTGCTGGAATAACTATAAAGAAGAAAATAAACACAATCAATAATTACAGCAAATGGAAAACTCAGACCGACAGCCAAATTAACACCAGAATCTAAGAGGAATTCCTATTAACTACTCAATGCATTGAACTTAATTGAGAAAAATCTACCTGGTTATGTAAGGCAAGACTTAATTATTACAAATGACAGGAGCCAGGCTTAGAATAACATAAGAAAAAGAATGGATTGGCCCACATGACTACCAATTTGAATGGTGGTTTTTAATTAAGACATGCCAGGCTTCAGAGGCTCCAGTAACATTATCAGGGTTTCCCCCATTTCCTGGCTTCCCTTCTGTTTCTTTAGATCCATTTTTCAGCATATACCCTTCATCTAGCAGAGTAATTGGCCTCTGTTTAAACAAGATTCATATATTCTACCTTAGCATTCTCAAAGGAAAATAAACTTATGTCTTTTATATATCCAAGACCGACAAGGCTCAGATGAACTCTCCTGGGTCATGTGAGCACCCTTGAACCAGTCATTCTCCTAATGTGTTGGAGTTTTATGATTGGTCCAGCTAAGGCTACATGTCCATTGCTGACAGTAGGGAGAAAGAGACAATGATTGACAGTTACAACAGGAACAATTTGAAACAAAGGAGAGGGAGGCAGGTCTTCAAAAGAAAATAGAGTTGCTGGGTAGACAAAGTTAACAGTTATCTAATACATTAAGCTTCACCTACTGCTTTGCCTGGAATCAGATCCCTCTTAGTTACAAAGCTGTTGATTACTGAGATGTATATCACTCCCCTCATTTGCTATCTAGCCACTAGTACCAGAGATGTAATAATATTTACCATAAATTAATTCTACAGTATAGAGGAGTAAAAAGATGAAGGCAAACTTCATTTTTGCTTCAGATGATTTCAGGATAGTTAACTGAGAATACACAGAGGAGGGCCCTGACTTAAGGGAAAATATGGTTAACCCAGAAATAAATAGCAGAGTAGCTCTTAAGTAAGATAGCCACTTTGTTTTCCTAAACTCAGGAAGAAATCTTCTTCCTTTTCCCAATTTTAAACTTGGGCATTGTCAAAAGGATATTTTCACTCCCTTGTTCATTGCAGCATTATTCACAATAGCTAAGATATGGATTCAACCTAAGTATCCATCAACTGATGAATGGATAAAGGAAATGTAGTATATTTATACAAAAAGGAATACTATTCAGCCATGAAAGGAAGGAAATTCTGTCATTTGAGACAATGTAGATGAACCTGGAGGACATTATGTTAAGTGAAAGAAGCCAGGCACAGAAAAACAAATACTACATGATCTCGCTTATATGTGGAATGTAAAAAAGTTGAACTCATAGAAGTGGAGACTAGAATGATGATGGTTACCAGAGGCAGGGATGGGGATTGGGAATGGAAGATGGGCGGGAATGGGGGGTTGTTGGTTACAGTTGTACAAAGTTTTAGATAGACAAGAGAACAGGTTTTAATATCCATTGCACAGCAAGGTGACTATAGTCAATAATAATGTATTATAGTATATTTCAAAATAAAAGAGTAAATTTTACACATCTCACCATAAAAATGATAGGTAAATGAAGTGATGGATATGTTAATTAGATTGGTTTAATTATTCCACATTGTATATACATATATATCAAAACATCACATCATATCCCATACATGTATACCATTATGATTTGTCAATTAAAAATAATATTAATGAAAAATAAACTTAGGCACTGAACAAAGCTTTACAAATAAAAAAATAAAGACATCTCTGGATACTCCTTAAACTCCCTGATTTTGGGTTGGTACTGCGGCTTTGCAGTTTTGGTCTTTTTGGAGTTTTCTTAGGTAGGGTGGTGTAATAATTTGCCAGGGCTGCCATAACAAACTATCACACACAAATTGCGTGGCTTAAACAACAGAAATTTATTGTCTCAGTTCTGGAGACTGGAGATTGGGAAGCAAGGTGTCAGCAAGGTTGGTTCCTTTTGAAGAGTGTGAGGGAATGAAGTGTTCTAGGTCTCTCTCTCTCCTTGGCTTGTGCATTGCCAACTTCTTTCTATGTCTCTTCATATTATCTTTCTTTTATGCATATCTGTCTCTCTCTAAATTTCTCCCTTTTGTAAGAACATTAGTCATACTGGATTAGGGACACCCTAATGGCTTCATTTTAACTTGGTTACCTCTATAAAGATCCTATTTCCAAATAAGGCCACATTCTCAGGTACTGGGTGCTAGTATTCTCATATGTAGTATTCTGAGGGGAGGGAGACACAATTTAACCCGTAATAGATGATCATATAATTTATCATCCAAACTGAGATGTTTTGAGAGTGAAAAGGGGCACCATTAATAATTACACTGAAACACAGTTGTTAACTAGGACTGTCTGAAGCAAACAAGTCTACTCTTTGCTCTCTTTCCCATGTTAGTTGATTGAATTTAGTATTTTTTTAATGCAAAGGCTATTCAAGGAGAAGCCCCATAACTGGTGTCCAGTGGTCAAACTGATGTGGTCTTCCTTTTCTATTCCTTCATTCCAAGGACTTAGCTGGGACTCTCTCCCTGGAGCTGCTGTGGTGGGAGTGCCAGCAGCTGCTCCTCAACCATGACCTGACTGCATTCAGTCCCCATTGAGTCTGTCACTCATTTCAAGAAAGGTTGGAGAATAGAGTTGAGTCTCAACTGCTTTGAAATGTTTCATGATTTATCATGAGCAGCAGCTCAATTTGCTGTCTCTGGCTTCACACTTAGGCTTCTATTCTGTCTTCACAGACCAGGGTATGTGGTTGATAAATCCTGCATGGACTGAAACAAGCCTATATTTAGTCATCAGAGAGGAAAGAAGCCCTTCCTCCTCATGGGTTATGTCTAAGCAAATGTCTAGGGATTCCTCTAGGCAATTAACACATTCATTTATATTAATAATGTTTACTTAGTGCCTACTATAGTCTCTGCTTTGCACTGCATGCTGAGGATACAGCAGAGAATGAGACAGACATAATTCCTCACTTCATTAGGAGTACTTACAGTTTAGTAGGCATTAAGCAAATATGAAAAAAAATATGTCCATCCTCCCTAACCAAACATATTAGGGTTGCAAGACTGTGTTACGATATCTTGTTTTATATGCTCAGAGTCATTCATCACAGGGTCGTGACTTTTCTCCCTGCTGTCCTTTGAGCAGAGAAGCTGGTCAAAGCCTGCTTCTCTGGGCCAAATCCACTTAAAATAACGATGCTTCCTCACCCCGAGAACTATTGAGGATAGAATCAGAATGAGGCTACACTTTTATTTTGCTACCTTCCTTTTGCATTTTGTCTCTGGGTATTTTACCAGACTGTGGTGTTTGTGTACACATACATACACACACACACACACACACACACACACAGAGTTTTTTCATTGAAAAAATGGCAGAATAATTAAAGTCATCAATAAATGTGTAATTTTCCAAGTGCCAGGAGAGCTGATTTCAGCTCTTTTTTTTTTTTTTTTTGAGAAATCCCTTCATGAAGTCTGACTCCCTGCACCAACCCCCTTTTCCCATTATTTATTTCTCCAAGTTGGAGTCAGTCAGTCTGAAGTAGTAGCCTGGGTCCATTATGTGGTTCTTTTTCTAACTCCTTGGGTTGAATAAATAATTCATTTATTCTTTATTGTTTAGATATACAAGTGTTATATTGTGAATTTTTACCTAAATATTGATCTAACCACATCTCATTCTTCTTGATATGGGATGCTTTTATTATCAATATTTTCTAGATACTTTTAATTTTGGGTGTAGTAGATTTTTTTTTTAATTTTGAAATTGTCTGGTTTCTTTGGGTTTCTTTTTTTTATCATTGTCCTCAAATTATGATTAGAAAATATGGTCTATACCATAGAGCAAATATTTGAGACCAGCCATATTTTTCTTTTTTAAAAGTTAAAAAATATTCACACCCATATATGTTTTGCTTAGATGCTTTTAAATGTCTTTTTTTAATCCTTGAAATGAAAAACTTTTACCAGAAGATATCTTGGTGGTCATATTTTTTTCACGAATTTTTTTTTTTTGGTAGAGATCAGCTCCTTTAAAATGCTAACCCAAGTGTAGTATAAGAGTCTAATATATTTGAAATATTTTCAAGCATATTTCCATTGAAGCATTGGGTTTCAAATTTTCAAGGGAGCAAAGAATACTTTCTGACAAAAAATGTCCTGGCTCAGCTTTAACTGTCTAATTAGGTTTTTGTGTATATCTACAGAAAGACAACAGTCTTAAAATCACCATCAAGAAAGAAAAGATTTTATAAATACCTTTAGTTCTTATATTAGTTTGCCAGGGCTTCCTTAGCAAAATACCACAGGCTGAGTGGCTTAAATAACAGAAATTTATTGTCCCCCAGTTCTGGAGGCTAGAAGTCCAAAATCAAGGTGTTGGCAGGATTGCGTCCTTCTGAGGGCTGTGAGGGAAGGATCTGTTCCAGGTCTCTCTCCGTGGCTTATAGATGTCCAATTTTCCCTGTGTCTCTCCATGTTCTCTTCCTTCTTTGCATGTCTCCATGTCCAAATTTCCCCTTTTTATAAGTTTACCAGTCACCTTGGATAGGACCTCATTTTAATTTGATTATGTCTATAAAGACCCCATTTCCAAATAAGATCACATTCTGAGGTACTGAGGGTTAGGACTTCAACATGTAAATTTTGGAAGGACACAATTCAGCCCATAACATCTCCCAATAGATTAGAAGATAGAGTTGTATATAAAGGATGTTCTAATCGATCAAGAAAAGGAAGAGAGTGACTACATGAGCCTGCCTCTCCAGAGCTGGGAGACAGTAGAAAGAAGCTTGGAGAGGCAGGGAGGAGATCAAATCATTGTTCTCCATGTTTTGGTGGGTCATCTAATGCAAGGAAAACAAATATCAGGGCTTTTTCCTTATTCATGAGATAGCTTCTCAGGCTGACCTTGCCCAAACCTGGGGAAGTCTGACCAAAGCAAACTCACTGGACAGGGTGGTTATGCAAAGAAAGGGCTGAAGTTGAGCTTAATCAAACTACTATGGCCTTAATTTTTTTTTCCCCAATAGGTTCTAATATTGCAGAGAGAATATCAGTGGCCAAGCTGAACCTTCTATTGGAAATAACTCTCCCTGCCCCTTCATACCCCCTGGATGCTGTTAAGATTCCTTCTTTAACAGCAAGGTTGAAAAATTTCACGTAGATATGTCTAGATATTTCTAATTGTTTTTAAAAAATAAGTTATTTTTAGTGTACAAAGATCCTATTTAATTCCAGGCCTGAATTGTAGCTCATTTTCTTTCACTAGAACAGAGATTCTTTCTCTGAGGTCCATATATTAAATTTTTCTGGTAGTAGAGGGGGAACCCACAAACTTTGAAATTTTATGCAGAATTATAAGTGCTGTGATCTTTCCTGGGAAGAGGTTTATGCTTTTCATTAGATTTTAAAATGGGAACTTTGTTCTATTCATCTGTGTTATGGGAAAAGTTCTGACTGTTCTTCCAAATAGCAGATACAGCTTTTAGTACTGTTGCTAGTACTTTTTATAATATTGTGGTGGCATTTCCAATTTATTTAAAACATTTTATATCTTAACCATCTTACTTTTTTTATTCCTGCCTACATTATATCAAGTTCCTTTTTGTCTCAGTTTGCTGTCTTATTTCATGTCATCTCTTATTTTATATTTTAAATTTTATTGAGAGCAAAAGCAAGAGCAGAACTTATTTAAAAGGTACTTTTATTTTCTTTAGTAAATCTTCCCCCTTTTTCTAAGTCTTCCTCATCCTATTGGTGGTGAAGTAATGTCTTCTGTTTTTTCCTGAATTTTTCCAGGGCCTTCATGTTGATATTTATCTGCTTCTCAACTATGTGGATCTGATTTTTGTTCAGTATAATGTGTGTAATTTTTCTTGAATCCCTTTGGTTTTCACCTGGAAGCAACTAGATTTCTTCTCTTTAGTGGTAGGCAGGGTTATATTACATTCAACTTCCATTATCCAATCGGGGAGTTGATATGAACCTGTGATTGAGAGTAATCACAAATAAGTATTTAAATTTTTGCAAATTCTCTATTTGAATTTAACCCCTGTGGTAGGAAGAATAATGCCCCTCCCCTCCTAAAATGGTCCAATCTTAATCCCTGGATGTATGTATAAATTAGGTTACCTAGCAAAGGGGAATTAAGGTTTCAGGTGGAATTAAGGTTGCTAATCAGCTGACCTTAAAATAGGGAGGTTACCTTGAATTATCTGGGTAGATCCAATGTAATCACAATCCACTTTTTAAAGTGGAAGAAGGAGGCAAGAGAGGAGGTCAATGCTATGTGAGAAGGACCTGATGGGCCACTACTGGTGTTGGAGATAGAGGATGGGGGCCAAGAGCTCAGAATGCAGTTGGCCTCTAGTAGCCAGGAAAGACAAGGAAAGAGATTCTCCCTTAGAGCCTCCCTAAGGACAGGTAGCCTTGCCAACAACACCTTAGTTTTAGCCCAGTGAGACCAGTGTCAGACTTTAACCTACAAAACTGTAGGACAGTAAATTTCTGTTGTTTTAAGTCACTCAGTTTGAGTAAATTTGTTACAGCAGCAATAAGAAACTCATACAGTCTCTGAGCTATCTTGATTCCTTCTGTATTTTGGCCTTGTCTTTGTTCCAGGTATATTTTGTGGGTATGTCCAGACTCCTTCTTGAGGCTACTACTGCCATTTGGGAGAGAGGAATCCTTCCTCAGTAAGGTAAAAAGTTATCTTGTCATTTGATTTTGCAAGATTAACAAAATGCCCCGATCTTCCAGAACAGTTGCTTCTGAATAGTGTTGTTACACAGTAAAGGAAAGAGTACATGTTATACTGTCATGATCTCATTTGTCTAATGGGCCAGCCTCATTCTTCAGCCTTCTCTATAGCAGAAGTAGGCAATGACTTTTGCCAATATCTCCTCTCTGTATTTCCCTTGACATATTTTTTTTTCCAATGGGGAGTTGAGAATTTTCCCTGTGTGTTTTTCTTAATTTTGTCCCAACTTGCACTATGCTAGGATTCCTCTAAGTTTTGAGGGAGGAAATGACCCTAGTTATTTCCTCTTTCCTCCACATTTTTATTGTTTGCTGTAATAACCAATTGAGGGATTTAGACACCTCTGCTCAAGAAACCATTTTACTTAGAATCCCCTTATATTACAGAATATAAACTTTTATTTTAATTAACATTATCAGTTTTATGCAAAAGATTTCTTTATAAGATCTTACCTGCTTGGCAGTTATGCTGCTCATAGGATCATATTAACAGAAATCAGTGTGCCTGCATAAATAAATTTGGGAACTGCTAAAGACTGAATTGTATCTTCCCAAAATTCATATATTGAAATCCTAATCCCCAATGTGACTGTATTGGGAGAGATGGGGTCTTTAGGAGATAATTAAATTTAAATGAAGTCATAAGGATGGAGCCCTAATCTGATGCAATTAGAATAGGCCTTCTAAAGCCTTTTTCTCTGCTTAAAGCAAGATCTCTCTCCCTCTCTCTCTCTCTCTCTCTGCCTCTCCCTCCCTCCCTCCTTTCCCTGTCCCTTTCCCCTTATGCACAAAGAAGAGGTCATGCAAACATTCAGCAAGAAGGTCCTGAGACCTTCCAGGAGAAGAGTCCACAGAATGAAATTTACCCTGCTGGCACCTTGATCTTGGATTTCCCAGCCTCCAGACTGTTGAAAGATAAATTTCTGTTGTTTAAGCCACCCAGTCTATGTTATTTTGTTATGACAGCCAGATCCAAGAAAGACAGGATGATGTAGAACTCAGCTAAGTCCTCCAGGCACAGTGGCCACAGGGTAGGGCTCTGAACAGCCTGTGCTCAGTGTTTAGGCAGGAAAAAGATGATCTCAAGAGACTTCTTGCTGGAGATTCAATAGGCCTCCGCACAGTGGAATACTTAGATTTCTATTCTTTGGATGACATATTCTTTTCCCAGGGAAGAATTCTTCCCAAAGACCAGATGTTTTTCAGAATTTTCTTCCTCTGCTACTTCACTGTCATCATAACACAATTTTCTATAAAATTGGGACTTTAAAAATGCTCTTGATGATAATATTTGGAATTCTCCCATGTTTTGAAAGATTCATTTTGGTCTTTTAGGCAATACTAGGGAAATAAGTATTTCTCATAAGGTTGCTTCTTGCCAGTGCTTTTGAAGTATGAGGAGGTAGGTAGATCTGCAGGCCCTGGAGTAAGGTAGACCTCAGCTGCAAGCTTGGCTGCATTGCTTGCTGGTTTTGCAAAATTGATAAAGTTATTTAACTTTCCTGAGCTTTAGATTTATCATCTAAACAATGGGAATAACTGTTGACTAGCATGAGGGCTAAAAGAGATAACACATTTTAAATTACTTAGCAGAGTTTTAGGCACAAATTTAGAACTGAAAAAAATGGCAGCCATCTTATTTTATCTAAAAAAGTAGTTGGTATCACCCCCTGCCTCCATATCAGTCCCTGTCGGGGAAACCCTCTATTTTTCTCCTTCATCTTCATCTTAGATTCACAAATAGGCCTTTTTCTGCAAATACCTAATTTGGCCAGATTTAGTTTTCTCTCTCTCTCTCTCACTCTCCCCTGGCCCCACACAGTCATACACACCCTCTCCCACATGATTTTTGCCAGTTTTGGGAAATACAAAACTAGAGAAAGCAAAGCAGAAACAATAGCAGGACATCAACATTTTCTCTCACCTTAGATCAGACTCTCTCTGCTACTCTCAAAGTTTCCTTGATTTTCATCTGGTTTTTATGTTTTCCACAAAAAGAGATACTATTTGACTTGTACTTTTCTTAGTCTGCCATTTCTTAATTTAAAAAGTTTCAATCTTAATCTCATTTGTAAATTTTCTTAGTTATGCATTTTAATAATGTGATTAAAAATAACAATAATTTAAGACTACCAATTGATTTTAAAAGATATATGTAAAATTAATATTTATTTAGTTCTCTATTATATTGGTTATCCACCATGATCAGAAATTATGGTGTTCCATATATTCCATAAATGTGTATTTCCTAATACCCACATTATTCTAAGTTTCAAGTTGTTGTTCAGTCATTTTTTGAGAAACATTTCTAAAGCTTAATCCACACTACCCTGTCCTCTTAAACAGATTACATTTTATAAAATTTAATACTGTCTTCATGACTGTAGTTTTTTGGTCATAAAAATCATCATCTTTCTAATGATGTATGGTCCTTATGGTTACTTCTGAAGGCAGTACTCTACCCATTCACTAAAACAAACAAATAAACAAACAAAAATCTTCTTTTCTTACTCTTATTTCTGATTCATTTGAGGTCAGTGATATGAAAGGGGAGGCTTGTTAAGAACTTTGGGAAAGAAATTTCCTCTTTCTTAACAGAAAACCAAAAGAGGAGAGGCTTTTTTCTTTGAAAAAATCATGATAGAGGCTGGTAAATAAGAAACTCTGGTGAAGTATGGAAGGTCTTGGGAAACTGCAAGGAAATAAAGTCAGAACTAACACCCGCCTTAGTTGTATGAGTTTATTCATTGCTGTGATTATTATTGAATCAGGTTTAAATTAGGTTTTCCGCCACTTAACATCAAAAGATCTCTAACAGATATATTACAGAATGAAATGAATGAAATTTATGACATCTATTTTAGCTGCTTAAAAAATTTACTTGTTCTTAATCTTACTCATTGTTTAATTTTGGGAAACTGACTGTTCTGCAAGTGCTGTGCTGCCATAATATATGTGATATTTCTTCCCCTCATTGAATTTTATACACCCAGACCCTCTCTGGCATTTCAAATATAAACTATCCATGTAAATATCTAACAATAGTCGAGCATATTGCATAATTTTATGAATCATCAGAAATGTTATTTAATTTAGGTAGTTATCTAAAAGATAACATTTTCTAATTACCTTTGTTTATTACCTTCTATAATAATTCCTAAGAAAGGCTAAAATAGAGATATATATTTATCTAATATCCTAATATGTCTAAAACTATCCCCTAAATCCCGACTTTTGTGAAGCTAACATGTGAAAACAAGATAAATAAGTGAATAAATTTAGATATGCTTTGCATGTAAGTGGGCAACAGAGAAAGTTCTGTGAGAAAATGAGTAGGACAATGCTTCCCCAGGCTGTCTCAACCTGACTTGGTACAGCTCCAATTTTGAATATTGCAAGATACCCTATAAAATGTTAATCTCACCCTAAATTAAGCTTACATTTTATCTCAGAACAGTAGAAGGTCATTGAGAAAAAGGAATTGATGCATAAGCTTCTGTGAAATATTTATTTAAAAAAATGGGTTACTCTTTCTAATAGGTAGGCACTTTTCCCAACTGTAAGTCCACTGATGTTCAAAATTTTATTTTAAGTACTTAAACTTATGACTTTGATCCTTGTTAAAATATACATGCTCCTTGGGAGGATTGATATACCATGGTGTGAGTAGAAAAGTTTTAAATGTTTTACTGATTTTAGTTGAGAAGGTAGAAAGTAGAGAGATCATGAAGCATGTATCCCCTCAGACAAGGAAAGAGTTAAAAGACAAGGTTGCTGGAAATCAAATATAACTCCTATCTATTCTTTTCTATTTTTGAACAATGGTTATAGGCCTCTGGCAACTGCTGTGTACAAATTTAAAAGGCTGCGAAATTTTGCCCAAGATTGGAAAGATTGCCAATGGAGTGAGAAATTGGAAAAGCCAGTTGGGGTTTCCTTCATACAAATATATTAAAAAAAAAATTGGAATAGTATTTGAGACTTTAGGAAGAACTCCCATATCTAACTTTTCCATATACTTGTGGATTAGAAGTTTTGGTAGATTTTGGTTAAATCACTACCCAATAGCATCTTAAAAGGCATTTAGATTAAAAATGAAGATCTGAGAGATAGAGAATGATATTCCACAAAGGGTAGAGCCAATTTACTCCTGGCTCAAGGGAGAAAAGGCCTGTGTTTCCAGGGCCTCAGGATCACTGCTGTAGCCTAGAACCACTGCTTGCTTAGAATGATTGTTCTCCCAGTTTTGCTATTATTTATAATCTTTTAGAGAAAGGATTTCTGAAATTTCTTTGCATGCATGCCCACTTCTTTAAATTAAATACCTAGAAGGCAGTTTAATGAATCAATAATATAAAAATGGATCAATTGTCCTCCAAATAGAGTGTATTAATTTTCTCCCTAGTAGTGCTCCTGGTAGCATTTTTGCAGGCACTCTGAAGAGTTTCACTAGCTAAAGTATACATTTTATAAACATCTACTGGTAGATCAGTAGTTATTCTGAACCTATGACAAACCTTAACAACCAATTGACACAAATTTAATTATTACCCCGATTTTCATTGTTGCAAGTTCCTGTTAACCATAAAAAAAGTATCAGTGATACTCTCCATGGAAACTTGAGCCAATGCAGTCTCCCCTCAGATATAGTTGTGCCTGGGATAATAGAATATCAGGCTTGCTTCATTGAGTGTATCACACCGGAACTGAATGTGCATAGCTCAGCAACACAAAGCGTTAGATGTCATTATTAACAGTTTTGTCAGTTTTACTGCCTAAACATTTTCTGAATCTTCCTCTCTGTTCTCTCTACAGTGTGCATTTAGGCTATCACCTTCTCTCTCCGGTACCACTACGATGGGTCTTGAAACTCATTCTGAATACACATTTGCCCTCTCAAATCTGTTTTCAATCTTGAAGCTAGAGTGAAATTTTAAAAATGTAAACCTGATTGTATCAACCACCTGCTTAACTAAAACCATTCGATGAAATCTCATTGCTCTTAAAATAAAGAAAACGATCTTTAATGCTGCCTTTACGTCTACATGGGATCTGATGCCGGGATACCTCTGTAGCTTCGTCCTGCTCTTTGACCATCCATGCTTCCTGCATTTCAGCCGCACAGAACTTTTGATTTCTCAAAGGTTCTGCAATATTTACTTTTGTCTCAGGATGTTTTTACCTGCAGTTTCCTTTTCCTGTCACACCATTCCTTCCTTTCCTCTCTGTCTCATAATTTATTCCTCACATCCATTAGCTATCATCCCAAATGTCATTTAAAGTTTCCTCGATCCACAGACTATATCAGATGCTCTACTTTTGTTCTTTCAAAACATCCTCTCATTTTTCCTATAACATTTCCCACAGTTTACACTTGTGTTATCAATATTATTTGATTAACTATGTTTCTATTTATTCATTATCCTATCTCAGGGACCCCAAAATATCTGTAACATAGTAGATGTCCAGTAAGTTTATGTGAAATAATTGAGTAAAACACTTCAGAAGATCTGCTTCTAAAGGAAGGGACAACCAGAGTGGTATTTAATTAAAAGTTTTGAGACTAACCCATACCTGTAGATCAGCAGCTCACAACCAGGAGTGATTTTGTCTCCTAAGGGACTTCTGGAAATATCTGGAGACATTTTTGGTTGTCACAGCTAGGAGGAGTAACTGCCATCTGGTAGAGAATGGGGCTAAAACACTTGCAAATGCTCTAGATATCCAAGGTTGGGAAACTCTGCTATAGAGTAAACTCTCTTTGAAAGAGAGTTCACCTAGAACACATAGAGGAGACTTCAGTAAGTTTTACCTTAGGTGTTAAAGTCTTTAGTTTTGCTAACTGAGTTTGTATACAGCTCAGCATGGAGATTTTATAAAAGCATTCAGGGTGATAGTCAATTTTTTTTTTTACAATGATATTACAGAGATAGCGACTAATTAGAATAGATGCTTGTTGTTTAGAAAAAGAAAACAAAGCAAGATGGAAGTAGTAGCTGAACATCAACCCTGGTTATATACTATTCATACTTGACATTTGGTAGCTTTTTGAGGATGTTAAAAAATTTAAGGTATTTATTCACAAAATAAAAATAAATGAACTGCATTGTTAATACCAACTCACATAGAGGCATGCTAAATTACATGGTGACAATCATTTCATTGTGATGTTTCCTGCTTGCCTGCTAATGCTTAGCTCACTATGATTCAGTAAATGGTTCAAACTCACCCTGTCATTAAGCAGTGTTTCCACCGTTTGACCAGAGGTTACATGCATACTCCTGAGGATGAAACCTTCACTCTAAATCGTGAATGCTAACCAGATCTCAAGGTTGATCTTTCTTAGGAGGCAGAGTAGAACTCAAGAATGTGGCTATATCAGGTGGATATATGTAGGCAGCTAAAGAAAAGAAATATAAAAAGACAAAAAGTTTGATAATAGAGGGGTCCTTTTGATATAGAATATAGGGGAAATGATCACATTTCCCTTAGTAACAGGACAAGGTGATCAAATATTAACAAGGATTCCTTTGTTAATATTTCTCATTTTTCTATCATGTTTTCCAGTTTAAAATAACATCTGCTTTTATTAATATTTAATTATTTTCTATCATCCCTTTGGTGCTATTAGTTATAAGTTTTACAATAATGTAAACATACTATAAGTATTAATTACAGGTTTTCTTCTAAAGCTAGCATTATCTCTGTTTTCTATGAGCTCCATTATTAAGTTATTTTCTTTTGTCTTTATCTTTCAGGGTAGATTTCCTTGTGTCTAGGAAGAAAATATCTAGTGGCTGTTGGTTATTCATTCACATAGATGACTGAGGCAACTAAAACCCCTACTGGAACTTTCGTGCATGGGTGGGGCTTGTTGAGTAGTGAGTTTTCATGTGTGTTCCCCTTGGTTCTCTATGTATGCCTCCTCAGTAGGGAAAAGTGCTGAGAAAAGTACTCTCACCACTCATCCACCACCTTCTGTGGCGGGGAGGTGGAAGGCATATGCACTGGGTTGAAAGGCCATGGGATTGAAATTATACCTGCTCCTTATATAAGCTATCAAAAGATCTTCTATTTTCAGTCTTTTGCCAAATCCCTTTCTGGCATGAATTCATTTGCTATTTCTTTTATGGCTCCTAGATGACTTACCAATCCCTGTGCTCCACAGTTAGGTTTCTGCTTTCAATTTCCTACTGAGTAAGTCACCACTTTCACATCTGCTTTCCAATATCGTTGACCCCTCACCTGCCGTCACCCGGTCTCCCATTGTCTTTGTGTTTATGCATTTAGGCTTTGTTAACTCTCAGTATGTAATTTAGAGGGATTTTCTTCATGAACAGAAAAACAGCAATGTTTAATCTTACATGTTTAGCCAGAACTCAACCTTAATTGTGTTGGTTTCAAAATAAATATATAGGTACTTCTATAATACGTTAAATCAAAGTGATATTGAACCGCATTCATTTAATTTATACAGATTCAGTTATGATTTTTTCAGGAGAACAAATAACACAAAACAAAATAAGGGAAAATGAATTTGGATAGTGCAGGTCATTCTGCTCACTAAACAAACGTGTGCCCTACAACATGGCTCAGGAATCTTATGTAACTGAAGAAATAAGAACCTTTCCCATTGCTAGAAGAAAATATGCCCACATTAGATTCACTGAAATAATACTAGGTCTCTTCCTGGGATGTTCCTTGAGACTTATTTTAAGTAGGCAAGTTTTTGCTATTAGAAGCTAATCTCAGTGTATGAAACAATCCCAGTGCTTAGGAAGATTTATGGAGTCTTAATAATATTTGGGGGTGGTTGTTTATCAACACAGTTAGTAAAATATTATAACTCATTCATGAAATTTAGGATTTTGTCTGAGGTTGAGAAAGGAAATAAGTAGTATGAAAATGGAAAAAAAATCTGATTGCTTTGTTTTTTAGATTTTCTATATATTTAAAAACTACCTAAATAGCTTATTAAGCCAAGGAAAATGATGAAGATGGATACCACCACTTCTAAGATATTTTTTATGTTATCTATTTGTCATCTTTATTATCTCTCTCTACCCCTCTCTCTGTCTCTTTGTCTCTGTCTCTTTCTTTATATGAACCTCTTTTGTATCAAGTGTGGGCTGTAACTCACCACTAAACCAGGTTACAGCCTGGTTTACTGGTGCCCAGTCTGAAGTTTCTCCTCATCAAACCCCAGCATACCTGCTGCTGGAAAGGACCATGAGACTCATCTAATGGAGCCTCTGTCCTGATCTAAGAATTTCTTTCAGAGCACTTATGACTGGCAATTTTGTTGTTGTTGTGGTTGTTGTTTCTTCTTGGTAACACATTCCATTGCTAAAGGATTAAACTGCTAGAAAGTGGCTGTTTATTCCAAGCTGAATCTAGAGCTAATTTCTTTTTTACTCTTTCTTGCTTGTAATAAAAGCATTTAAGACAGACATTTTCCTGAGTATAGATTTTACTGTAAACCATCATAACAGTAAGTAACAGAGCACTCACTTTTAACTGTTACACATCTTGCCTTCCATAGACTTGACATATACTTAACATATGTTCTTGAAATTTCCAGAGATCAAGAAGGTTTGTTTTTTTAATTAAAAATATGGAATATAGGGAAGAAAATATAACAAATGCCCATATTCCTTCCTTTATGTAATAATAACTGCTTTTTGTCACAAATGCATCCTTTGCATGCATGCATACTTACATGCACGTGCCATGCAAACCCATATGCAATTTTAAAGAAACAAAACTAAAGTCCCCTTTAATTGGCCCTGAGGTCTATTTTCCTTTCAAGATGAACATCATCAGTTTCATGTATATTTTTCTTGTTCATTTATTTTTATATGTTAACATTTATATAAATATGCATAGCCAACAAATGTATTATTAATATTGCTTTTTAAAATTTTAAAGTTAACATAAGTCAGTATCATACT
>CM052437.1:53661664-53744709 GCA_028533085.1 Varecia variegata
TTTTTTTCTATAATAAACATGTATTACCTGTGTTCCAAATGTAAAAGGAATAGAAAATTATATATAATACATATATTTTTAAAGCATTTCTAATTTAACTGTACTTGCTGCAAGCAATTTCACATCATTTGGCTTGGCTCACTGAGCTTCTCAAGTGATACCAGGCTGTTTATATTAGAGAGTACTACAAATTGGATAACCAAAAATCTCCTAGAGAGAGCTCATAAAATGACATGGTTGGATGGAAACCTGAACAGATGGGCTAACTCTACCATGTGCTATATTAACCCTGCTGTTCTCAGACTTGTGGCCAATAACACATTGAAAAAGTACAGTTCTAAAAATAAGTTGGTGAAATCGAAGATGCTTAAGCAATTTAATCTACAAGTTGGGACTTGGTGGACAGGCACTTGTTGAAATGTTTCACTCTTATTAAGACTATTTCTTTATGACTATGTTTTCATAGTTTTATACTTGAGCTTCAGAGGAATTCTGAAAAGATGAGCTGTAATGGGGGGTGAGGGAACAGCAGCCCAGCAGGTTTCCAGGCAGCTTGAGTGGTATCAGTATATTACATTGAAACTGGTCTAAGTGGTGTCTCATTATGTATATGATGATGATAAGCAAAGGGAGAGTGGAGTCGTAATTGGCTAAATAAAAGGAATAGAACTGTTTCCTAATCTTTTGGCTATTCCAATCACTAGTTGGAAATCAGTGCCAAAAATACACACATAATACTATGTATATGTTATCTGTAGAGCGATCAGAGCCTAGTCCTGAGTTATCTGTCTGAATTAATTATAGAAAAAATGATTTAAAAATATTCATTTTTTAAAATTTAAAATAAAACTGTAAATAAGAATAGAAATCTACAATGTTTGAAAATACTTCTTTTAAATAACTGGTTAGTAGTCCATTCAATGTCAACAGAGATCTAAAAGGTCTTTTAATAATATAGCTACAACAGAAGAAAGGCAGGTAATTCCATTTTGAGCAAGTGTGTATAGAGACAGTGTTGTCAGACAGTCTGGTTTCTTGTCACAAATCTGTCATTGACAAGGTTTATGACCTTGAAAAAGTATCATTTATGCTCTATGAGACTCAGTATCCTCTTATTAAAAGAAATGGAGCTAAATAGATGAAATCTTAGGACCCACCAAATGTTATGATTGCATAATAAGCATACATTTTAGAATTCATTATTTTAAAATGATGTCTAGAAGGAGCTTGTCCCATAAAAAGTGAAGCTGTAAGGATATATTCTTAAGTCTGTTTCTTAAAGGCATTTTGGAAATTTAACATCCAGTCAGGTAACACAGAGTGAGTTGGAAGAGGGTAGATTGGGAATCTCTTGTCTGAAGTGTAGTCAAAGAAATCATCCTTCCTTCAGTCACACCTTGTGTTTAGTCATGGTTGAAGCCTCTTTGTGGGGCTTGAGTCCCAGACGCTGATTAATGACTCAGCTCTCTCCAACACTCACTTCTGGCTTTTCCTGCCAGAAACCAGATCTATCTCTAATTATTAATTGGACGTTGTTGTTAGAAAGATACCAGTAAGAATGATCTGTAATTAATTTGAAGAGTAACTAAATTCTTCATTTAATCTAGAATCAAAGACATAGCACAGTCGCATTAGGATAAAACAATACCAGAAACTAACTTGTGGTCCCTTAGAAAAATTGAGTTGCAAACCAGGGGTTACCAGATCATTTTTGGAAATTTTTATATACTCTTCTAAACTTGTAGTCTATGATTCTAAAGAATTTCAAGACTACTACTTTATGACTCTAAGAATTTATTTGGCTATTGGAAAACTAACTCACCTGCCTAAAGTAACAGCACAGTAAAATTGTTTTACAGTAAAAACAATAAAATATGTAGTAGTTCTAATATTCAATTCACCTTATTTAATTATTAGCTATTAACAGCAAACCAACACCATTTCGTGAATGCTCACTATTAAGCAAGCAAAAGATTAAAAAAATAAGCATGAGAACCACAGAAAATAAAATATATTTGGAAAGATAATTTAATATGATGGTTATTTCTTGGTATTAAAAATAGAGATGGCATTACCAGGCTGATATGAGGAGAGTTCACTGAAGGCCAGAGAAAGAAGACTCAGAGATATGACAAGGAAGAAAATTCTGTATCTACTCTGTGCTTAAATATCATAAAGAATGTCATCAATTTATTAGTCAGAATGGATGGGGATTTGTCAAAAGGTGAAAAGTTCTCCCTGAAGGATGTTTGGGATGTTAGTGAGACATGAAAGTGAAATTTGTAGAGCTCAGAGAAAGAGGGTCCTGGCTGGAAGATATTTCTAGCAGAGAAGTGACCAAACTTCTTTCCTGAAAAGAGTAGTAGGTGCTGATAACAGAGCAAAATTATGAGGAATTTTCCCCAAATTATGTGTTATTTAAAGAGTGAAAGATGTAGAAGCAAGTAAGATTTATCACTGGGCACGCTGCAATGAAAAGATGGAAGATAGTGACTGAATGGGGAAATCATAAAACACAGAGATGAATTAATTTGTAATCTTGAATAGACTAGTAGAGTCTACAAATTAAAATTGGCACAGTGGACAGTCTAAAGAACACAATTATGAGAGAACATTCTAAATTTTGTAGAGTCACACACTTAAGTTTCCAATTATCCTATTCATTTAATGACCCCCAACGACATTCTTTTTCCTCCACTCTCTGGTAAACTGACAGTTTTAAGTACAAATTCTGGGTGAAATAAATCTTTAAATGTTTCTTTAATTCAAAAAAGCTGTCCAACTGTTACTTACTTCAGTATAAGTCTGAGCCTGAGACTGAGACTATTAACTTTGATCTATAGGAATAAAAGGTCTACAGTTTTATTCTCAAATATTTGAAGGAGAGGTATATTTCTAAAATTGCCATCTAACTAACTCTTGTCTGCTATTCCTGAGTATTAATTACGATTTCCTGATCACTTTTTAGCACTAAGTACTTTCCATGTGAGTATCAAATCCCATAATCATTGTTTACAAATTAAATAAAACATTAGAGGGGTTAAATGACTGCTCTGAGTCACACAGATGGAAATGCAAAGAGACTCAAACCCGGTCAGCTGCATATTGAAGCACGTGCTCTGTTCACCTCACCCTGTTCTATTGTCAGGGCCAAGATATGTCAGGGATTAATGGCAAGTATGAGACACTCCCCATCTCCTAATTAGGGTCCATTAGGAAGACTAATACATAGGAACAGCTGGAAACAAACCAAATTTCTACTTTTAGGAATTTTAATAGTATTATCCTCTAGGAGACCTAAGGTAAAATGGTAAAGTGGCACAGATATTTATTTGAGGTTCTTATTTTTCCTCTTAGGGCTTTATTTCTTCCCTCCAATCCTATGTCTTAGTTACCCTAAAGACTTGCTCTCTCCAGTAACTATTAAGCTGGAACATAACCAACAGTTTAGCTGTTATGTTGTTAATAGCCCAACATGTTTTATTTTATGAGATTTCTGAAGTCTAAATCATTCAAAACTCTGCAAGGTAAAGGTCTTGGCTTCTGGGACAGGAGTATTTTCAGGCAAAGGGGTCTTTCCAGAACTACCATCACATCATGAAGACCATCAGTCAGGTAAATCCAACATCGACTCAGTTCTTAGGCTGTCTACAAGGCGTCTTTTTTTCCACCCTTCAAAAACTTTGTGTATTTATTTCCCCCAGAGCACAGCTTCTCTACAACTTTAAAAAATGAATTGCTGTGTGCCTCTGTCCTCTTTAAAGGTATTTTCAGTTGATGTACTGACCCAGGAGAAGAGGTAGAAGCTTTTAACTTCTACATCAATGAAATCAGGAAAAAGAAAGATTTTTCAAGCAAGACAATTTCTATGTAGGTCCCTTAGCAATTAAAAGATGGTAAAAAAAAAAAAAAGCCAATTTTAAAATGGAAGTTACTTGCTCTCCATCTGTATCCCATGAAACTCAATGGCTTAAAAATCCTTGTAAATAGTCCAGTTTATCTAAAGATGCAGCAACAAAAACCAAATTTCAAAATTATTTAAACCTACACCCAGGATATTTGTCCTTATTATCGAGTGCTTTCTTCACTGGATATTATTATCATTAAAAAGATCTTGGCTGGATTATCTACAAATCTTGGTTTGGAATAAATATGGTTGGGATGGAGGCAGATTCTATAATTTAAAACGTTTTAGTCTTCATGTTTTGTTTCAGTTATAAAACTTCTTAGTTTTTCTAATATACATTTTCATGTTTCATTATCTTGCCAAGACTCCACAGAAAAAAATTCCAGCCTTAAATGCTAAACAAAGAATATAAATGGCAAATTAGTAAAAAAAAGTTTATTTTTTATCATTCTGTATTTTTTCAGTCTCCCTGAATCCTGCACCTGTGAATGGGATTTTGGACAGAAGCACTGGAGCCATTTGGGGATTCCCTCAGATCTAACATTTTGTTGGCTGTGAATTGTACCCCATTATGTGCTACACTGCACTTTATTTCCCACATTTGGCACTTTTAGTGATATTTCCTCCAAACAGACACAGGGAGCCATGCTTGGTATTCTTTAAAGGGAACAAATAGATGAGCTAATTGTTTTAAATGCCCCCAATGAGATAAGTGGCAGGATGCTGGAATTGATCATCTAATTACCTATTTGCTATCAGAGAGAAGAGGAAAATCCAGCCATAATTAATGTTTAGGGAATGTGAAAGTTGTCATCTTAAATCAAGGTAAAATATAATGATCCCATTGAGGACTTATTGCAGAAAAATACAAATGATTTGCTAGATGTTGGGGATTGGCTGCTTATTTTTTCATTTAATTGAGTGTTGGCACCTGTGATATGGTATTACTGAAAAATTAGTCTGGAATTTAGTTTTGATTTATCAGCATTTTCATTTACAGAACTTTGGATGCCATTCCACTTGATGTCAAGAGAAGAATGGCTGCAGAGTTTTTAGTCCAGGGTCGGCCACTTACCCATTAAGTATGCAACTCACTTGCCAGAGAATGGCAATGGCAAAGCGCTCTCATGGGCTAAGCAAGCCAGACGTCAGTTATAAGGAAACTATGACAATATCCTACGGGATGTGCAGGGATATACACAAGCCTGCAGAACAACATACCTTTACTTCTACTATATATGTATTTATTCTATGAGTAGTAATGTTGAGATTAATTCAGGGAAAAGACAGAATTTGTCACAGACTAGAAAGAAGTTTAGAAAAAAAATGTGTACATAAATGGTTTGTTCCTTTTCTCACTTTATGTCAATTACCTTGACAAATCTTGTGGATTAATTGGTTTATGTGCTAAGTAAGTGTTAAGAAAGAAGGTTATTACTACACATTGGTAGTATTCACTGCTCTTTTATCCTAGAAAGACCTCAGAGGCTTCTCTATTTCTCAACTCATCCCTACTAAAGTGGAAATATTTTTCCTTGGACTCACCTTGGCTCACCTCAAGAATGATTTGAGTGTGGCTTAGGCAGAAAGTTGCCAAGGAGGATGCTTAGAGTATTTGACTCTGATACACAGGCTTTTGTACTCAGGCAAAGTTGACATCGCCTCTCAATGTGAACTCACAAACAGTGGGGGAACTAAGTAATATGGAGACATTGAAAACTAGACACTTCTGAGACACTTCAAAAGGTCCACATTTACTAATTTCTCCCCTAATTCAGGATAGGGGCAGCCCCAGGCAAACTGGAATGTATGATTACACTTTCTAAAAGATTACATTAGCATGTGGAGCAGTAATGAAGTATTTATTGGTCAAGCCCTGTTTCCTTTCACATTACTACCTGTGATGACCTGGGAACCTTGCAGAGGTTGGGTGTGTTAGGACAGAGTTTGAATTTTAAGAGATCTTGGGTTCTAGTCAGCTGTTTCTTACACACTTGAGAAAGAACTTTTGATATATTCAGCATATGAGATTTAGAGATATATACATATACACACATACACACTAGGGAATGGCAAGGGACAGGGAGAGTAGGACTTAGGAAATGGGACAAGCCTCTAGTGGTTATATTCCAGCTGTGAGTGTAATTGTTGGACGGCTACACTGGGTCCTATTTAGCGTCAGCAGGATATGACATTAACAAGGATAAGTTTCCTTTCTACTGTCAGAGCTGGCTCACTCAGCACTTTATCTGTGGGAGCATCTGGCTTATGTGCTCCAAAACTTACAAGGTGGCAGGGCTCCCAAACTGTGGTTATGGCTATGGAAAATGAAATCTGGTATTAGTGGAGATTTGGATTTATTATGAGAGCCAGAGCAGGTTTACCCAGAACCTCAAATTGCAAATGGGGTTACAGGGGTATTTGAAAACATCTCCTATGAACTGAGAAGGAATTGGTAGAGGCAAAGATTAGGATTCATTTCCAGTGCCAGGGAAGCCTATAAATATCTGCAGCCATTCCATTTTTTTAAAAAAAATAATTTTTAATTCTTATGGGTACATAATAGTCGTATATCTTTACAGGGTACATGTAATGTTTTGATACAGTCATACAATGTGAATTAATCAAATCAGGATAATTGGGGATCCATCACCTCAGCCATTTATCATTCCTTTGTGTTAGAAGTATTTCAATTTCACTCTTTTAGTTTTTCTAAAGTATACCCTAACTTATTGTTGATTGATATTGGAAATGTGGGAAAAATGCTGTGATATGCTTGTGTGTCCTGTTGACCTTCCAGAACCTTTGGAAACTTAGGACACAAAAGAAATTTCAATTAAGATATTTTAATTTTAGAAGTTCTGAGGAAATTTTAATATTCTTGGTGGAAGATAGCCTCAAGTTGCCCCCAAATAAATTACTGAGAGGGTCTTTTCCATCTGAGACAGGGCAGATTTGAAAACTTTGGAGAAAGGAGATGTTTCAGATCTACTTTGGACTTTCATTTCTATCCTTGTAAAGGTAAAATAAGTATCACTGAAATAAAATAAATATGTTGGTGGAAAAAATTGCTTTAAGATGCATTTCATAAGTTGTGAAATCAACATAAGGTGCCAAGATGTTATCAGTAAGTAAACTCATGGTTTGGAATACTCATTTAAGGCCAACTTACCTGTAAGTCAAAAAAGTTCTTTGACCTTCATGTTAAAGAGATCATTATATTATGTAATTATAGATATGTGGTTAAGCAAGCAGGGAAGGCCCATTTAGCTGTTGTAAATTAGAAAATAAGATTCTGAATAGTAAATATTACTGCTGAAGAGCCTTGAAATATGCTATCACCTAGGGTTCATAAAAGTTAGGGGAAACCCTTAAATGAATATTTGACAAATCTATAAATAAAAAAATTAATATCTAAAAGTCTGCAAAGTTACTACTTGAGGGAAAAATAAGACTGTTCTCAGTCCCACAGTGCTTGTCAATCACTTGTCTGTGTTCTTGACACAATGGCAGAAAGTGCCTACAAGGATATAAGATACCATATATTTGCCATCAAATCCAATTTGGTTTTGGCCCATTTACCTGGAAAAATAATATTTGGTCATATTTAGCCAGATCACACTCCAACAACCTTATGCTATAATAGAATCAATAAAGCCTTATTGAAAACCCTCTCTATATAAAGTACTTGCAGAAGCAAAGAAGAAAACCTATGAACCCTGCCTGCAAAGGGCTTCTAGTCACCTCAGAGTAGACAGTACTGACAAAGATTTCAGAGGCAAGCAGAAACCAATTGGATTCCCTTTTAGTGGTCATAATAATCATCTTTGCCAGATAAGAAAACAATATAAAAATGTAGAATTCTGTCAAGTTCAAAGATACTAACAGACAATTATGTAATGGTACAAAGTGTTCGATAGAATTCTATTACGAGTTTAGAGCCAGAGGGGAGACACTAAAATATATTAAGAAAACAAAATACAAGTGAATTTAAAGTATTGAAGTAAGTTAGCTATATTCTTAGTGGAGTTTTCAAATATCTGTAATTAAATAGAAACCGAGGTAAAGGCATGGGACTGCAGGGGATCTTTGTGGTCAAAGCAACTACATAAAGGGCTGAGATGTTCCATCTGTGGCTCAGCAAAAGTTGTCTTTGAGGTCTGCAGCCTTTGATTGTTGAGAAGGTCACCCCAGATTACTGAGTATGATGAATTTGAGGGTAAATGCTTTTTGACCTAGAGATTGTTAAGAACATAAATAGTGAAGGTAATAAAGAAAATTTTAGTCTTAATATTTTCTTTTAACTTCAGGTATAATTGGTATATATTTAATTGCTTAAAATGTAATAGTTAAGCAAATTTGGGCATATTAGACTATCTACCAGACTAACTTGTGACACCAATTGGAAATATATAGTTGAGTAGTTAACTTACACTAGTGATATTAAATTGAAAGCTATAGGGCATTTTTACTAACGTAAATAATGTTGAAATGTTAAGAGGAATGAAGTCATTAAACTTGTAAGTGCAATTGGTGACATTTTTAAGAATTACTTAAGTATTGAAGGAAGATTTTGTTTGTTTGTTAGGCAATGAAAGTACCTTAAAAACAGTTGATTATACTTATACATTTAATTTAAACATGTTTAAAGAAACTTATTTAACTGTTTGAAAGCCTCTACTAAGTGATTTGAAAAATGTAGTAGATTTATAAAAGGGATAAGATTCTTAAGATATGCTTTGAAGATTAAAGAAAAACTGTTTCTAAAATTTATAATGGCAGAAATCCTTTTTTCTGTGCATTCATCAAAGTTATTTCCCCTTAGATGAATATTTTACAAATCTATAAATAAAACTTTGGTATCCTCAAGGATACCAAAAAATTTATGTTGGGAGATGAGAGAAGAATAAACACCTTGACAATTAAAAAAAAAAGAAAAGGCAAAATAATGATGCACTAGGTGTCCCAGGGCATAGTTGATAGCCAAATAAATTATGCAGACAGTAAAACCATGGGTTTAAGAGAAGGGACAGCTCGCTGTAGTCTGAATTGTTCTGGTAAAGTTCAATTAAAATGTATTAAATGATCTCCAGTTTCCTCCTCATGAACTGAGTTGAATAGACCTTAAAATTTGCATGATGTGGTAGTGATAAAGGGACAGATGTCACTTATCAACAGTGCTTTGTTTTAAAAGTGAGAAGATGCTCTCTCACATGAAAGTTTCTGAAAATGTTATCCTTCCTTTAATGTGAAGATGTCAGTGTGTTTTATTGATTTATATTTTTGTATTTATTGTTCTCTTGGTGTGGAAATGTGCCCCTTTGACTGAACAATGTTTCTCGCTCAGTATTGAAAAATGACCTCATTCCTTTGTAAGTATTAGTCACATTTTAATGGGGACATATTCAACGTTTGTACAAGAACTCCCGAATCTTCTGAAAGCAATATCATCACACATGGGTGAATTTCAATTACCGATGGTGCCGCCACTTCAATGTTCTGCGTATATTATGATCACAGATGAAGGTGAGTTTTAGATGGTCAGTGACTAAAGGCATTGTAGTAACTAATGTCCCTTGCTTTCCATTTGTATCTTTTTTGCTCTTAATTGTTGCTACTCCTAGGAAGCAGGATATGTTATCCCAAAACATGCTAAGCTTTGAAAATGTAAGATCATTCTCTATGCATGGTCATTTCTGTAATTTAAGGCATCATTGTTACTTCCCATGGGTACATGGGGAAAAGAAAGCACAAGTAGAACCAGGGTTTGAAGTTAAATCTCAGGAAAGGCAAACAGATTTAGCTCTTTGATGGAAAAGAAAAAAAGTAAGGGGTACAAAGAAAACAAAAAGATCCCTTGGGTTATACTTAGAAAAAAGCTGCCAGAGAATCAGAATCTCTTGAGCATTTGGACTGAAGATGGGTCTACAACATGAGATGCTTTGTTTGCTTTTTCCACTCAGGCAGCATGAGGTTGAAAGAAGATGCTTTTACATGTTATTCCAAGTATGGCAGGGGGTGCAGACCAAGGAAAGGCTTTAGAATCCATTAGGTTGCTCCTAAGACCTCTGACTTTACCTACCTGGAAAGTTATTTCCTCTGCTGTCAACAGGAGATAATAATATCTATCTTGCACTGTTGTTGTGTTGAAATGGTGATCACAGTGCTAATATAGAGCAGGCACTCCATAAAAGGAAAGGGTTTTGAATGTTAATGAGAGAAATTAAAACCTGCTCAAATAAGAAGCCACAAACTCTTCCCTGAGATTTATTTTCCTCATCTGTAACTCAGGTAACATGACCATATTCTTTGGATTGTAGTGAGGATTAAATAAATAAAGCACATGAAAATGCCTCTCACAGAGCCTGGTTCATTGTAATCTCTAAGTGAAGCTTTCCTTCCCTTTTCTTCAGGTACAGAGTTGGATAATAAATGTTTTCTTGGTGTTTTAGTGCTTCTGTTTTAAATTTCTAAATTTATGAAACATTTTGACAGTATCTTAAATATCATTAAACAATATTTTCTATAGAACTAGGTTTGTAATGAATGGTCTACATTCTGTGGTCAGTTAAATTAGGGATCAAGTGGCTTAGAAATTCAGGATATGCCAATTCTATAGGGGAAACAATTGCATTTGTAGAATAGAAGAATAAAGAAATTGAGAAAAAAATATAATCTACTCTCAATCAATGAACAGTCCCTGGCCTTGGACAATGTGATCTGGAGGACAGAGGTATTGGCTATCCATTCCTGAAAAAGCATGAGGATAACCTGTTGATCAGCAAAGCTAAGTTTATTAAGGTTAATGTAGCAAGTATAACAACGATATTCAGAAAGATGAAAGGCAGAACTTTTTGTTACTTACAACTGCAAAAGAGAGAAGGCCGCCAGGCAGTGTTACCTGGGGGTTGTGTCCCAGAGCAGGGTAATAGCAAGCTAGAGCTGAAAGATACGGCTTAGGTATGGCAAGCAGGGCGGGGTTAGCTAGGTTTTGTGGGGTCCCGGTGGATTGGCTTATTTGAATCATTTCCTGAGCCCCAGGCCATAGGAACTGTCCCTAGTTGTCTGGTACCTGGCTCTGGGGTGATAAAGGAAGGCGGATAGTGCCCAGGAGTTGAAAGTCCACTAAGGAAGTGATTTAGGGTATAGACTTAATTATCTGCTCAAGAAGGGGAACTGTCCAGACTCTAGCCAAAGATTCAAAACTGGATCAAGACAGAATTTAAAAATAAAATGACAAAAACAACAAGAACACCAAAAACTGCATTACAGAAGCATGTCAGGAGAAAAAAATATCATGTACTAGGGCCTGGGCTCACGTGTTTTAAGGTGGCTCTTTCATGACAGGGACTAATTGGAATTGGGCAAAGTTCATAACATAATAGTTTAATATTGGGGGAACACAGAGAGGTGAGAATCTTGAAACTGATCTTGATAAACTGTTGCTTGGTAAACTAGCTGTTTGCCCAGGTGAACAATCCATAGTCTTTAGAATAGCACTGTTTGCCTAGAAGAGCAAACTCTTTACCTAAACACAATGATCTTCAGGAAATTCATGAAGCAAATAGTGAAGGTATTCATTAAAGTCTTCTTTTCTCAGGCTAGAATTTCCTGGAATAAATAGAAAAGTCATGTTAACACAGGTGACCTAAATCCTGATACTTAAGCAACATGGATTCAGATGGTCTTGGTTTTCAGAGGAAAGAATATGACTTTGTTCCTACACATGAAATGATAGCAAACCCACAACATAATTATATAGGAAAATAGCTTGTAATATTCAATATTTACACACATATTAAAGTGTGTATTCATATGTGATGTCTATAATACAGAACACAAACTAGAGAATTTAAAGGAAAAGTAGATTAGGCAATGTATTGCAGTTGAAAGAGCATTGGAATGAGAGAAAGGAAGCACCTTCAAGCCTAACTTGACTGTAACTTGCCTCTAAGGTGATGTTTCTTCTTGGGCAAGTCACTGGTTGAATATTAGAGCAAGAACTATACTGTTTTTGTTTTCTTTGTAATCCTAGTGTAGTGTGTAGCATAAAATTGATGATCGGTCAATGTTTGTTGAATCAAACAATGAGTGAGTTTGACAGAGGGCTGTTCATGGAAGAAATAGGCATTGAACTGGGGGGAAAGAAGAGAAAGAATTCCAAAAAGGCTGGAGAATGTGTGCAGATTAAAAAGAGATGATACTTTCACAGGACAATGACACACTAATGCTTCCCAGATCTGAGAGGAATAGTAGGGCCAGTGAGGTGGAAGAGGTCACAAACAAACAAACAAACAAACAAAACAGCAACAAAAAAAAAACCACATACACACACAAAACCACCAGGAAAACCAGGATTTTGTACTTGACAGGTTTGACAGTGGCTCTTCAAGTTTTTCCATGAAGCATTCCTAATGACCAAGGAAGGCAGCCAGCTAATGTAGTCCCAGGACAAAACCTGGAGGGATAATGGCAAGCCCAAAATTTCCATAAAGTTTTCTATTTTATGTGTAAGTTTTATGCCATATTTGCATTCTACCTTATAATTTATCAGCACTAGTTTTGTTGTAAGAATGTTAATTTATCCCAAGTCCTTGAATAAAAATATCACTCCATGAATTTATACTACATTTATGGGGCACCCTGTTGTGCCTACCTGCCCTCCTTATCCCAGGGTTATGCCAACCTCTGAGGGCCACTTGAAAAAGTTTAGTAAAGAAATGATATAATGGAAACCAACAAACCTTTAAAAAGTTCCAATCTACAAATAGCTGCTTGTAGACAAATATGTATGAGGGAGAACATTTTTTCAAGTAAAGCAGTGAGAAGAATGCCTGGTAGTACAATTGTGTGGTGGCAAAGATAGTGCAGTGGTTGGCAAGCTATGGCTCATTGGCCAAATCCTGCCAGCCACCTGTTTTGCAAATAAAGTTTTGTTGGAAATAGCCATGCCCATTTATTTGCATATTGTCTACGATTGTCTACAAGTTTTAATACTATAATGCAGAGTTGAGTGTTGTGACAGAGACCAAATAGCCTGCAAAGATGAAAATACTCTCTGGCCCTTTATACAAAAAGTTTGCTGACCCCTGTTTCAGTGTAAAGCGGTGCCAGTGGGATTGAAGAGGAAAGCAATGGATATGAAGGGAATCGAGAAGAAATAGTTTCCAGATAACCCTCCAAAACCAAAACCTGCTTTGCGATTTATAGAACATAGAATTTGAAGGCAGTAGGCTACTTATACTTTATCAACTTCAAAGGCAACTTGAAGTTTTCAAGCCTGGGTGGCTCAGAAAATTGTGGTGTCCTTGGCAGACACAGGGTGATGGAGAGAAAAGCCAGTTTAGGGGAGCTCCATCTTTTACATGTTGATTTTGAGGTGACAGATTAACTCCAAAAAATGTCTAATGAGATGCTGGATTTGTTGGAGGGTAACCTGAATGCAAGATGATGACAGAAGATATAGATTCAGAAGTCATCAACAGAAGATATAGCCAGAGTCATTTTAACTGACAGAAGAACAGTCAATATACTTAATGATATAAGAAAAAAGAAAAGGCAAAGGGGCAGTTCACAGGATTCACACAGTGAACAGGATAACAAGAGAAATAAATGCCTAGCCTGGCATCTAGTTTGTCCAGTTGTCCCTTGATTATCTATCAATTAAATATAAAACATAATGGTCAACCTATATGAACTGTTTTGAGAAAACAGAATAATGGATTTGAAAAACTTTTATAGTTCTGAAAAAAAGAGACACTACAAGAAAATTCAGGGGATTATGATTACTATCCAGGAAAACTTGCTATGCCTCAGATATTACATAAAATTGTAAGTCAAATTATGCCTTTTGTAAATGCAGTGAGCTCTATAATAAATGATTCTAACTATAACTTGATCCCAGCATTAAGGATGAGATTCTACAACATTTCCTTGGGGAAAGGGGAGTGGTGTGAATCTCAGAAGGGCTTAGAGCTTGTTATATTTTGTCAGACTTAATTTAGTTATATAGTTAAGACATCTGTTTTAATATATGATAAATGAACTAGAGATTATCTTTCTAATATTTTAGGGAGTATGTAAATGAACTGTTTACATTATCTTGGACTCAGAACTGGTAAAATCATAGTGGACTGAATTAACACTCATTCCTCCCAGAAACCCTCGTCTTCCTTTATTGGGCTACAGTGTAAGCAATAACCACACATACTCCCTCACTCTGGTCGATAACTTGCTTCCTCTCAAATAACACTGATTGATACTCAGTTACCTAAAACTGGAGAGTGGGGAAGTCAGAGCCTTGGTGGAAGATCTATGTTCAATGATTTTGTTCACATTGTCATTAATTATACTACTCAAGACCTATTGAGATAAAAAAATCTGTCAGCTTTTTTTTTTTTTGAGGCAATAAGCAAACAAATATCCTTTCTCTCTACATGGTTAGTTGTCGTTAATCAACTTGCATAGTCTTGAAGGCCAATGCATGTGCCTTTATGATACTCTTACAAGGAGTCTTTGATCACTGGCATTTTCCTTTTTTGTCTTATAGAAATAGAGAGAGGTAAAGTATGGAGTTGGGAGAAAAAAATTGATGCAGCTTAGAAAGCTCATTAAGCAAAGAAGCTTTATTATTTATCTGCCAACGTTGATTCTGAGGAGAAATAATGCCATTAGCACTATCTTGGGTAATCAATATTTACCCTGAATCTTCCAGCCATTCAGAAGGAAAATGGATTAACAGAAAATAAAGCACCAACACCAAAATATAACTAAATGCTGTGGCCATGCCTATGTGGCTTCGGTGAAAGTCACCAGAAAAGGTGCTTTAACCACATGAAGAGAAAGAGAGCAAAGGAGGCATCTTTCTTCTCTAGACATCATGAGGTTTAAAACCCTTCCACCAACCCTGGGGGAACAAAAAGACATTGCTCAGTCTATCTATAACTGTATTCAGCTGTGAGTAAATGTGATTAAAATAATGACCTAAACAAATTAGAATTTTATCTTCTTCTGTAGTGGAAAGTTCAAAGAAGTGAGCTTTCCTGACCTGCTGTGTGGCTCCACAATGTCATTAAGGACTCAGAGCTCTGCATCCCTTTAGCCATTGAAGCATGTAGCTATTGTCTCATGGTCACAAGAACCACCCTCTTTTCCACTTTTGCTCTTCTCGCCTCTGGCTGGCTTCATAAGCATGTTCCAGGCAGGAGAAAGGGAAAATGGTATGGGGGAGAGGGTCCATGCCAGCTCACTCAGACCCCTCTTTAAAACACTTTCCCATTGTTTACATCTCACTGGATAGAACTGTGACTGTGCCATGAGATAACCACTAGCTGCCAAGGGAAGTTAGGAAATTGTTTTAGACTAAGCACATAGCCACCCTGAATAAAACAAGGATTCTATAGAAAGGAAGATGAAGGGAATAGATATTGAGTGGCATATAATAGTCTCTGTCAAAGGAACACATTTCATGTCTCCAATACTCTTTCAAGGTGGCACCGATTCGTTCAGATGCTGTTCATATCTGTTTTTGATGCTTCTAGGTAGAGTCTATAAATAAAGAACCTGGCACATTGTGAGTTCATGTATAGTATTTTTTTTTTCTCTTTATACAAAAAGGCAGTATAAAGAGCTTGAATGGCCAAAGCAATCCTAAGCGAAAAGAATAAGTCTGGGGCATCACGTTACGTGACTTCAAATTATACTACAAGGCTATGGCAACCAAAACAGCATGGTACTGGCATGAAAGTAGACACATAGGTCAGTGGAATAGAAGCAAGAACCCAGAATTAAAACTATATACCTACAACCAACTGATCCTCAACAAAGGAGACAAAACAAACACTGGGGATAGGATACCCTAATCAATAAATGGGGCTAGGAAAATTGGATAGCCACATGCAGAAGAATGAAACTGGATTTCTATCTCTCACCATAAACAAAAATTAACTCAAGATGGATTAAAGATTTAAATGTATGACCCAAAATCATAAAAATTCTAGAAGAAAACCTAGGAAAAACTATCCTTGACAATGGCCTAGGCAAAGAATTTATGACTAAGACCCCAAAAGCAAATACAAGCAAAATAAAACTAAATAAATGGAATTTAATTAAACCAAAAAGCTGCTACACAGCAAAAGAAATAACAGAGTAAATAGATAACCTATAGAAGGGGAGACAATATTTGTAAACTAGACATATGACAAAGTACTAATATCCAGAATCTGCAAAGAACTCAAACAAATCAGCAAGAAAAACATAATAGCCCCATTAGAAAAAGACATGACCAGACATTTTTCAAATTATTCTGTACTCATATATTTGCTTTGTTTTTCTGATCCCTAGAATAATATTAATAAATGCTAATTTAATTTTTGAGATCTGCTGCTTCACTGTGGATTTTAGGCAGCATATTTTGTGGTCATTTTCATGGCCATTCCTTCAAAACACCTCAAATACATGACCCAACATTTTTCAAAAGAAGAGACCCAAATGGCCAAAAAAATTATGAAAAAAATGCTCAGCATCACTAATCATCAGGGGAATGCAGATTAAAACCATAATAAGATACCACCTTATGTATGTCAGAATGGCTATTATAAAAAAGTCAAAAAGAATAGATGTTGGCACAGATATGGTGAAAAGGGAACACTTATGCACTGTTGGTGCATGTAAATTAGTGAAATCTCTATGGAAAACAGTATGGAGATTTTTCAAAGAACTAAAAGTAGATCTCTCATTCAGCAACCTCATTACTAGGTATGTACCCAAAGGAAAAGAAGTTATTACAGCAAAAAGACACCTGCACTCATATGTTTATTGCAGCACAATTCACCATTGCAAAAATATGGAATTGACCTAAGTGCCTATCAACTGATTAATGGGTAAAGAAAATATGGTATGTGTGTGTGTGTCTATACATAAAAAGAAGGAAATAATGTCTTTTGTAGTAATTTGGTTGGGACTGGAGGACATTATCCTAAATGAAGTTACTCAGGGATGGAAAATAAAATACTTCATATTCTCACTTACAAGTAGGAGCTAAGCTATGGCTATGTATGGTCATATAGAGTGACATAATCGACACTGGAGAACTCAGAAGGGGGAGGGTAGAAGGGGGAGGGTAGAAGGGGATGCAGGATGAGAAATTACTGATTTGATTCAATGTACACTATTCACTATTCAGGTGTTTCAGGTGACAGGTACACTAAAAGCCCAGACAATTATAGACATGGACTATACAATTCGTCCATGTAACAAAAAAATTTTGCATCCCCTCAATCTGTAGAAATAAAAAAAAAGTTTAGTGGAAAAAGAAATGATAAAAAGAAAGAAATTATTTCAAAATCTCTCTTGCTCAGCTAATGCTACATCATTCTTCTCCCTGCTTTATTCCACCTTTCCTCATTAGAAGAATCTGGGGTCAAAACCAAAATAAAGAGGAGGTGGATAAGATATCTGTTCCAATCTCAAATATAGGACATTCCAGAGAGTCTTAAGCCTCTCTTTCATTTTAAGGCAAACCTGTCCTATAATATACTTCCACTTTCAGGCACTGTCAAAAATTCTGAAGTTAAATGAAGTTGCTACTTCTGTTAGAGCAAAATGTTTGCTTTTTTAAAAACAAATTTTGTTTCTTAGAATAGTTTTCAATTTACATAAAAATTACAAAGATAGCACAGAGAGTTCCCATATACCTATAACTAGTTTCCCCCATTATTAATATCTCATATTAGTGTGGTATATTTGTTACAATTAATGAACCATTAGCTGGTTCCTCTTGGCTGTTATAGTTTCTTTCCATGACCATGTCCAATGGCCTGTGATGAGCTCATCAAAGGTGTTTGTCGTTCTGCAGCAGTGTTTTTCTGTGTTCTGCTATTCCTTTTACTTTTTTTTTTAGAGTTTATATCTCTGTTTACATTACCCCTCTGTTTTTGTGTATTGTCTACATTTTTCCACTAGAGCCCTTAACATCTTAATCACAGTTATTCTAAATTCCCTGCTTGATAATTCCAAAATCAGGATCTGTGCTATATGTGAGTCTGATTCTGATGCTTGGTTTGTCTCTCTAGACTATGTTTTTATATTGTCTTTTATCTTTCCTTTTAAATTTTTTTGAAAGTTGCACATGATGTATTAGGTAATAGAAACTGAGGTAAAAGGCCATTAGTATGTGGTTTTATGTTAATCTGGCGAGATGTTAGACTGTGTTTAATGTTTGCCTGTAGATGTAATTGTCAGAGGCTTCAAATTCTAGTGTCCTTGTTTTTTTTTTTTTTCTATTGTATTTGACTTCCCTAAGAACTCCTTGTTAGTTAGATAGATTTTGTACCTCTTTTAGATGTTATTTTCTGTTATTTTATTGCAGCCTTTCGGTGTGGTAGTGAGGTATGGGGGAGGGGAAGCATTCTATGATGTGAAGCCTCAGTCTTTTAGTCGGGCTATATCCCCAATTTGTGAGCTTCACAAGCATCTCTTAGCTCTTTTCCCCCTCCCTTTGGTAAGACAGAAAAGCTAGAGGGGTTTGGAGTTGGGTAAATACTCTTCCCTGAGGTGGGTAAAGTCTTTTTCTCTGGAGTGTAGATATTACCACAGAGAACCTTCTGGATATGGTCTTTCTCAATGGTTACTTTTCTCCTCTCCCAGTCTAAGCCTGGAAAGAATCTTTCTTAGCTTTTCACAGTAACAACATGGTGGCTTTGCTGGGGATAAAACCCACACAATTTTGGGCCTTAGAAATTTCTCACTCTCATGCTAGTCCATAGTCAACATCCAGCAATTTTTCAAAATTATCATTTAAGTTATGGCTCCAGTAGCATGTGGTTCAGGTAAGCAGATCTTTTCTATGGTTCTGTATTTATATGTCTCTACAGATTTTAGGGTGGTGGTTTATGCTGCAACCTTACTTGTCTGCTGGGTCTAAAAAAATTCTTGGAGTTTTAATTTTTTCTGTAAGGACAGGAGTGATGACTTTCAAGCTCTTTACATGTCAGAGCTGAAACAAGAAGTCATCAATTTATGTTTTGGTAGTAGCAAAGTAGATTCTGGCAGTGAGATCTTATTCATTCTAATATTTCTTTAGTAGATTTTGTCCATACCACTAGGGGTAGTCCACTTTCTTAGCTACACATTCTCACCCCTGTGATTCATTAAGCCTCCCTTCATTACTACATTCCCTAAGGAGAGCCCAGGCCAAGAAAATGATTGAGTCATGGATCACAGGAGCCACAGAAGAGGCTGCATCTTCTGGAGCAACTCATTCTGCTCCTATAGCAGTGCTAGGTAGAAAAGCACTGCTGAGCTTGCTGTAGTTCCAGCCCTAGAAAGAGGTAGGACTCATCAGGATCTTCCCCAATCTCTATCTTGCAGGATCTTTTCACTGATATCCCCGTGTAGCAAGAGTCTGTTGAAAAAGTAAATCCAACTGCTCAGGCTACTTTCATTAATGTAGGTGGCTTTGGATCATCATCAGGAAGAATTTTATAAGAATGAGATGAGGACCCAGATTGTAAACTCCAGCAGGTTTTAATGGAATTTATCTGTCCTTATATTTATTGCTCTGAACTAAAGCATGTCATCTTTTCTCCAATGAGGCTGAGTTGGTTGGCAAGGAGGTTGCTGCTTCCCCAACATTGATTGCTTTCTTCTTGTTCACTCATCCTTACCTGGTATATTAGTTTTGTATGGCTATCGAACAATGCTACCGTAAACTTAGTGGCTTACAACAATGAATATTTATTATCTCACAGTCTTTGTAGGTCAAAAGAATGGGCACAATGTAGCTTGGTTCTCTGCTTAGGGTTTCACAAGACTGTAAGGTGTTGGCTACTACATGGGTCTCATCCCAAGGTTCACTTGGGAAAGATCCACTTCCAAGCTTATGTGGTTTTAGCAAAATTCACTTCTTGTGGTTGTAGGACTGGGAGTTTCAGTTTCTTGTGGGCTGTCAGTTGAAGGTTCCTAGTTCTTTGGTGTATTGACACGCCAGTATGCTACCTGCTTCTTGAAAGACAGTAAGGGCCAGAATCTTCTCAAAGGGCAGAGGTCACAAACCTTTGACATCTTATCACCATTGCCATATTCTATTGGTTAAAAGCTATTCACAGGCCTTGCCATACTCAAATAGAAAGGATTACACAAGAGTGTAAACATCAAGAGACAGAGATCATGGGGGCCACCTTAGAGTCCATCTATCAAAAAAAGTTACTCTTTTATGTAATGCTTACAGTCACTGGCTGTATCTTGCTGAGACACATATTAGTAATTGTACACAATAAGTAATAATGACAAAACGGTTTTTATTTTTAAAATTGTTTTAGTGAATACCACCTTAAATTTCTACAACCTTATCAAGATATGGCCTCGGATCTGGAACATCAGTGAAAGAAAGACACAAAAGTGAGATGTTTCTTTCACTCAATTTGATAATTAAAATATTTTTTTAAATGTAGACCACATGTAAGTACTAATTACATAAGATTGTAATTACCCAATTCTCAGCTATTGGTTTAGAAAATCAAGGAGAAAAAAAGGAGAAAAAAACTATAAATTCAGTAGTTGTTTTATTTTATTTTTTTAAAGCCAGTCAAATTTAGCAGTGGGGGAGTTGTATATAATTCAGTAGTTACTTTGAAGGGATGTTCATTTTATTATTTATAGCAGGATGTACATACATTTGGAAAATAATAGCACATTCACCTAAGAGGCATAGTTACTAATTGTACAAACCAGAGTTGGAATACTTATGCATTTGTCGAGACCTCTTGTCATAATTCTATTTACATTCAGGGAATATTTGTCTTCTATGTGAAAACCATTTACCATTTCTCTGTTGGGACACAGAGAAATTCCTTCCCAGAAAAATAATCTTTGAAGAAAACAGGAAATACTTTGAGTTTGAACTATAATATACATAACATAACACAAACAATGGGAAGATAGATGTAATTTTCTTGGAAGATTGCAAACATTGAAAAATAATGTTGATGCAATAAAACTGAGAAAAATGCCTAATTGTTCCCAATTATAGTTTTTCAGATATTGCATGCATTGTGGGATTTATATAGGGGTTGAATGGCACAGAAGGTATTCACCAAAATAATACCATGTGGATATTCCTAGTCAACATTATCTTTGTGATTAGCTGGTACTTATACCTGATCATTACTTGCTGCTATTTAAGCACCTAAGGATGCAAAGGAATAAACAAAGCAGCAGCAAACCAGAAAAACTAAAGAAATCCACTTAAGTGGATTAACATAATTACTTCAGCCAGAGAGTGACAACAAAGTGACAAAACACTATTGAAACATAGATGTTTTTGTAGCCTGCCTTCTGCTTATACACACCTGTGCACTTTGTAAATGGCTCCATATGCTTAATCAAAAGAAATCTAATTGCCTTAATTTACTTCATCCAAAAGTAGAAGAGTAAATTATATGTTTAATTATAAACTTTCCACTTTGGGCACCTATAATTAATGACTCAAGGAATTGTGCAATAAGCCAAAAGCAACCTTCTATTACTCCTGAGACACCTGAACAGAACTAGTGTTTCAGAGCCAGTCAGGTTCTATTAGTACAGGAATCAAAATGCCTACCTGAGGCATTAATCATGGAGCACCTCTGAGCAGAAAGACTTTTAATTATATATACTGTATACCATCCACATGGATTGTCTGCACCAGCGGATGGTAATAAATGTTCTATCCTAAGTAAGGAGGACAAAAGGGTTTTTTAGTTTTCAAATTTTTTTTAGTGCATGCCACCTTAAATTTCTACAACCTTACCAAGATGTGGCCTCAGATCTGGAACATCAGGAATTCTTGCTTCTAAAACATTTTTATTTTCTTAGGGAGTCAATGCCTTTCCAGATTGGTGTCTAATTTGTGTTTTCTACTAGACTTGACAAGTGCAGTGAGGAGCACCTCTACCCCTAGAAAGCCAACCGATTTTTCTCTGTACAGCTAGGATGGTACTTTTAAGGGGAACCATATTGAAAAAGTGACCATATAGTTTATTATAAAACACTAGACTCTTTTATGTATTCCAGGACAGCATACATAAATTAGGACTCTACTAGGAAAATCAGAAGTCACTCTATACATGGAAAAAAGCCAATTTAGTTCTCGAGCACAATATCATCGATGGATTTGCATAGCTTGGTTATTTTTGAATGAGTAGCACTATTTTGTCATGGAAAGAGTATAGGCTTTGGTATAAAAAAGATGTGGTGTGCACCATCTGGGGGATGGACATGCTTGAAGCTCTGACTTGGGTAGGGTAAAGGCAATATATGTAACCTAAATATTTGTACCCCCATAATATGCTGAAATAAAAAAAAATTAAAAAATAAGATCTGGATTTGAGGGTAGTCAAGATGGCTGACTAGAGACATTGGTCACCAGATTGTCTCAGAAAGAAGGAATAGTTTTAGTTGGGAAAAAAAAAAAAACATAGCTCAGATGTAATTCTGAGGGAAAAGTGCCAGAACCTACCAGAGATTTCATGGGAAGAAGTTGTGGAGGAGAAAAAAAGGAGCAAGATTTCACTAGAAATCAACTCCTGAGAGGCTTGGAGTTTGGCAGAAAGGCTGCTGAAGTGTCTCAGTGGCACCAGGCTGTGGGGTGGCTGCAGCATCGAATGATCCACAGGGGAGCTGCATGAGGCTACCCATGCTCAAGCCCCAGCCCCAGCCCTGAGCCCCAAAGCAAGTACTGCCAGCACTGCCTTGCTTTGCTGGTCCCTGGACACGCCGCTGCCACTGGGAAGACAGCTGGCACCAAGCAAGTTGTGAGTGTACCTCTCCACCCAGGGAAAGTTTCCCCCACAGCTGCTGGCAAGAGTTGGTGCAGGGTCTGGCCACAACCACTGGCAGAGTTTATCCTGAAGCCACCATCAGAAGGAGACCTCAAGAGAAGCTTGGTACCTGTGGGCTCAAAGGGACAGATACCAGCTGAAAGAGAGTGGTTTTAGGTTTACAAAAAAAATTGATTCAAAAAGTATGGAGGAAGATGGTGGACTAGAAGCAGCCTGGGCATGCTTCAAGGAAAGCAGTTTAAATTGCAGGCCTACATATGGATAGCACTTCTTGGAAGGAATATTGTGAAATCACAAAGAAGCAATGCAGGACACTCATAGTGAAGGAGAAAGTGACTGGGCAATACATTCGACAGGATCAAAGATATCGGTGGGGAGCCATCTACACATGGGGAAGAGTAGGAAGATAGAGTCCAGGGTACCATGCTCACCCTGCAGACACTGTGGCTGAGCTGTGAGAGGGCTCCCTCCACCATCACAGACTTCTGTCTGTATGGACTGAGGACCTGCCTAGAGTCTGTGAAGAGTCATTGCACCAGACAACAGGCACAGTGAGGATCTGGTGGCAGCTGAATCTAGGTGTCTTCACCTGATGCCATCCTGTGCACTCAGGTGCATGGCACCAGTTCAGAATGGGATTCAGCTTTGCAGCAGTAGCCTTCACATTGCCCCCACCAGGCTGGGGAGGGAGCAGACTAAGTGGAGGCTCCTCTGAGCCATACCCTGTGACAGACGAGTTGACTGGCGTGCTACACACTTCAACCTGTGAAGCTTTGGGTGACTGCTTCAGTGAGTTCTTGGTGGAGTGGGAGAACTCCATAGTCACTGGACTGCTGAAACTAACCTACACTTGTGTGACTTGGCATCCATGGTCCCTGAGCTTGCTGAACAGCCTGTTGCCTGCTTGGCCCTGACTCCACTCTTCAGGTCTGAATAGCCTGCCACCTGATTGGTCCTGTCTCTGTCCTCCAGGTCAGATCAGCCTGCCACCCACAGGAGCCTCCTTCTGGCTCTGAGGCTTTGCTCAAAAGCCTTGCTTCTAGCTCCTTCCCAGTCTTTGCTCTGAGGCTCTCATGCCAGAGGCCAAGGCTCTGCCTTTGTGATTCCAGAGCTCCTGTCAGGCCTGGGACATCATCCCTAAGATTCCAGTGCTGCACCTGAAACCCAAGACCCCACCCCTGAGTCTCAACCACCGCTACAGGTCTGGTGGAACTGCTCCAAGGTCCAGTGTCCCAGCAGGGACCCTCTAGCCTCAAGCTAGGACCTTGTTTGAGCAAATGCCCACAGCCCAGGAACCTATGACCTCTGCCTAGATAGTCTCACCCAGTTGCCACTGTCATCTCTGTGGGTAGACCCTAGGCAGAGCAATCCCCACAGTGCCGACATCTCACCCAGCTACCAACAAGAACTTCCTACAACTATCTGGGGAACAACCCAACACCCAGCACAAAGATCATCCAGCACAGGCTTGAACAGTGGCAATCACAGGTGAACAGGACAAATCAGAATAGCTGCATTACAGACTTTTAGTGCACACACCTCTCCCCGGCCATGCCAACATCCCAGAGTAGGAAAAAAAAAAGTGTCATCTAGGGACCCCCACTTCTTCTAATGAAGCAGGAAAGTTCCCAGCAAAGAGCAGGTGTTTTGCAAACCTATTAGCCCTGAGTTGAGAAAAGAGGTTTCAGATGAGAAGAAATGAGCAAAAGAACCCTGGCAACATAAAAAACAAAACACTCCCAAGGAATCACAATGGAGTTACAGTAGTGAACTCCAACCACAAGGAAATTGCTGAAATGACAGAAATGGAATTCAGAATATGAATGGCAAATAAGATTAATGGATTTGAAGAGAAAGCTGTAAACTAACAATAAGAAGCAAAAAGAATTGTTTCAGGAAATTAATGAAAAAGCTACTAAAGAGCTAGACAATATAAGAAAGGATATAATAGAACTTAAAGAAATGAAAGAGTCATTTAGGAAATTTCAAAACACAGCAGAAAGCTTCAGCAACAGACTTAACCAAGGAGAAGAAAGAATCTCAGAGCTTGAGGACAAAGGCTCTTGAGCTAACCAAATCGTTTAAAGAGGTAGAGAAGACAATAAAAAAGGCTGAGCAATCACTTAGAGAGATAGGAAACTATGTGAAGTGAAGTAACATATGAATTGTAGATATCCCTGAGGGAGAAGAAGAAAGAGCTAAAAGCATGGAAAATCTATTTGAGGGAATTATTGAGGAAAACTTCCCTGGTATCATCAGAGATCCAGACATCCAGATACAAAATGGTCGTCGAACACTAGGAAGATTCAGAGCAACTGGACATCTCTATGACACATAGTAATCAATCTGGCCAAAGTAAAAGTTAAGGATAAAATTCTCCAAGCAGAAAGATGTAAGTAATAACTGATCTATGAAGGAAAAGCCATCAGGCTAATTTCATACTTCTCAGTGGAAACTTGCAAGCCAGAAGGTTGTAGAGCCCCATTTTCAATACTATTAAACAGAACAACTGCCTGCCTAGAATTTTGTATCTTGCAAAACTAAGTTTCACAATTGATGGAGCAATTAAGTTTTTTCCAGACAAGAAAACACTGAGGGAATTTGTCATGACTAGACCTGCCCTGCAGGAAGTACTCAGAACTGCATTATACACAGATCAGTGCAATAGATACCCTCCAGTGTAAAATCACCCAAAAAAGTTAAAGCTCACAATTCTTATTAAACAATAGCATAAGAGGGAAAACAAAGCAATAAGGTACTACCCAACATGATGAACAGAACAACGCCCCACATATCAATTCTGTCTCTTAAAATGAATGCTTTAAATGTGTCACTCAAAAGACATAGGCTGGCTGAATGGATAAAAAAATACAACCCAAGTATCTTCTGTCTCCAGGAAACACATCTAAACCACAAGGATGCACACAGGCTCAATGTGAAAGATGCAAAAAAAATATTCCATGCAAATGGAAACCAAAGAAGAGCAAGTGTAGCCATTCTCATGTCAGACAAAATTGACTTTAAATCAGCAATGATAAAGAAAGTCAAATATGGTCATTATATAATACAATGGTAAAGGGAGCAATTCAACAAGAAGACATAACAATCCTATATATATATGCACCTAACACAGGAGCTTCCAGATACATAAAAGCAAATTTTACTAGAGCTAAGTGAGGAAATAAATGGTAACATAGTAATTGCTGGGGAATTGCAGAAATTGTCCATTTCTGCACCTCACTGTCAGAAATGGACAAATCCTCAAAACAGAAAATATAAAGAAACACTGGACTTAAATGGGACCCTAAAACAAGTGGACCTAACAGACATTTACAGAACATTCTACCCAAAACTACTGAATATACATTCTTTTCATCAGCACATGGGACTTTCTCCAAGAATGATCATATCTTAGACCACAAAACATGTCTCAACAAATTTAAATAAATCAAAATCATACCATGTATCTCTAAGACCATAGTAGAATACAATTAGAAATAAATTCTAAGAGAAACACTCAATTCCACACAAAGTCATGGAAACTAAACAATTTGTGGCTGAACAATTATTGAGTCAATAATGAAATTAAGATGGAAATCAAAAATTTCTTGGTTGGAACAATAAAGGGGACACAAGTTATCAAAATCTATGGGATTCAGCAAAAGCATTCCTATGGGGAAAATTTGTAGCCTTAAATTCCCACATCAAAAAGTCAGAAGATAACGAATTAAAAACTTAATATCACATCTAAAGGAACTAGAAAAGAAAGCAAACCAAACCCAAAGCCAGCAGAAGAAAACAAATTACAAAGGTCAGAGCAGAACTAAATGAAATGGAAAACAAAAAAAATACAAAAAGTCAGTGAAACAAAAAGTTGGTTCTTGGAAAAGATAAACAAAATTGACAGACCTTTTGCTAGATTAGCCAGGAATAGAAGAGAAAGGACCAAAATAAGCTCAATCAGAAATAACAAAAGGAGATATTACAACTGATTGCACAGAAATACAAAATATCATCCATGAATACTACAAAAATCTCTATGCACATATACTAGAAAAAGTAGAGGAAATTGACAAATTCCTGAAAACACACAATCTTCCAAGTCTCAATCAGGAAGAAACAGAACTCCTGAACAGACCAATAATGAGCCCCAAGATTGAAGCAGTAATAAAAAGTCTTCCAACAACAACAAAAAAATTCCCTGGACCAGATGGAGTCACAGCAAAATTCTACCACATCTACAAAGAACTGGTTGGTACCCATACTGCAGAAATTATTCCATAACATTGAAAAGGAAGGCACCCTGCCCAACTCATTCTATGAAGCCAGTATCACCTTTATACCAAAGCCACGAAAGGACATAACAAAAAAAGAAAACTACAGACCAATATCCCTTATGAATATAGATGCAAAAATCCTCAATAATAACTTAGTGAGAGATTTACCACATAAACAAAAGCAAAAAAGAGATCATATGATCACTTCAGTACATGTAGAAAAAGCATTTGATAGTATCTAGCACAATTTTATGAAAAAACCCTTAATAAACTAGGCATAGAAGGAACATACTTTCAAATTATAAAAGCTGTATATGACAAACTCACAGCCAATATCATACCAGATGGGGAAAAGTTGAAAACATTCCCCCTAAGAACTGGAACAAGACAAGGGTGCCTCCTGTCCCCACTTCTATTTAACATAGTGCTGGAAGTCCTAGCCAGAGCAGTCAGGCAAGAGAAAAAAATAAAGGGTATCCAAACTGGGAAAGAAGAAGTCAGATTATCCCTTTTTGCTATTGATATGATCTTGTACTTAGAAAATTCCAAAGACTCTAGCAAGAGACTCCTGGAATTGATGAATAAATTCAGCAAAGTCTCAGGTTACAAAGTCAATGTACACAAATTGGTAGCATTTCTAAACACCAATAACAGTAAAAATGAGAGTCAAATCAGAGACTCAATATCATTCACAATAACTATTAATACAAAGGAAATAAAATACTTAGGAATATACTTAACCAAGGAGGTGAACGATCTCAACAAAGAGAACTACAAAACACTAAGGAAAGAAACTGCAGAGGACACAAACAAATTGAAAAAACATATCATGCTCATGGATTGGAAGAATCAACATTGTTAAAATGTCCATACTACCTGAAGTGATTTATAGATTCAATGCAATCCCCATCAAAATACTAATGTCATATTTCACAGATCTAGAGAAAATAATTGTACACATCCTTTAGAACCAGAAAATAGCCTGAATAGCCAAAGAAAACTTAAGCAAAAAGAACAAATCTGGAGACATCATATTACCAGATTTCAAACTATACTACAAGGCTATAGTAACCAAAACTGCATGGTGTTGGTATAAAAATAGAGACACAGACCAATGAAACAGAATAAAGAACCCAGATATAAAACCATCTACCTACAGCCAACTGATCTTTGACAAAGCAGACAACAATATACACTGGAGAAAAGAGGCCCTATTCAATAAATGGTGCTGGGAAAATTGGATAGTCACATACAGAAGAATGAAACGGGATACATTATCTCTCACCACTCAAAAAATTTAATTAAAAGTGGATAAAAGACTTAAATGTAAGACATAAAGCCATAAGAATTCTAGAAGAAAATTTAGGGAAACCTCTTCTAGATATTGGTCTAGGCAAAGAATTTATGACTAAGACCCCAATGGCACTTATAGCAACAAGAAAAATAAATAAATGGGACTTGATTAAATTAAAAAGCTTTTACACAGCTAAGGAAACTGAGCAAATAGACAACCTATAGAATGGGAGAAAATATTTGCAAACTACCCCTCTGATAAAGAGCTGATATCTATAATCTACAAATAACTCAAATCAGCAAGAACATAATAACCCCATTAAAAAGTGGATAAAAGACATGAACAGAAGTTTTACAAAAGAAGATAGACAAATGGCCAAGAAACATATTAAAAAATGCTCAACATCACTAATCATCAGGGAAATGCAAATTAAAAGCACAATGAGATATCACCCTACTCCTGTTAGAATGGCTCTTATTAAAAAGCCCCAAAACAATAGATGCTGGCATGAATGCAGAGAGAAAGGAACACTTACATGCTGTTAGTCAGACTGTAAATTAATATAACCCCTACAGAAAATAGTATGCAGATACCTCAAAGAACTAAAAGTAGACTTACCATTGGATCCAGCAATCCCACTACTGGGTATCCACCCAAAGGAAAAGAAGTCATTTTATCAAAAAGACACCTTTACTTGAATGTTTATTACAGCACAATTCACAATTACAAAGATGTAGAATCAACCCAAGTGCCCATCAATTCATGAGTGGATTATGAAAATGTGGTATACATATACCATAGAGTATTGTTTAGCCATAAAAAAGGATGAATTAATGCCTTTTGCAGCAATTTAGAAAAAATTGGAGACCATTATCCTAAGTGAAGTATCTCAAGAATGGAAAAACAAAAAGCCCCATATACTCTCTAATAAATTGGAACTAACCTGTGGGCACAAAAGAGCATAGAGGAAAATAAAAGTCATTGGAAATCAAGCAGGGTGGAGGGAGAGGAGGTGTGGGGCAGAAATCTACCTAACATGTACAATGAACACTATTCTGGTTTTGGGCACATTTATAGACCTTATTCAAGCCATGTAACAAAACATTTGTACTCCCTTAATATTTTGAGAAAAAAAATATCTGGATTTGAATCTCAACTCTGCCACTTAGTAGCAAAGGGACCTTAAGCAAGTTATTTAACCTGTCTGAGTCTTAGTTTTGTCATCTCTAAAATGGGAGCCCTTCAAGCACTTTTGTAATTATTAACTCAAGTATACTATTAACTATTAACTTAAGTAAGTATACTTTAGATACTGTTATTCACACATTCTGAATCTCACAAGTGTAGGCTATTAATGGAAGCATTAATCTTTACTCAGAAAAAATAATATAATTTGAAAAGCAAGCTTGTATTGAATGATGGGTCCAGTGATTATTCTCTAGTCGCATCTCCCCACCCCTTCCATTCTCTGCCCTTCTCTGCCTTGCTCTGTGCCCTGGGAAGCTGGCATCTAAATTACATCTTCTGGGCTCCTTGCCTATGGTTTCAGTTAGTTCAGCCAAGGAGAGGCACTAGCAGATGATAGGATGTCTGGAGAAAAAAGATTTTAAGGTGTTTATTATTTTCCTCCCTCCCCATTTCACCATGGGTCTGGCTGTAACAGTATTGTTTTTCTTAGATAGTGGTTTTCAAACTTGAACGTGCATCCAAATTACCTGGAGGTTTTGTTAAACCCAAAATTCTGGATCCCACCCCAGAGTTTCTGATGCAGTAGATGTGGAGTGAAGTTTAAGGATTTGCATTTCTAATAAGTTCTCAGGCGATGTTGATGCTGATCCAGAAACATCTATTTAATGTCCCATGCTCTAAGACAGCAGGTCCACAGGACAGCCTCTTTTTCACGGCTACAGCTTTCTGTCTCTGACAACACTGTTCACTTCAGGCCTAGAGAGAAAAACAGCACTTCACTTGTCTCTTGATAGATCCCGGGTCACTACCCTCATTATTCCCTGTTAGTCCATTAATAGGAGACTGGTCTATACTTCCAGAATAGCCCCTTTATTATATTATTTTTCATTAAGCACTTTTAAGTGTACTGTTTTTTCTTCCTGGACCTTAACTGATAGAGTAAATAAAGAAATTACTCAAATTAAGCATGAAGAAGTTTTAAAAGTCACTGGAGTTTTTATATTTTTAACTGTTCTCAATTATTTTCATATTTTATATCACTTAGGTCTTTCATTTTCATCATTATTCAGTTAACTTTGAAGATTGAAATCAGGAAGAACATTGGGTTTGAACTCATAGAATCTACCCAGCCACACTGAAAATACCATTTTAAGAGTTTCAAAAATGAGGCAAAACAGCTGCAAAACAGTGTTACTCTTGAAGCCTTTGGTATCCAATATATTGTCATTTCTATGATAGTGAAAATTTGAACTGGAGTTGTAACTTCATGTAATGGATTTCTGAAATAGAAAAGTTTCAGTCATTCAGTTTTTATTAATGTATCATTTTCCAACAAGTGTCTTGACTTTAATAATTTCAAAATTACTCAGCATAATTATATTGTTGTTAAAAATTACTGTTTACTATATTTTTTCTCAATATTCCCTGAACCTACTAAATAATTATGATTAGAAATGTTTTGAAACTTGAAGATTAGTTTTTATTCAAGATCAGTTTTTAAGTCTCTTAAAAGGTGAGTTTTCAAATCCTCCTCCTTTTATCTTTTGTTTCTGAATAAAAGTTTTTTGCCTGTGAGAATTATTTTTTTTCCCATTCCAGGAAAGATGCCTGTTTACTGTTAAAAAGGTTATTCTTAACTAGTCTCTTGTGGACCGTTTCAAACAAAAATTGAGTAAAGGTGAAAAGAGGGGAAAATTCTTTAGATTTAGTGAAGATATAAACAACTTATCTAGAAGTTAAAAAAAAATGAGGCAAAAGTGGTAATAAGAGTAACAAAAGTCAGCTGTGATGCCTGTGGGGTGTCAGAAGTCAGAGGTTCAGTAGGTGTCGGGTCAACTGTGCTCACAATAGGATCCTGGCATCTCTGCACCTAAGACTCTTGGGTCCTGTATGTTACCATGTGGAACTTTGGGGATGAAGTCCCTACCATCAAAACAAAATCTAAAAAAGCAATTTCATGTTTTTTTCAAAGTAAATGTCAAAAAGCCTTCTCTTCTCTCAAGTCCTAGATACAAACAATCCATTCTCTCCTGAATTTCTCAGGTCAGCAAATTGTTCGGTGATATATTGTGTTAGGAACTACATGACGGTTTCTGAGGCAAGAAGGCTGTTGTGGAGAAGTGTAAGTTTGGAATTTTATAATTATGGACAACAAAATGTAAACATCACCAAAGAAGACCTATTCTAGTACACCTGGAATTTTAAAATATATTCTGAGTTTGCTTCACTTGGAGAATATCACTAAGATTTTTGGACTTTTTTTGAACTATGGAATTGGCACTAGTAGCGATATTTTTATTTGAGGAATGGCAGTGAAAATGACCACAAAACATGTTGCCTAAAATCCACAGTGAAGCAGCAGATCTCAAAAATTAAATTAGCATTTATTAGTATTATTCTAGGGATCAGAAAAACAAAGCAAATATATGAGTACAGTATCATTTGAACTATTTCTTGTGAATGATTTTAAAATTTATTGTACAGTAGCCAGAAAATATTGTCTATTGAGACTTTCCGTAGGGTATGTCAATTTTTTTCATGTTCCATGAGTGTTGGAAAAAAAGACTTTGATTATTTGTTGGATGTGGAATTTAATTTATTCCTATGAAGTCAGGCTTATTTATTGTAATTTCATATTTTATTAGCCTTAATAATTAGTTCCTGCTAATTCTATTAATTCCTAAGTGAGATGTGTTAAGACTATGGACTATTAGGCCGGGCGCAGTGGCTCACGCCTGTAATCCTAGTACTCTGGGAGGCTGAGGCGGGCAGATGGTTTGAGCTCAGGAGTTCGAGACCAGCGTGAGCAAGAGTGAGACCCCATCTCTACTAAAAAAAAAACAAACAAAAAAAAATAGAAAGAAATTATCTGGACAACTAAAAATATATAGAAAAAATTAGCTGGGCATGGTGGTACATGCCTGTAGTCCCAGCTGCTCGGGATGCTGAGGCAGTAGGATTGCTTGAGCCCAGGAGTTTGAGGTTGCTGTGAGCTAGGCTGATGCCATGGCACTCACTCTAGCCCGGGCAACAAAGTGAGACTCTGTCTCAAAAAAAAAAAAAAAAAAAAAAGATTAAGGACCATTATTGTAGGTTTGTTTATTTTTCCCACTTCTCGCAATTTTTGTTTTATATAGCTGGATGTTTTGTTATTGGGTCTAATCAGTTTTAGGACCATTGTTTCTTTCCAGTAACTTATGCTTTGATCATTGACAACACACAGTGTTCATATCCCACATTCTGTTTATCAGCAAATCTTGTCCAATCAAACTTTATAATTTGTACTAATTCCACCATTTCTCACCACCTCCACCACTACCATCTGGTTGAAGCCAACACTGCACCAAATCTCTCCTAGTCTACTGCTACAGCCTCTTACCCTCTTACAGTCTATTCTCAACAAAGTTCCTCCACTCTTTATAAGGGGCTACCAAGTCCTCCGTGGGACACCATCCCCATATGACTGCAGCATTGTGAAAGTGATTCTACAGAGCAGCTTTACATTTGCATTTGCCAGGGACCTCTTAGTGTCAGTAATCCTGCAATTGTTTTTATGCCAGGTTGTCAGCTTGTAGTTTTTGTACCATGCCAGTATTATAATTTTGGACCCATGTCTATGGATGATGACGGCCTGAGATTGTGATTTATTGATGGGGACATTGTTCCCATCCAAACAGTCCTAGTGAGATGGCAAACATTTTTTTTTTCTGCTTTCCAGTGATAATGAATGCAGTTCTTCTGTTTAGGACAAATGAGTGGGCATTTCAGCATAGCACCCTACTAAGGGGTGTTAGTTCTCCTGCTTCATGTAGCTGTCAATCAAATCTCCAACCCATAAGAATGGTACAATATTAGTCCCTAAACCACAGATTCTAAATCTAGGACCAAATCCTTGTAGGCTGTCACACTGACAGTTTCTCCTTATCACTCATTTCATTTTGGAAGCCTTCAGACTTACCTCTATTTGTTTCAAGTTAGGCTATGTATTATGGGGTGTCTGTGTGTGTTTTGTGTGTGTGTGTGTGTGTGTGCGCGCCTTTACACATTTTTAATTTAGAGTTTCTAGGTTAGATTGTAGCAGGAGGGTAGTCCATTGTTTACAACTGAATCTACTACCCTACACTAGATTAGGATGAAATTTACAACTAATTCTCAATGTTATTCTAATAAATTATTTAATCAATTCAAATCCCCAACAGACATTTATTGACAATTTTATGCCTAAAAGTCTGTCAGACCATGGCAATTCTGCAGTCAACAAAACATATCTATTCCTTACCTTCATGAAGTTTAAAGGTTAGTGGAAGAAACCAATATTAAACAAGGAAATCAACAAATAAAATTACAAATCAAGATGAATAAATTAATGTTATAAAGAAAATTATCTTGGGGAAGAAATAAAGCAAAACTGAGATAAGGGAACCAATTTGGATAGGAGGAGTCAACAAACCTCTATGATATCCACAAGAAGGCAGAAGACAGTTTCATTCAAAATGTTGCCTATTATAGTTCTGAATCATTTGTTAATGTTCTTTAAGACTGGAGTGTGTGATGTTCGACATCAATTTAAAAAAGGATCAGTTTTCAATTTGTATCTTCCTTTACTTAGTAGACCTCAGTTATTTCATGGAGTCAGATATACCTTAGGTTAAATGTTGCTTGGCTTATGTTAGAAGTTACACACAGAGAAAATGATCTACAAACTCTAAACATGACATGGCTAGCATATAAGTCCCATTGGGGAAATAGCATCTGAAATTTTTCCATGATATCAAAATTATTTTGAATAACCTATTTATTTCTGGAAAAGAATGGAAAAGAAGGAATACTTTTAAACATCTATTTTACTCAAAATGGCACTAAATATGACCTTAAATAGGCATTAGTTGAAACATGATTAAAGTTGGTTCTCAACTCTCTTGGAAATTGTTTTTGCTTGGTCTCAGCTCCTGTTTTCTGGACATATAAGTTTGAGGAATGCTATCATATTTACACACCTCCTAGAAATTTCTTAATGCAAATATTTCTTAATACATCACAGGGCTCTGAGAAGCCCTCAAGACTCTCTTTTTTAACTTTGGTTAAGCCAACATTGCTCAAATTTATTTGACTATAGAATGTTGCGTTATGTGTATAAACATCTTTTAACCAAATGTAGGACCAGAGTCCCCAATAACTTATTTCAGGAATTTCTTTCCTACATCATATGTCTTTTATATTATTTTTTTATTTTTGTCTTGATATTGTTTCTTCAATTAAATATTGATACATTAAATATTATGAGTAAAATCAACTATATTGCAGAATGTTTTAAACATCATGATCTTAGTTCTTAAAAGATCATTATTAGCTAATAGCTGAAAAAACCATGCATTCTGATTTTTCTAGGACAGTCTTAATTTATACTTCCCTCTTCCACTATAAAAAGAATCATGGTTTGGATGATAAATTATTTGTTCATCATACTATTATCTATAATTGTGATATTTGCAAAATTTGACAGTTATATATTCTGTAAATGGGGCTACTTTCCCCTCTAGGAGGGTAGTTCATTGTCTCATTCATTCATTCATTCATTCAGTTTTTGAAACAGGGTCTCACTTTGTCACCCAGGCTGGAGTGCAGTGGCATAATCATAGCTCAGTTCAGCCTTGAACTCCTGGGCTCAAGCGATCCTCTTGTCTTGGCCTCCCTAGCAGCTGGGACTATAGTTGGATGCCATCACACCGGGCCTCATTGTCTAATTTAAAAACTGAAGTAATTCTTTCAGAGAGCAAACTCAGGACCTCAGGTACAATGACAGCACAAACTGAATCATAGGTCTCTCTCTCCCAGATCCTCATTTAGGAATATAAAATAAAATGCAATGGCATAAAATGAAAAACAAAAAAGAAAGAGAAGCAGAAAGACTTGCACTATTGCTGGAAAATAGGATCCTCCACAAACCAGAGGCCTGGAAGAAGTGATTCTTCATGTATTGTCAGGACCAGACTGCAGGGCACCAAGGGATGACTACTCAGTCTCTTGACAACTCAGAGGGGAGCATTAGCCACAGGGATGGGAAAACTCCAGCTGGGTTTGCATTAGTTTTCTGTTGCTGTTTAACATGTTACCACAGACTTAGTGGCTTCAAATAATCCAAATGCATTACTTTTATCTCAAAATTTCTGTGGGTCACAAGTCTGGGTACAGGTTGGCTAAGTCCTCTCCTCAGGAAAAACTGTGAGGCTAAAATCAAGGTGTTGGATAGGGCTTGCATTTTCATCTGAGTCTTGGAGTCCTCTTCCAACCTCATATAAGTTATTAGCAGAATTCAATTCTTTGTGGGTTATGGACTGAGGCCTGTGTTTTCTTGCTGGCTGTTGCCCAGGGCTTATTCTCAGTTCCTAGAAGACACTCTCAGGTCCTAGCCACATGGCCCTCTCACAATATGGCAGCTTCTAGCAAGGGAGCCTCTCTCTGGTTGCGTACGATAGAGTCTAACGTAACATAACCTAATAACAGAGTGTTATTTCATCTTAGACACAGGTTATGCCCACACTCAAAGGGAGGAAATTTTACAGTCTGCATTACACCCAGGGCCATCTCAGGATTCAGTCTAGCACAGAGCACTGATACGCTCCCGGATTTGAAGGGTGAACAGGGGCTGGGCCTTAAGAATTATAGCAACTGGAGCTCTCCTTATAACGCCCACAGGAGAAGTATATTTGATAATTTATTACTGGAAAAAGAAAAAGCTTTAAAAAACCATATCATTTAACTGCTGTGCCTCTTTTTCTCCTAGTAAGAAGCATGAAGCAGTCATTTGTCCTTTTTTGTAACAGACCAATTTAAAGTCAAACCACATATTGTTCTTGTCTTCAACATTTTTTATATTTCTGGATGACACTTTTGAGGATGAAAATTTATAATAATTTTGAATGAGGCTTATGAGGTAATGAGGAAAAGAACTGTGAATCACCTACTTTAGGCCCTGCCTCTCCCCTCCCCTTTGCAAAGCATTCTTCTTTCTTCCCCAGAAGCTGGGCTATGGAAGAGAAGATAGAAAAAGGTGAGAAAAAAGGAGAGCAGAGAGGAAAACCAAGGCAAATAGAAGATGAATAAGATAGGGAAAGTTGTCTCCTTTCATAACCATGCAGGGGTAGAGAATAGAGAATGAAGTTCCCTTGCAGGAGAATATATTAATAGATGCCATTCTCTTCACCTTGCAGCTGATAGGGAGTATCACCCAATGCAATGGATATAGTATAGCTATTGCTCTTAGGCTACAAACCTGTACAAGTTACTATACTGAATACTCTAGGCAGTGGCAACATAATGGTATTTGTTTATTTAAACATATCTAAACATAAAAAGGGTATGGTAAAAATACAGTGTTATAATCTTGTAGGACCACAGTTATAGAAGTGGTCTGTCATTGACCTAAATATTGTGCAGCACATGACTATAAAGTAATACATGCTAAAATATAATGTGATACATAATAAAATATGAGAAGCTATTGGAGGGATTAACTAATATTTTGAAGGGGTTAAACAGAACTATAAAACGAGGGTATTATTTTGTCCTACATCTCAAAGAATGAAAATGCTCTAGGTAGAGATTGAGATGAGGTGAGTGGGTAGGATAGAGATGAAAGCTTATGGGTTTAGTACACCTTCAAAGTGTGATAAATCTCAAAGCTCAGGTGTAAGGAATCACCTTAATGAAGAGAAGTTTCATCAAATAAATTAACAAAGGCAAGGTTAATTTGTGCTATTCAGAGTTCTTCTTAGCAGCCCATTTTTCATGTCCTCGTCATATAAAGAGATGAGTTAGTAATAGTGAAAAATCAATTGGAAGGAAAGCAAAGAACATCTGGGAGAATATCATGTTCCATTCAGTTATTCCTTTGGCCAACCCACAAAAATTAATAAGAATAGCTTCATCAAAGTTACTTTATTTTTCATCTTTCCTACTCACTTGAGCAAGTGCATAGTTCAGCACTTATAAATTTAATTGTGGAGACAGCTTGTTTGTGGTTTGCAAGGAGCAAGGCCACAGGAGATGGGAATTCTCACACCTGATACCCTTTTTATGCTCATGGAAATGAGGCCTGGGAGGCTGTTTTATCTTAACAATGCTCAGCTAGCCTAGCAATGACCCTTTTAAAATCTGGATGATATTACTAATCTGTTCTGTAAATGTATGATTGCTGTATTTTGGAGCCAAAGGAAAATGATAGTCCACTGAATACATTACTCCATTTGATGCAATATTTCTTTATCAGGTTATTTATTGGTCTGATTTATGAAGTTGGTTTTTGAAGATAATGGTTGGATCTTAAAGATCTACACTCATTATCTTGCAAAGGCACAGATAATTATTATCATTTGCCTTCACATTACTTTTTTATTCATTTCCTTTTGACACAGAACTAATGTACAAATTTAGTATAGGTAGTTATTGGCAAAAGGATTTATTTAAAAATTCCTTCTAATCTCAACAGTATCTATAAATAAGCACAATTATTATTTTATATATACACAAAAGTAGATCCTGCTCTACACGCTCTTTTGTTATTTGCTGATGTCTTTTAGTAAATAATTTTCCATATATATAAATCCAAAATAGTGGTTCTTTACATTTCAGAGGGTCATGGACTGCTTTGGAAATGAATATATGTCCAAGCATAAGAAATTCTGCATATAATTTCAGGGCTCATATGGATCCTTTCTAGATCATAAAGAATTCCACAGATTTCAGAATAAGGATCATTGATTCAATGAATTATTTTCAGTTTCTTTGTACATAGTAGACATTTTATGTGGTTTCTGAGCACTGTAACCTCTTTCTCTGGGAATTTTTCCAACTCATGCCTTTTTCAAAAGGGTTAAGTCTAGGTAAATATGCTTAATTCTCTTTCCTCATTTCTAACTGACTAGATTGCTGTGAACACATGACACAAGGGAGTCAATTGACTGGGCAGGAACTCATTCGGTTTTTCCCTCTGGGAAATTTGAACTCAGAAACATGGATTCTAACTAAACAAAGGCATGAGACCTCTTATCGAAAGTCCCTCTGAGTATCACACAGAATAAAGAAAGGTACATCTGCCACTAAATACCTAGAAGTAGAAATGTAGATACAAGGGACAAAAAGAAAATATTCAATCTACCCTTCCAAAACATCCTACCCACAGAAGAATAATAGTAAATATATGGAGAGTTATTTCAGTGGCAGCAATAGATGCCTGAAGACATTAGAGGAATAGCCTTAAGCTGGAAGCTTAGAATTTTATTCCAGAAAAACTAAAGACATCAGATTAGTATCATTGCAGTGCTTCTGATTCAAAATCAGCTCATCACATGTCACCCTAGAGCTGTCATCTAGTAGTCAATACATCCTCTCTGTGCATTCAGAGATCCTATTGGCTTTATAGGGCCAGATATTTGAGGGAAACCTTCTACATTAAAAAAAAACAAAACAAAGAAAGCAAACATAAAGGAAAATAAAAAAATAGAGGCAAGCTGGAAGCAGAAGAAATCATCAAAGAAAAAATTAATAATTTGATCAGGAATAAGCAATGCCTCTGGAATCCTAAATAAGAATAGGATGCTGTGGCTCACGCCTGTAATCCTAGCACTCTGGGAGGCCAAGGTGGGTGGATTGCTCTAGGTCAGGAGTTCGAGACCAGCCTGAGCAAGAGCGAGACCCCGTCTCTACTAAAAAATAGAGAGAAATTATCTGGCCAACTAAAAATATATATAGAAAAAATTAGCCAGGCATGGTGGCGCATGCCTGTAGTCCCAGCTACTCGGGAGGCTGAGGCAGTAGGATCGCTTGAGCCCAGGAGTCTGAGGTTGCTGTGAGCTAGGCTGACGCCACGGCACTCACTCTAGCCCAGGCAACAGAGTGAGACTCTGTCTCAAAAAAAAAAAAAAAAAGAACAGGATGCTACAAAAAGAACATTCCCATAACACTAAACCTTCTTAAACATTAAAAATTATGATATTAGAAATAAATGTATAGAAAGTTTGGAACATAAAGTTGATAAAATCCCCCAGCAAATAGCATGAAATAAAAGATAGAAAATGTAAAAAATGAGAAAAAAGAATTAGAAGATCAACTCAGAATTTTTTAACATATTAATAGAAATAAAAAGAATTTCAGTGTGAACTAAAATAAAATCTTAAGCCTCCCCAAGCTGATTGAATGGACTCCCTCTTGGCTAAGGGGACCCTAGAAATACCCTAAAGGTGAGTTGCTGGCCATGAGAAGGGAGGTCAGTCAGGCCTCCTCATTCCCCCCTCCCTTTTTGGAGACATCCTTGGTAACTCATTACCAGGTCTAAGGCTATGAAAGACAAAGCTTGCTTCATTCCTGCAGGTCGGCAATTTACCCAACAGATCTCATGAATTTATGTCCAGTAGCTTCTGATTCACAGAATTCCTTATCTCAACTTAAAACATTCCAAGCCTTTAGACAAAGCTTCATTTCTTTAACAATGACAAATCCAAGAATCTTGAAATCCACCTATAACCTGCAAACCACCCACTTTGAGATGTCCTTCCTTTTAGGGCCAAGCCAATGTATACCTTCCATGTACTGATTTATGACTTTACATGTATGTAATGTATAAAACCAAACTATAAGCCAACCACGGTGAGAGACCACTAGCTCAAGGCTTCTTGGGAGTGGCTCCGGGCCGTGGTCCTCATACATGGCTCACAATAAACCTCTTTGAATTATTTTAGAGTTTGGATTATTTTCTGTTAATATCAGAAATAAAGAACATAAAATGAGGGAAGGAATTTACCAGGATGGAAGGACAGGAGATTAGAGATCAAGAGGGTAAACAAGTAAGAACAAAATTTGTCCTACAATCATTAAGACTTATTATAAAGTTATAGTTATTAGGACAGTATAATTAGTAAGCAAAAATAAAAGCTCAGAAGTGGACCGGGCATGTGAAGAGAGTGATAAAGGAAAAAGGTAATTCTAGAAATCAGTGGGGGAAAGTTTAAACTTTTCAATAAGTATTTTTGTGGTAATTTATTACTCAGAGGAAAAATAAAATCAGATTTCTACCTTAAGTCACATATAGGAATAAATTTCAGGTGGTTTAAACACCTAAATATAAAGAAGCAAAACTTTAATATATGAGAAGAAAAAAAACATGTAATTTTGACTTAGGGATTGTTGTCTCAAACAAAAAGTAAAAGTATACCTAATACAGGAAAAAATTGAGAGGTTTAACTATAAAACAATTAAAACTTTTATTTAAAAAAAGACACCATAAGTAAAGCCTAAAGACAAATAACAGGGAAGATAATTACTACAAATATCTCTGTCAGAGAGTAGTATCCAGAATTTGTGTTCTACAGAACAATAGGGAAAAAAAAAATAGAACCAAAACCAAATGATATATAAAGGCAAAACACAAAAGAGGAAACCTAAACCTAGTAACTATTTAAGAAGTCACTCAAATTTAGTAAACATCAGAGACATGTCACTTCAAATAACAATTAAATACTACTTTACACTAAGCAGAGTGGAAAAATTATAAAAGTCTGAGGATATCAAGTGTTAGCAAGGATGTGGCTAAATGTTGACATCTGTTACTGGGTATAAATATAGACAGAATGTGTGTTTTAACATTTTTCTGTACTTGCTTGTTTTTAAAACATAATTCATAACTAAAAATTTTTGAAATGATATTCTCTTTATCTTGAGACAAGTTAAATATCATAGAGATTATCTCTCTTTATAAAGTTGTAAGGAACTCTATTCAAAAGCATCTTTTGCCTGATTTATTATGTAGGGCTAAGTTATTGTAATTGGAAGCTTTGTAATTTTTTCTAATTCTTTCTAATGCTTCAGTTTTGTTACTATTTTTCCTGGAAAATCATGCATTTCATTGATATTTTAGTTTGTTTTAAAGTAGAGTTGACATTATAATTCTAACAATTAAAAAAACATCTTGTACCTGAGGTTACATTTTTTTCTTTACTGTTATTACATAGTCATGCTTTTTCTCTTTAGTTATTATTAGCCTAAAAGTTTGTTTATTTCTTGGCCCTTCCAAAAAGCCAATCTTTTTATTTGAGAATTAATCCTACTTAATTCTTTTCCTTTAATAGTCTTTATAGCTGTGTCGAACAAGACTTCTAAAATGATGCTTGTCTTAATATAACTGTTGAGGTCTGCCTACATATAGGAGTTGAGGCTGTCTCTTCTTTATCGCCGCTACCTTACTCTAGGTCAAGGATTCCACTTCCTATTTGGTGTGTCTCAAGTGTTTTGAAAAGTGGGAGGGGCTCCCATGCAGGCCAGTTCTAAGGGGCCCATGTGCTTGCTCTCAGGGCATGAATGACTATCAATTTTGCTGGAAGACTCATGGGTGGTATGTAGGAAGCTGCATATGGATGACCCTCCCCAATACCAATGAAGATTGCTCATTGACTATTGAGTCAAAAGCAACCTCCACTTAAAGAAATGCAGTGGCATGCCAATCTTGACACTACATCGAAGAAACTCCCAGGCTAGTCATCGTCACCACAATGCTTGTCTTTCTCTTCACAATGACTCTATTTTTTTCAATCCTGAGCAGCATTCACTCTGTTCTTCAGTGCAGATTCTCTTGCTGTTCTATCCTCCCCTAAGGTCACACTCTTCTCACTCTCCTTACCTGCTCTCAGGGCAGGTGACTGCACAGCCATCTAGTCTCCATATATTGCCATGGTGATATGCACCATATATCACCTCATTTAGGACTTTCATTTTTTAATTCTAAAAAACAAAAATCATTTTCTTTTTATTAAAAAAACCCCACGAAACTCCCTTTTAGAAATAAAAAGTTTCAGAATTTCAAAACAATTTTTCTTCTCTATAGTCATTAAGAGCCTATTTTGGATGTCAAAAAAAAAAGTTCAAACAAAAAATAAGATTAAATGTTGACTATTCTTTTTGCTTTTTGCTTTCCTGATATTCTTCTTGAGGCCACATGGGTTTCTCTGATGGATGAGGGGAAGGTTATGTACAAAGAAGGAAAGGAAAACCAAGGAAAAAAAAATCCCAGTATTTCAAAATATTAGTTTGTTACATAGATATTTGTAGGTTTTGTCTTTCTTGAAAGTCTTTCCCTGTACTTTCACATTTATGAATTCATGTAGCCTCATGAGGCATGCATGTTAACAGAGAGGTATGCTGAGCTCAGATTCTGGAATCAGTTATACATAGCTTCCTCTTCATGGCTTTGTGTGTAAGCTTGTGCTTAACTTCTCTGAGATTCAGTTTACTCATTTGCAAATTTGGGCTAACAAAAGCACCTATTTAATAGATTTTCTTAAAGGTTAAATATAGAGTTTATTTAGCACAAAGCTTGAAGATGACTGCCCAGGAAACACAGATTCCAGTGAATGGAAGTCAGTGTTCTGAACTATAGAAGTTTGGGGTCATTTATATAGACAAGGTTTAGGGAAGCTTAACAGAATTTCAGCATATTTCTAGATAAGGCTTAATGCATATTTACAACAGTCTGATTGGTGGAGGGGGTCTTTTTCTTTTGGGAAAAATATATTTAACATTCCACACTGAAGATGTAATGGTCATGGGGTCTTTTGCACCATGTGGTTTGGGTTAGGTACAGGACAATAAAGGAGGCAGTTAATCTATAACAAAGATCGGTGATTAGAAGGGAAGGAGGTCTGATCTCTCCTAGTCATTTACAGAGCAAGAACAATGAGGAAGAGAGTTAACATATAATCTAAGAAGCGGAAGTTACAACTATATGCTATGTGACTCAGATCACAGTCACATCTTTCTCAAGGCTTAACGTGTTTTGGGGGTTCCAATAGTTTTAAAATTTCTTTTATTTTCACGTTTGTTACTTTTCATCAAGATCTTTTGAAGAAAGTGTAGATGAACTCAATAGTTTTGATTCCTTTTATGTTCAGTTTAGTCCCGTGTCACTAGGAAGGTTCACTCCTAGAGTGTCGTGTCCCATGGCAAGGGGGAATTGGACCAAGCTATAAAGCTAATGCAGCATAGGCAGAATTTAAAGCAATGTGAAGGAAGTGACTTTGTGACCTGAATTAGGCTAAACAGCTACATCTTCAGTTAATGCAATTCTTTGAGTGACCATTATTTTAGCCTTTTCAGTCAAGCATTGACTTCATTACAAACAAATGCCATAGCAGCAGTGAAGACAAAAACAATACAAAACATAACGTATGATTATAATTCCTAGAATAAGTAACAGGTTTTGCCCCCAAGTTCCTCACAATCCAAGCTAGTTGATTAGCCAATCGCTCAGGGAGAGTTTGGGATTTGAAAGTTAGTTATTTGGGTTTTCATATCAGCCATGAATTTAGTGATGTTATCTGATTCGTCTGGGATATTGACACAGAACTTCATTTTTATGATAGCACAGGTTCCCTCTCATAAGTTTAATGAAGAATAAGTAACAAGCATATATAAAACACCATATTTGTTTGAAGCACTCATCTTCTCTCATCTTTTTCATCAGCATCATCTTCCATGAAATACCTTCTAATATTGCTACTTAAACTTTACCTTTTATCTATTCCTGTGTCACTCTGCACAAACCACGTTTAATCTTTAAAAATCACATTTGTTCGCATCTGTATCTACTCTTCTGGCAAAGCATTTAGTTTTAAGAATTCAAGGTGTGTGTTTTTCATTTGTGTGAATCTCCCACTCAACCTGTGACAGCAACTAAACAAATATCTCATACTGGAGCTTGTTTATTTCAAAGTTTTCTACTGTTTGCTAGCTTGTCAAGAAAATGCATGCTCATTGCACACAATTTTGAAGGAAAAAGGAACTATAAACCCAGAGACAATCAACCACAGTTAGCATTTTAACATAATCACTTCCATTAAATCTTTTAAAAATTGTTTTTATTGAAGGGAAGTGCACCAATCAAAAGTGCACAGCTTGATGATTTTCCACAAAGTGTACCCTCATGTAATCATCATTCAGATCAAGAGATTGAGCATTACCAGCTACTAAAAGATCTCTCTATTCCTTCTCCCAATCTCTACCTCACGCTCCTCCTCAACGGTAACTGCATGACTTTCCCAATGCTCTTGTAACAAATTACCACAAATTTAGTGGCTTAATACAAAACAATTATTTTCCCTTACAGTTCTAGAGTTTAGAAGTCTAAAATCAAGAATTTGTCAGGGCTGTATTCTTTCTGGAGGTTTCAGGGGAAAATCCATTTCCTTATATTTTGTAGCTCCTGGAGTCCATGCACATTCCTCGGTTTGTGGCTCCTTCCATCCTCAAAACTCACCATTCCAACATCTGGTTTCATTGTCACACGTTTTTCTAACTTCTATTCCTAATTTCCCTCTTATAGGGACCTTTGTGATCATATTGGGCCCACCCAGATAATCCAAAATAATCTCCTCATCTCAAGGCCCTTAACTTAATCACATCTGTATTTCTTTTTGCCATGCAAGGTAATATACTCTCAGTTCTGGGGATTAGGGTGTGGACATCTTTAAGGAGGTATTATTCTGTCTACCACAGTGACCATTAATCTGACTTTTAATAATGTAGATTAATTTTCCTGTGTTGAATGTTATGTAAATGCAATTCTTTATACAAGTGTGCCTTGGGGTGTCCAACATCTTTCACTCAACACTGTATTTATAAGGTTTATCTGTTTTGCTGTGCACAAACATAATTTGATAATTTTTATTGCTGTATGATATTTCATTGTAAGAATATACCACAAGTCATTTATTCATTCTTTTATTGATGAACAATTTTATTTTATTGTTTTTAGTTATTATAAATAGTAGTGTTATAAATAATCTTATACATTTCTTCTAATTTCTGTGTGTGTCTGTATGTTTCTGTTGAGTATATGCCCAAGAGTAGAATTTTGAGGCCAAAGAGTATGCATATGTTCAATTTTAGTAGACACTTACAACCAGTTTTCTAAAGTGGTATACTAATTTACACTTCCACTATCAGAGCAGTAGAGTTCTATTGCTCCACATTCTTACCTGCATATAATGTGTGTCAGTGTTCTACATTTTAGCCATTCTAGTGAATATGTAGTGGTATTTTATTGTGGCTTTAATTTGCATGTCTACTACTATTGAGCACTTTTTGCTATATTTAATGTCCATTTGGATATCCTATTTCTGTAAAACTCTCTTCAAAGTTTTGCTCATTTTTCTATCTATGCTGGGTGTCTTTATATCATTGACTTCTTTGAATTCTTTACATATTCTGAATAAAAATCCATCATTGGCAATAGATGTGGCAAATATTTTCTTGCATTCTACGGTTTGTTCTTTTCATTTCTTAATGGTACCTATTGATGAATAGAGTTCCTAATTTTAACAAAGTTTAATTCATCATTTTTTTTCCTTTATGAATAGTGTCTTTTGTGTCCTTTATAAGATATTTTTATCTACCCTAGGATAATAAAACAGTCTTCTATGTAATCTTCTAAAAACATTTTTTCATTTCACTTTTATATCTTAAATCTACATGGAAATTAATTTTGTGTCTACTATGGTATAAAGGTAAAGATTTAATTTCTTTCCATAAGAAACAAATTCTATGTTACATTGAACTTTTTGACTATCTTTGAGCTGATTCCACACTGTATTAGCTATTGTAGCTTTATGAGTCTTGTTACCTAGTGATATAAGTTCTTCAATGTTATTTTTCTTCTTCAAGGTTGTTGCAGCTAATTTTATCTCTTTATGTTTCCATATTTAAAATAATACCTTCCTTTGATATCACTTCATCCAATTACCATTCCAAATCCCCACTCTCTTTCACAAATTCTTAGGTAGAGATTTTGCACATACTGTCTCCACTTTCTCATCTTCAGTTCCTTCTGGTGTGACTTCTCTCTCTCCATTGTACTGCTTGCCCTCACTGCAACGCTCTAGACACCTGTGATCACCTACTGGAAAATCCAATAACCATGCTTCCTTCTCCATCTAATTTGAACTCTCAGAAGATTTTAAAACAGTTAACTATTTTCTGCTTCTTGAAATGTTCTTTTCTCTCGCATTCTAGAAGAATCCACCAACTTCCACCCAAGTGTTCCTCCTATCTCACATGCTGTTTTTTGAAGTCTCTTTTGCTCTACTTTCTCTTCTATTGTACCTTTAAATGTTAGTGCTTTTCAGGGGCCAACTTTCATGTGTCTTCTAGTTATTTTTAACCATTCATTTTAGGCTGTTGCTCTGAGATTTTTTTTATGTTAAGAAAGTTCTTTTTTTTAATTTCAGGATATTATGGGGGTACAAAAGTTTAGGTTACATATATTGTCCTTGTCCCCCCCAACCCCGAGTCAGAGCTATTAACAGGAGTGGCTTAAATTATATCAAATTATGTTCAATAGTATTAGATGTGCAAATTAAAGCCAGAATAAGACACCATTATATACCCACCAGAATGGCTCACATGAAAAACACTGACAAATACCAAGTGTTGGCAAGGATGTGAAGTAACTGGAACTCTACTATCCTGTTGGTGGAAGTGTACATTTGTATATAACCTTCAAATTTATGAAAGTAATATTTTTGCTCTCCCTTTCTCTCTTCTTTCCTTCTGGATCTCTAATTACACGTTAGACTTTTTCTATACCGCCTATATGTCTTATTTTTAAAAGTATTACCCATCTTTTTTTTGTACTCATTCTTCTGCTGACACAATTTCTTCTGACCTGCATTCCAGTTTCCTAATTTTCTCTTCTTTTTCTTACTTGTGGTTAGTTTTTAACTAATTGTATTTGAGGGTTTTATTTTTATAACATTGTCATATAATTTTTTAATAGATTCAAATTTAAATGGCAGAAATTCACCATTTTTTCTTCTATGCTTTTGAACATGGATAATTAAATATGGATATTATGCTGTGAACATGATAATCAAAAATTTTTAAAGTCTGTGTCTAATAACAGCAACATCTGGATATCCTGTTGATCTGTTTCTATTATCTTTTCCCCCTTTTATCTTGGGTTGCCTGTGTGTGTGTGTGTGTGTGTGTGTGTGTTTATTTCAATTTCAATGCTGGACTTCACTGTGACAAATTTGTGAGGATCTAAAAAATATCTCTTCCAAAGTTGATTTATTTTTGCTCTTGACAGGCATTAGTATAGAATAGATCACCTTCATCCTTTTTGGGATTGAACTGTTTTCAAACAGAGTGTATATATTTACAGGTTCAACTGAGATCTTGGGGTATTTAATAAGGTCTCCTTCTCTTTGGCAGACCCTGATCTCCAATTTTGGTCTCAACGGCACTGTGAGTTTTCCCAAATCTCTTCTTTGATTTTTAACATATTAGCTTCCACCTTCTCTTGACTAAGTTTTTGTGGTTTGTGCAGCTTACAATTCAGCAAATGCTTCAAGCTGTAAAATGTTACAAAATGTTATGTATCCACTCTTTACTTTCTTTCTGGGCTCTTGGCCCTTTAAATCTGGCTGTTGTGGTGGCTCTGAGCTCCATTTGTCTTTCCAGATCTGCACAACTGCTAAGTGTTTTGGTTTGCTTTTTCGCCTTTTAGCTGCCCCCTTTGGCTCTCAGCATTGCAGATACTTGGCCCTATTATTCTTAAGAATAAGCAAAGACTTTGAGGGAAAAAGCAGCACAGAAGGTCAGGCTCACATCAATGTGTTTTTCCTCTCCTCAACATCTTGAATCCTCAAATCCTGGCTACTGTGGTGGCTTTCCAATGCCTTCACATAGCTTATTTATTCAACCAGATTTTTACGTGGCTTTGGAAGGAAGGTCTGCTACAAACTAATTTGTCACGGACTAACTTAGAAGTCCCCAACTGATTTTTCCTGAAACTAATTGGTATACAATGAATTTAAGTTTTTTTATATTTTATATATTTTTATTGACTATTTCAACATTATATCACAAAGGTATCTCATGTCACTACAAACTTTAGAGATCTAATTTTTAATACCTGCATTATATTGCTTATGTGGATTACCCATGATTTGACTATTTCTTCAATATTGGCCTTTGCTTGGACTCCAAAATTTAACTATTAAAAATAATTATAGGAATAACATTGTCCAATTGAAATAAATATTCATGAAATGTCAGGTTGAGTAATCGTCATAATGATCAATAAAACTTGCATACTTACTATGATCATAGGCCACTGTGGTAGTTGCTGCAGGAGATGCAAAATTTGTGTATAAGAGATCCCTGTCCTCCAGACTATACATTTGGAGAAATGAGACATAGATTTAGAAAACTAGTACAGAGTAGCTTTTAATTAAAACTTCATGAATGATGCATATAACAAGAATGGGAATATTCAAAGGAGAAAGAGATCATTAGGCTTGAAAGGGGAGGAAAAATGTTTTGAAGTCAATATGATCTGAGATGGATTGGATTTTATTGAATAGAGTGAGGAAAAAAGACATATTTAATTATTTTCTAGTTCCTTTTCTTATTTTTACCTAAGGTTGTTTTGAAAGTATTATTCCTAAGACACCAACGTTTGCATTTTCCTCTGTCTGAAAAAAAAATCATCATTGATGGATTTTTCATGGTCTATAAATCTGTTTCAGTTGAATAAATACATTTAACCTGAGATACTGGATCATAGGAAGTTTGCTGATAAATTGCATAGCTGACAACTCTCTATATGTAAATATAAGGACAGTGCTGTTTTGCTTTGCCAATTTGAAATAAGAAAAGTTTATGATCCTTATTTTCTCACCTACCCAGAGACAAAGCCAGGATATGCATAGAAGCAAATGACTTACAGTGATTTTAAGAAGAGATAGTGCACAAAGAAAAATCTCCAAAATCACCAATGACCAAGAATGTATCAAATACATGCATATATATTATTTTATTTAATTGCCACATTACATTTTTGGAATAGCCATTATTATTCTACTTTTAAGGTTAAGAAACTGTTCAAAGTCAAGCTACTGGAAAATAATGAATCTTCATTTGGAGTCCGTCTGAAGTCAAGAACATGTTCTTCCCACTAAAACATTAGTGACTCCGTTCTATTAACAAAATAAAATCTAAAATAAAACCTTTTGTATCATTTCAAGGTAAATCTGTAAATTCAGTAAAATGGTGTCACATACAGAAAATATTTATACCACTAAATATTACCACACACAATCATTTAATCACGCATCTTTATCCATGCTGCTAAAACTCAGGAACTGTTAGTTAAATTGATTTTCTAAATTTTTTATATGAAAAGCTATCCAAGTCCTACAAAGGGTCCTGGCAGGACAAGCCTAAGTCGTGAGACAGAGTACTTCCCTTTGCTTTGTCACTGTTACCAGAATAGTGGCCACAGTTTATAGCCTCCTTTTAAGGCACAATAATCATACAATAAATATTTTACCATTGCGAAAACCCAGTGCGGGTAAGGTTGCAGATGCACACACTCTGCTGGCAGCAATGTGAGTTGATTCAGTACTTATAGGAAACATACGTAAATATTCTGCCAAGAAACATAAAAGTGTTTATTCGTATTGACCGAGTCATTATACTCCTGGGAATGTATTCTAACTAAATAATTTAACAAATGGAAAAGCAAGAAACAATGTTAGGCTCTTTTAGATTGTGAGGAAAAGACATACTCAGGTTATCTAAGGTGATGGGTGCTATTGCAAACATATGGAAGCAAAGAAGCCCAGAAGACACTCTCAGCAGCTGGGCAGCCTGGAGAGCTAGAGCGACCGTTGTCACCTTTCTCAACAGAACCTCCAGTGGCCCAGCAACATCTTTGGTGTCCTGTCTTTCAGAAAGCCCCATTCGGGCCGGGCGCGGTGGCTCACGCCTGTAATCCTAGCACTCTGGGAGGCCGAGGCGGGAGGATCGCTCAAGGTCAGGAGTTCGAGACCAGCCTGAGCGAGACCCCGTCTCTACTAAAAAAATAGAAAGAAATTATCTGGCCTACTAAAATATATATAGAAAAAATTAGCCGGGCATGGTTGCACATGCCTGTAGTCCCAGCTACCCAGGAGGCTGAGGCAGTAGGATCACTTAAGCCCAGGAGTTTGAGGTTGCTGTGAGCTAGGCTGATGCCACGGCACTCACTCTAGCCCGGGCAACAAAGTGAGACTCTGTCTCAAAAAAAAAAAAAAAAAAACCAACAAAAAAAAAACCCAGAAAGCCCCATTCGTTTCTTCCCCTTTTACTGCCTCAGCTTCTGTCTTCAGCATTACCTTTGTCTTGAAATCTAGCATTTCGTCTGCTAATGTGTGTTTTAACTCATTAAATCTCCTTGTATTTATTGAGTGACAATAATAATGATAATAAGGCTATAATGTAATAATAATCAGGCTATTACAATAGCTAGATTCTTCTGACAGCTTACTATCTACCAGTTAAGATTCTAATAACTTCACTCATTTACAATACTCTTCACTGATTTACAATTTTCATAATACTCTTATGAGGTAAGCAATGCTATTATTACCATTTTATAAATGGGGAAAGTGAGGCACTGAGAAGTTAATCAATGGAAACAAATCCTTCCGGCTAGAAAATAATGGCACTAAGTTGCAAAGATAGGAAATTATTCAGTGGATTATACTGCTTCTCGAAGGAGGATGCAGTTGAGAACAATACAAATATGTTTGAGAAACATTAGCACCAGCGTGGAATATAAATCCATTGGGATAAATGAGATCATTAAAGAAGAAAATGTGAAGAGAAAAGAGGGACAAAGGGGAGCCCTGTAATAGAAAAAGAAGAAATTGTACTACAGTGAAGTTGAAATGGAGATAGTGTGCAGCAACTCGGGCTAGCCATTTGCCTAGGAAAGAGAGTAGGGACTTGGAATGGTAGCTGGAGGAAGAAGTATTATCAAAGGAAGGTATATTTTTATAGATAGCAGAAAGAAATTGGAGTATGTTTGTGTGCTCTTAGACATGATCCAGAAGAAGAAGAGGGCCAAAAGAAGACTGATGCGAGAAAAAGGGAGGGATGACTTAGAATTTAAATTTTTAGGAGAGAGGAGAAGGGAGGCAGAACACAGACATTCCTCCTGTGTCAGGAGGAGTAACACTTTCTCCGCTGTAATAGAGATGAAGGAGAAATGGATGCAGAGGGAGGTGTAGGAAGGTAAAGATTAGTATTTTATTTAATCAATAATTCATGAAGTGAGGTCATTCATTAAGGATGGAAATGAACCCTGAGAAGCTAGGGTCAAAGAATTACAGCAGTGAAGGTAATTAGCAAGGCAGTGATAATAATAGGAGTTTGCTTGTTTGAAATACTGAGTCACCCTATTTCAGCTGTGATGCTTTTTCTACTCCTGACAAGATTAAAGATATGTTGTTATAATTAAAAGTCTTCGGAAACTTTGTTAAGTAATGGAATTATGTAAGGGAGGAAGATTGCCAAGATACCTGAAGGAGCTACAGTGGGGCACAAACAAGCCACTGATTTAATTTACTCAGGCCCTGGACTGGACTCACTCACATATTCCACTTACTGAAGAAAAATTTCTGACATGGCAAACCTTTTGAATAAGTACATTTGAAGTTTCAAAATGATCTACTTTCAGGTCTTAAGAAATGGGCTCCTATCAAATCCCAGATGAATTCTTTGTTGAAAATTGTCAATCAGATTCCAAAATTTAAATGGAAATTTGAGGGAGCCAGAATAGCCAGAACAATCTTGAAAAAGAAGAACAAAATTTTAGCACATAATTTTGTGCTTGATTTCAAAACTTACTACAAAGCCACAGGAAGCAAAACAATGTGGTATTAGCATAAGGATAGATGAATAGATCAATGGAATAGAATTGAGAGCCTAGAAACAAACCTTCATGATTATAGTCTATTGATCTTTGACAAAGATACCAAAATAGTTCAATAGGGGAAACTAGTATTTTCAACAGATTGTGCTGGGACATCTAAATATCCACATGCAAAAGAATGAAGTTAAATCTCTACCACATGCAACATATAAAAATTAAGTCAAAATGGGTAGAAGACTTCAATATAGGAGCCAAAACTATAAACCTCTTAGAAGAAAACATAAAGGTAAAATTTCATGACATTGGATTAGGCAATTTTTTTCAGATATGACACCAGCATCACAAGCAACAAAAGAAAAACATAGATAAACTAGAATCATTAAAATTAAAAACTTTCAAATTGGCACCATCAAGAAAGTGAAAAAAATAACACACAACGTGGGAGACTATTTGCAGATAATGTATCTGGTAAGGGATTTGTATCTAGAATATATGAAAAACTCTATAACTCCATTGTAAATAGACAAATAACCCAATTAAAAAATGGGCAAAGGATCTGAATATACAGTTTTCCAAAGAAGATATACAAATGTCTAATAGACATGTGAAAAGATGCCCAACATCATTACTGTTATGAAAAGTTAAAATCAAAACCACAATGAGATATCACTTCACACCTATTAGGATGAATATAATCAAAATAAAAAAAACCAAGATGGATATAATCAAAAATACAGATAAAAATAAGTGTTGATAATATGTAGAGAAATTGGAAGCCTTATACACCAATTGCTGATTGCAATGTAAAATGCTGCAGCAACTTTAGAAGACAATCTGCCAATTCCTTAATTGTTTAAACATGGAGTGACCATATGATCCAGCAATTCCACTTCAAATATATACCCAAGAGTAATGAAAAGATATATTCGCACAAAAACTTATATGTGTATGTTTATAATAGCAAAAATATGGAAACAATCTAAATGTCCATAGACTGATGAATGGATAAATCAAACGCAGTATATCCATATGATGTACTATTATTTGCCAATAAAAATAAATGAAATACTGATACATATTACAATGTGGATGAACCTTGAAAACACTATGCTAAATGGAAGAAATCAGTCACAAATGACCACATATTGAATAATTCTATTTATATTAAAAGCCCAGAGTAGGGAAATCTATAGAGATAGAATGTGTATTGGCAGTTACTAGAGCTGGGAGTGGAGAGAAATAGGAAGACTGGAGGTGGGGTCACCTCTAAAGAGTGTAGAGTTTCTTTTCAGGGTAACAAAAATGTTCTAAAATTGATTGTGATGATTTCGCAACTCTGGATATACCAGGAGGCATTGAATTGTATGTTGTAAATGGGTGAAATGTATGATATGTGAATTATATCTCAATAAAGCTATTCAGAAAGAGTGGTAAAATAGAAAATGAAACCATATATATTATTTGAGGTCAAATGCTCATATAGGAAAAAGACCAAAACAAAACAAAACAAAACACAAAACTGATTTTTCATGGAAAAAGCCCTGGATAACTAGCAAGAAAAGGAAACTTTAAAACTTTCTAGATTCATTTATATTAATGAATCTAGAACTAGAGAATCATGTATTCACCCACTTAATTGCATGTAATTGATATTCATAAATACTTGCACAGGTCTGAAGATAGTAGCTAAAAGGATTCAGAGAAGGCATATTCTGGGCTTTACCTCTTGGGACAAGACAAATACAAATGCTCTTACTTGAAAACCAAAACTTTATTTTAGCCAATTCTCTCTAGTTACCCCAGATTGTTCTTCCTGTTCTTCTAGTTTTTTATGAATGTTCTAAATCTTCAGCTTCTGTTTTTCTTCACGTGTTCCCTTCTAATTCTTTACAATCTAATATTCCACTATTCTGTATTAACTCCACTCTTAAAGGTTACTAGCCTATACCATTCCCTTTTTCCCTTGATCTCTTCTGTTTCTCCTAATGCTTAAAGTTTCATTCTTTATAAATCTTGAATTGACTGCAATTTCCACGACAGAGTCCAATTTTAGCTTTATTCTGTCTTCAACCTGTATTTGTCTGTTTTTAAAATTAATTAATCTTATGCACCCTGAGGTTTTAATATGAGTTTAATGTTTTCCCTTCTGTTTCTCTCTCTCTAGTGCTTTATTTTGGCTATTTCTGTGTCCTAACTTAAATTGAGCATGACTCTCATATCTGAAATTATAGGCTTTACTTCTTGCAGAAACTTAAATTATTTATCTCTATCCTCCAAAAGGACTGCTTGACATTTGTAACTCATGTACACCCTAACTACAATGCCTTCAATAATGACTTATAAGTCATATGATGGTATGTCACCATTCTGATCCATGTCACGAAAAATGTAAGGGCAGGAAAAAGAGAGAATCTTCTAGGACCTGACCTAAGTCCTTTGAATTTGAATAAGTAATGCGTTCTCTCTGATTCAGTCAAAATAATTTGTTTGGGAGCCTGAGTCCCAAGAGGCAAAACAAGTTCAGATCTTGGAAATGGCTTCCAAAATGGGATCCCAAAAGCATAAGTGGGGCCCAGGAGAAAAAAGACCATGTGGCTGGTATTGAGAAACTGAGATGAGTGATTCTCATGGAGTGGGGTATGATAAAATGGTATCATTTTTAGAATGGAAATTTTGTCCATGGGAAGGATTCACAACATGCAGAAAGAACAAGAGAAAACTAAGTGGAGGTCTAGGACTTGGGTAAATGGTAAATGGACATGGGAAGAGCCTACAGTTACCATGGACATACAGTTCTTGCCAGCAAAACACCCTGTTCTAGGCTCAATTGGGGAAAAAAACACCTTAGGACTTTGGGGAGAAGTGTCAGCCCTAAGATCTGGGATACTCAGCTCTACTGGATGGTAGTTTGAAGTTGTGTATGCATCTCCTGCTCTACTGCATAGATCGGTTGACAACTAGGGTGAAGGTGAATCTATAGGCATTGGTGGGGTGCTCTGGGAAACCAAAGATGGGGAACAGGATTCTGGCTGTGGTTTAACAGACTCTTAACACTCACTTAGAACCTGGGAGTCATGAAGAACTATAAAACACACTTTTGTCCTCCAAAGGTGGACATATTTTTCTCTCTCTTTTTTTCTTTGGAATATATCTATGTCTGTTATCATGTTTAACATTCTGGAGCCACAATTCTAGTCTAGACATCAACTTTCTTCTGGAGAACTGTGAGTGCTGAATTAGCCCCTCTGCTCCTCCTTCACCTTCCACTGCATCCTGTGCAACACTCTCAAGATAATATTCCTGAGATCTCATATTTATCACATCCTTCAACATTTATAACAATTTTCAATTTGTGTCAGAATAAAACAGAATTCTCTGGCCTTAATTCAAGGCTATCCATAATCTGGCTCCAGGCTGCCAATCCAATCTCATTTCCTAATTTTATATATGACATTCTCATAGTGAAGAAAGGTTGGGAGGCAGCCAGCTCCGTGTCTGAATTCTGCTTCTCACTTCCTGTGACCATGAGAAACTTACCTAACTTATGTGGATTTTAATTCTTTCATCTCTGGGGTGGTTTTACCCATCATCTGGAGTAGTTTTGAAGATCAAACGAGATGATGTCTGTAGTGCACTGCACAAAGTTCCAGGTATGTGGTCAGCACTCAAAAAATGGGATCTATTCATTGTTCAAGTTACTATTCTTGATAGCTAGGATATAATATTTCATTCATTTACTGCTCACTGGTGCATTTTTTAAATCCAGTATTCTTCTTCTGTAAGTGTCATAGGTAAACTCTTAAGATTTGTTTTAGTATTTAGCATTTTAAATTTCAGTGTTGACTTCTATCTTAACATATTTTCCAGAAAGATTGAGAAATTGATTAGGATGGTGTTATTTTGGAAGCTTTAATTACATTAATTAACACTCCTATTGAAATGCATTTTTTAAAAACCTCTTAAATGAATTTAGATATTGAAACTTTTATGCATTACTTTGCTTCATCCACTCATTCTTTCATTATTAATTTACTCAACAAGAATTTACTTAAAGTCAATTTTGTTAAGCACCAGAGAAGTGCAAGAAATGTTAAGAGCAAGAAAAGAATTCGTGGCTGAAACAATTAGTTTCCTTCAAACTTCTCTTCTTTCTTCTATAGAAGTAGAATTTTAAACTGAGCAAATGTCAATGAAGTTTCCATTTCCTACACCCCTTTCCAGCTGGGTGTGGCAATGTCACTATGTTCTGGTCAATGTGGTATACACTGAAGTGATAGGTGAAAGATTCCAAGAAACTTTTTTTTTAAGAAAATCTTGAGAGTGCTCATTGTCCCTTAGTTCCTGCCTTCTATCTCCAAACAGAATTGGGATTGTCGAGTGATGTCTCCATCTCCATCCTGAACCATGAAAATAAAGGACACACTCTAGGGAGGGAGAAACCAAAAGCTAGAAGCAGATTGGGTTCAGAGGCATGTAAAGCCATCCTAGCCACCCTAGATTGCCTATTCCTAGTGGTGGTCATAAAAGGGAAGTGACTCTATTTTATTTAAGTCCAAATTTTTGGATCTCTGTTACTTGCAGCTGAGCCTGCCCATAATTGTTACTCACAACTAGCCTTCCTTCCAAAAGCTTACAATCTTAAAGGACAGATGTATTTATATGTAAACCAGTTACCTACACCAAGAGACTAAGGAAACAAATAATGTTACTTTGTTTACAAAAAGGCTTTAACATTTGTTTATATTTTCCAATCAATCACATGAACACCATTTTCAGTTTAAGTGCTTCTACTGAATGCCAATAGAAATGGTTAGGAAAAAAAGATTTTTTAAGTATTTTTTTAATTGAAAAGAATCATATTGGCATTTTCAAAAAACAAATCAGAGTTGTTGTGGTATTACTTAAATATACCTCTAAAGCAATAATTTGAATATTCTGGCTGATCCTATTACTGAATTTCTTTGACAGCCAATATTATGAAATTAGTTTGTATCTATAGCCACAAGAAATGCAGGTCCTGAGACATGAATTTGATTGATAGCACCAGCCTTGATAAAAAATTAAAAATCTTTTACAAATTCAAGCCCTATAATGTTTAGCCTATATAAAGATTATAAGAATGGTTTTATTGATACTTTTTCATCCTTGCCTGAAAAACATTATTTTATGCCATGTAATTTAAATGCCAAATACTCAATTAGCATTTGTATAAATATTTTCACTCCTATAGCATTGAGATCTTTCATGTTCATTTAATTCTGTTCAAAGGTTAATTCCTTCTTTGCTATTTGCTCAATGGTGACAGGTAATAAATGGTGAATTATATCCATAATTATTATTATCAGGAGAAATAACTACATTTATCAAAAAGTACACATAGTAATAATTTTCATCCTGTTCTAAGGATTCACTATGAAAATTCATAGTAAATCTCTTGATAACTTTTTAGGTAACATTTGCTATGTGTCACTATTATGCAGTAAATATGAATAAGTTACAAAATCATCTTAAAATAGCTTCAAAATGAACATAAAAACCAAAAATCCACATGATTTTGAGGAATCTGTTTTGTAAGATTGTTTTTAAAATTTCAGAAAATTCTAAAAACTATTAACTACAGATTTATTATACTCACTCACTAGTAAGTCTATAAGTAAGGCCTGAAATTCAATTTCAAAAGACTGTAAAGATAAGGTTATTTATTGTATACCACAAATTTGAAAGGTGATTTTTCATTGGGAAACAAAACCAAAATTCAACACTGCACAGTCTGCCCCATTTCCCTATTCTATTTTAGGGATACCTATTTAGCCATTTAAAAGGAACTACCACCAGATATGCCTGTTTAATAAAATTTGGCATGAAAAATGCTTTGCTCAAAAAGCTAAGTGTGGTAAATTGTGGTAGATTATAATATTAATGCCCCTTTCTTACATTGGCCATGGGTTTAGCCATGTGATCACTTTGCCAGTGTACACCATAGATGCAGGAAGAGTCTTGACAAGTGCTTATCCTTCATGCCTTGCTTTCCTGGAACATTTCCACCATTGTGTGAAGCACGCTGGAATGAGAAAGAGGCCTGGCCTTCCCAACCATTCCGTCCATCCCAGGTGAGGCTCCAGACATTTGTGAGGTGTCAAATTGGACCGTCTAGCTAAAACATGACATCCAGCTGACTGCAGCCAATTAAGTGAGCCCAAACAAAACCTATAAAACCATTTAACCCACAGATTTATGAGAAATAATAAATTGTTGCTTGAATCCAAAGTTTTGGGGTAATTTTTAATGCAGCGATAGATTACTGATATAGAAATTGGCCTTCAGTAAGCCAATCCACTCTTCTATCAGGCCAGTTATTTCTGGGTGATGCAGTATGTAATAAGACCAATAAATTCTGTAGAGGTAAGCCCATTGTAACACCTCTTTTATCATAAATGAGTTCTTTGTGTGGAGGCAATGTTGGTAGAAATCTCTCTGGTGAAGATGATTTTGTATTAAGCAATTGGTGGTAGTGTTGGCACAAACATGGCCAATAAGAAAGGCAAATCTATATCCCAAAAGGACAAATCACTGTTCCCTTCGTGGTAAAAAGGATCTAATATAATCAATACATGCTCAATCTTCTATTATAAATATGTCTTTTGTGTCCATAAATTGAGTCACTATCTATTAAATAATCTAAGTAAAAAATAAAATAATTAAAGGAGATCCCTAATTAACACAGAGAAGGAAAATATACACGTTCTGTTGCAGATAAGGTGAACTGAGAAAAAGGTTGATTTCATGCTACCTCCTGCATATAATGGAAAATTGGATCCAATCCAGGTGGTCTCTCCACCACCCAAAACATTGTCAAGTGTGGAGTGGAATTTGTATTAACACATAGGCCATGGAATTGTACTTCTAAATCCCAGGCTATATTTGGTGGGCAGGTGGTCATCAGGAAGGAATATTTCATAATGGACTCATGATAAAGGTAACTGCCAGTCAGGCAGAGGTAAGGCTCCAGTTGTCTTTGGATTGCCACAAAATTAGCAAATAAACAAATTCTAGTAAAGCAAAGAAATTCTCTGATATATCCTGGTGTCTGGCTGAAGTTTTTAGCCACTCCCAAATAACTGGACTCATTTTATGAGGACACATTCAAACCGTAGCATCTGCCTCTGAGCCCCCAAATTCATGTCATGCAAAATACATTCATTCCATACTGGGCTCTGGGCAGGGAGTCTATGGAGGGCTCCCTGGACTCATCCCCCCAAACACTTTTGACCTTTGAGAGCTCTGGTCCAGTGATGGGGGCGGGCATCCTCAAAGATCTCTGAAATCAGGCCCTAGTTTTATGTATTCAGCTTTTGGTTTTGCAGGGTTTAAAGAGTGGCTACTTTCCACCTCTTTACTGGAATTTTTATCTACCTAATGTCAAAAGCAATTAATATCTACTATAATCTGGGCATATAAAATTAAAAGTTTTTCTGCATATTAGATTATCGATGTTCAATATCCCTACAGAATAGGGATAGAATATTATTATCAGGTCCACTTTACATGCTTTGAAAAGTTAAGTGAGTTGTTGATGGTCACTAAGCTGGTAAGATAAGGATTGAACCCTGGCCTCCAGTTTCTCTGTTGCAGTGCCTCCTGCTTGGGGTGAAGCTTGGCATTTGGTGTTATCTAATTCAGGACTCTCATGCTGCATACAGGAAATATAAGATTCAGAGAGTGAAGTGACTTTTTCAAAGTGAAGCCATGAGTGGGGCTAGTCAGAATTTGCATCCAGATTTCATGACTGTGAACTCTGTAATGATTTTTCAAACATTGAACGTCTGATGACACAATGTCTCCTTAGCAAAATCATTAATTATTATAGCTATGGTTTCTATATATCTGTGTGACCCTGTTCAGACATGCCTCTGGGAAGCATTCAGGATGCTTTCTTGTGAGTGGGCGTGTGCTGTATCTAGTTATTCAATAGAAAGTATTTCATTTGGTGGAAAAGTACTGTTGACTATCTTTTATTCAGGAAGTAAATAACTATTTTTCATGGTTCAGATACTTTTGTAAACCTATATTCTTTTCATGACTTCTTGTAAAAGAAATATTAATTTAACTAAGGATGTGCATGTTTCCGTACTGTTACTACTTAATTAGGTTGATTAGAGTTCTGGTTGGACCATTATGTCAAGGTTTTCCATGCTTAAGACAAAATATGTGCAGGCAGGCAATTCATTTGAATGGCTATGATATGAATTTGTAATACCTAGAACAATAGGTCCTTTTTAATCTGCTGTTAATAAGTCATTTTAATTACAACTTAGCAAAAGACCTTCACAACACTTTACACTTTACATGGAGGGAATTATTTTTCATATCCTTACTTGACAAATTACTGAAGCATCAATTGTATGGAGGAAAGATATTTAACTGGATTTCTGTTTACTATCTATTTCAGGGGCCAACAAACTATGGCCGATGCCAAATGTGGCCCCATACTTATTTTTACAAAGTTTTATCGAAAACTACACACCCATTCATTTACATATTGTCTGTGGTTGCTTTTCTGCTATAATGGCAGAGTTAAGTCATTGTGGCAAAGACTACAAGGCCAACAAACTCTAAAATATTTACTATCTGGAAGTTTACAGAAAAAGTAAAGTGATCTATTAAATAGTGACTACTACAGGAAAGTGATGAATGAACATATTTTCAAATAGGCAAAATTGAAATTCATTTGGGAAACAACCATGATGTCTTCCCAGACTGGATCTTATTGAAAGGAAAGTTGTTTTTCTCTTTATGCAGCACAATCTTAGACTAGGACTGAGAATTTGTCTTGTACAGAACTCCATTTCACGTTATGTTACTGGTTCTTTCTTTCTCTAAATGTTGATCCCATTAGTTTAAAGTGGACTATTAAAGAGGAAATCCATTTAATAATGTACTAATGCTACATAGTCTCCTACGTAGGGTAGCTATATAACTTGGACTCTGTTGAAAGGGACCACTGGGACAACTAGTGTAACTTGCAATGGTTTGCCAACCCCTGGAATAGGTTGTAGATAGAAATTCAGTTAGATATTTCTCTTCCATGTAATTACTGTTTCAATAATTTGTAAAGTGAGATTTGGCCACCAGATCTATGTGCCATCTCATATCTCTCAGAATTATTCATCTCCCTAATCACCTTTGATTAAAATATTACAATAGCAGTTTTCAAAGTTGTTATTATTATTAGCAAAGCCCTTTCTTGAAATGAAGTCTAGTACAGAAACCATTACATAAAGCTCATGAGATGGGGATGGTCCTGTTGTAGAAGGGACAAGAGGCAGAGCCCCAACTTCTCAGCTCCTTCCTCTCCCCTCCTTAGTGTTCTCTAGTCCACCTCTGCGGAATCTCTGGGATTCTGAGGAGCAGAATTTGAAAAGTATTGAACTATAGGAACATAAGTCAGGTTAATTTTGTTCCTTTCAGAGACAGTTCATGACATTTAGTTATGAGATCCAATGATTCTCACTAGAAGGAGATGCCAAGACATAGTGTCATAAAGTATATTAAAGAAAAGTTTTAGAGAAATAAATAAAAATTCTCACAATAAGAACATACTGTGCTCTTTTCAGTTGCACTGAAAATATAGTTGTGAAAACCCACTATCGTTTGAGCATAGCCGTCAATGCCATAAGGATTTGACAGCCTGGGCAATTAATCCAGACTAGTCCCACTCGTGGCTTCAGCCTGGACAGGTCATTTTCACTCTCGGAGTCCTGGTTTTGTCTGTGTGCCGAATCTAAAATTTCTTTCTGAGAGACCCCTCCTAAGGAAAAATAAATAAACTGCTTGGACTGCTTCTAAATTCACATTGCATGAGCTTTAGAAGTGGGGCGTCATGTTTCCAGGACCCGTTGGCAAACTTCAGCTGCAGTGTATTCCTTTTACATAGTGGGATGACTTGGCTGCCCGGTGTAGATGCTCATCACCAAGTCGTTACACCCAGAGATGAAGGCTTCAACTTAAAAACCTTTAAAACACTGTGACTCCTAAATAAGTCTTAAGAATCACATATGTGTTTGGTACATAAATTATCCTGCATCTATATAAGCAGCCTGTGAACATATGGGTTACTTGGAAGTTGCTCTGGAATTTTTTTTAAAAGCTACATTTGCTATACTTTCTACATTACTGCAATTTTATGATGGACAATGCTAACCTTCTGCCATTAATGTGTTGCTGAAACCTCAGAGAAAGATTAAACAAATCTCTAGCAAACTTCCAATGCCTTGAATAGCTTTCTAGTTTCTGGTTTCTCAACATAAGAAGTTTTCTGAAGTGTATCTCCAAGACTCTGCATTTTTGATATCAGTTATTTATGGGAATTAACATGGAGAGATGGAACAGCAGGTCTGTGTGGGATGGTGGCAAATTGGAGTCTAAAAATGAGTGACGTTTGTTGTAATGAAGTACATGCATTTGAGATAGAGGGTGGTAGAGGCAGAGGGAGAGAGAAGATCATAATATGATCTGGTTTATTTAAAGGCTCTCAGTGAAAAATAAATTATTCAAATATGCTCAGGTAGAAGGTCTCCTCTTTATTTTTATACAAATGACTTGTCATTCCAGAAAGACACAAATAAGGCAACAAGAGAACATAATATATTTAAAGGGAAAACCACTGTTTCCCTTTCATTACAGTTGCGTATTTTCATTTCTATTATAGTCAATTCATCTGTGTCTTTCTTGCTCAGATGGATGTGGATATGAAGGCAATGAAAGCCCTGGTGCTATGTTTTACTTCAGAAGCAAGGAAGCCCAAACAGATAAATTTTGCTTCGCCATAAACCTGGACACCCTTCTATGGTGTATTTGTTACTTGTAGGCAATTTATAAGAGAAATTAGGCTCTAATCAGTTGAAAAATTACAACCAAATGGCAGGTCTTTATAAATAGTATACCATGGTAACTATGCTGGGATTATCTAATTCATTAAGTGCAATATATAAAAGAGGACAGATCCTCTCTTTAATTAGCTAATAACACTAAACTCTCAAGTGGGTGGGCCATAAACTTCTCAGGTTGATTACCTAGTGTTGTATGCCTAATTCCTGCACTAATGTTAGAGCTCTTGCTAGGCTGATTTGGGGTTCTATTTTCCTTTGAGAAGACTTGAAAATTGATGTGTTTGCCAGGAACTTTTCCTTGAATGTAGTTCTATAGAAGAAGTAATGAAAGTAATGTAAAATTGATACTACTGTAAGTGCTTGGCTGGACAGAGAAGTCAATGCCCTAGACCAAGAATTTCTGAACGGAGATGTCTGCAGAAAATGTCTTGCACTCTTAAGTAGTGTTTTGGTAACATAATAATAATAAAAAGAGATCTCTCATGTAATGCCTGCTCTAGACCAAGCATTCTGCATACAAGTCTCTGAGATAAGTACTGTTATCATGACCATTTTACAGATGAGGAAACTGAGGCAAGAATAGATTAATAAATGTCTCTGGTCACATATCTGCAGAAGTACAGATCGGGGGTGTGAACCCAGCCAGTCTTGGGTCTCGAGTCTGCATGTTTAACCACCACACCAGTGGCTCTCAGACTTTAATGTGCATTCAACTTACCTGGGGAATCTCACTAAAATATGAACTCTCTTTGAGTTGGCCTGGGATAGGGCCTGAGATGCTGCATTTTTAACAGGTTGCGAGGTGATGCTGATAATGGTAGCTCGTCACACACTGAGTAGTGAGGAACTCTATTATAGAGGCATTGCCACATGTGAAGGAAGGAAAGCTAGGAGGCATTAAATCATGCTGCCAGAATCATTAAGGAGAGCAATTTTCATCAAATATGCTTGCCTGGTTCAGTGTCTCTAAGTCTCCAGGACTGAATTTTCTCCTCTTTAAGTGAGGATCCTACTCCCACCTCACAGTTGGGTATGAGTGAGAAGTCAGTGCAGACATCCACAGGAAAGCCCATGAATGAACTGGCCACATTATGGAAGAACCTCTTCCTACCCAGTGGCTCCATCTCAGATGGGAAACTGCTTGGTTTGTGCTTCCTAAAGGGGAGGGGAGGGGGGAGGCAAACAAAAGTCAAGAGTTAAGCTTTTTCTCGGCAGGACATTTCAGAACACATTTTTCAAAGTTGTCTTTTATGATTTTCAATACATCTGTCTCCAGCAATTCTGTAAGCTTCATAGTCAAACGCTTTTTGCACATTTCTGGGGTCCTAGAAAGAGGTTTGAAGAAGCAAGGGAGGTTTCAGGGTTCATGGTGGCTGAGCTCCCACAGCTCCCAGGCTCCACTCTGAGAAAGCAACTTGACTGCCTCATGGGAGCCAAGACTGTGGTGTTAAAAGAGGAAACCATGTGGTCAGGGCTTCAGTGACACACCTAGTTCATGAAACACAAAGGGTTGCATTAATATTTATAGCAACAGTGACCATTTTGAAGGTTTTTCTGCATAAGCTGCTATGGTGAAGGTTTTAAATGCCTTTCATTAGTACAATGCTCGTCTACTTTCTTTTTAAACGTGAGGCAGCTAAGAGTCACAGAGTGACATGATTTGCTGAGATGACACAGCCAGTGAGTGGCAGAGCTGTGGTTTGCTCAGGCACATCTGAGTCCTGAGGACACGTTCATGGCAGCTTTGCTCTGCTGCCTCACTGTAATTGTGAAGTTTATGACACCTAAACTAGTGTTTTTCAACTGTATTTTTAAAAGTACAGATACACTGAATCCACTCCCAGAAATTATGATTCAAAATATCTGGGGTGGGACCCAGACATTAACATTTCACAAAGCTCACCAGATGATACTAATGCATACGGAAGTGTAAGAATCATTGCTTTCCACTGTGCACGGGCCATTGCAGTTGACACCTGACACCGCCATCCTATCCATCCCCAAAGCATCGACAATCCTGTGAGACAGGTGCTAGTCTCCTCACTTCATAAGCAGGAAGGGGAAGCTAGGGAACACACAAATAGTTGACTGGACATGGTTGAAACTGGCACGAAGATCTCGTCCAACCGCAAGAGTGCTTTTGACCACAAAACTGCTACCTCTTTTCTAACAAAATTAGAATGCAAACAAAAGCAGACAAGGAATTGTAAGTGGCAACTTTTAGAAGGTTATATTGGCCCAGCCAGGATATTTGACTTTCATTTTATAGAACCAGCACCAGAAAACAAAATTAAACATCAGTAAATAATGAAATGTGAGCATCCACCTCCTTCTTTTCTTGTCAATGAAGTGGGGATGATAGTGGACCTTGTGGGGTGGTTGTGAAACTCAAATGAAACAACATGTGTGAAAGTGTTTGGAAAACTGTAAATCACTTTGCAAATATGAGACACCATTAATTAGACCAATCTTTTTATAGCAAAATCTGTGAGAAAAGAATCTTCGCTGACATAACAAGTTCGATCTATTCTGTTTGATGCCGGCAGAGGCATCACAGGGAACTCAATCTTTTGCTTTTCTGGTTGAAGGGAGAAAATGTAGGGATTCTTCAGTTCTCGCAGCATTCACTGCGACAGTGGGACTCAGGTGTCAGGAGAATGGATTTTGCTTTGCTCTCTGACGTGGGTCTTCTCTGCTTCCTAACTTGATGTTAAAGTTTCTTGGTGGCTGCTCTGACACAGGCACCAGCATGTGACAGAAGGAAAAAGGTGGAAGGGATAAGACAGGGACCGTCTTGTCCTTCAAAACCCAAATTACCAACGATGGCCATGGGCCTATTTTCACAGCCACCCTCCTCTCCTGTGGTCTTGTGCTAACCGCCGGCTCCAATAACCGCTATGTTCCGATGACCCCTGCATTCCGGCTTGCAGCTAGATTTCTCTTTCGAATTCTAGTCCTCCGTGTTCAAGTTGCCTTCTAGAATATCTGCATGGCTGCCTCACTGGCACTTTCAAGTCAACAAATACAAAACTTAACCTAACATCTTCCTGATAAATGACTCCTCCTCCTTTAGTCCTCATGTCACTGGAGGGGGCTACCACTTACCCAGCCAGAAACCTGGGTGTCATCCTTGACTGCTCTCTTCCTGCCAACGCTAAACCAAATTCTCCTCGTTGTTTCCCTTAATATCTCCCGACTCTGTGCCTTCCCCCATCACGTCGGTTCTACCTCAGTGCAGGCCACCTTCATCTCTTGCCTGGTTACCTGAAAAAGCCTTGTAGCACATCTCCCTGACTCCAATTTTGTCCAGTTTCTGTCTATACTCCCCATCGTACCCAAAGTGATCTTTCTAAAACCAAAATCTAATCTCAGAATTCTTTAATGGCTTTGCATTACCCTGACAAGGAGTCTAAATTTATTAAAATGAGTCCCAAAGACATTTGTAATATGCCTTCTGCTGATTTATCCTGACTTCTCTCTTGACACACACCCTCCTTATACTCAATACTCCAATTCTACGAAACTAGATTCAATTTTGTGAGCCCTTTCTACCTTCTCATATCCATGTTTCTTTGCCAGGGACTGCTGTCTGGGAGCTCTCCTGAACTGCCTTTGCCTGGCTCCATGCCTATTCCCTTTCTGATACGTTCATGTTTTTTTTTTTCATAACCTTCTCTGACTCCCTTTTGTCCTGCACTGGATACTACACTTACAGCTTTCACAGAAGCTCCCACTCTGGGTTGTGAATGCCTGGTGACTTGTTTCATCTCTCTTCTAGGCTGACTGCTTTTTGAAGACAGAGCCTATCTTTTGCCTTATGTGCATTGCTTAGCACAGTACCTGGCACACGGTGGGCACTCAGATCAAACTCTTTGTGTTGAATGAAGTAATGAATCCATGTAAACTGCAGCATAGTTTACATGGATTGGAAATTGGAATGTGTCTGCTGGATTATTTTAATTAAACATTAGGTGCAAATGTCAGGTATTTAGGGTGGAAATAAAATTCAGAGCCAATGAGTTGACTTTATTATTGGAAGCTTATAAACTCTGAAAATCCTTAGGAGCCAGATTTAATAAAAATATTTTAGGATGTTTGCCCACCTTCTGTCAGCTGGGGGAATAGGTTAAAAATTCTTCCATCCAATTCAAGGCTGCAGTGAGCAATGATCAGGCCTTCTGCACTCCAGCCTTGGAAACAGTGAGACTCTGTCTCTTAAAAACGAAAAAAACCTTCCATTTTTCCGATAGTTCTATTGGTCTCCATAATTTATAAAAGAACATTTTGTTTTTAGTGATACCACAAAGAGAAGTGTGTACAAATGATACAAATCTTGCAGCTGGGGCTTGGGATTTTTATCAGTGTAAATTCACTGCTCATGAAATGACACAGTTTTATGCCAATTTTATTTTCTTAGGTACAGTTTTTTGTATTTTTTGGTCAAGGAGAAAGAAAATGGGATTTGGACTCAGGCAGACCTGATTTTGAGCTCCTGTTTTAGCAGGTATTAGATATGAGATCTTCAACAAAGCATTTACTTTTTTAGCAACTCAGTTTTCTCATCAGTAAAATGTAATAATGGCTACCCACCTACCTGACAGAGTTGAGTGAAGATTACGTGGAGTATGTAATTGTGGCACTGAACAAGACATACTTCCTTTCTCTTTAGCTTATAGTCATTTTCAACACATGGAAAAAACAGTTGGGCTTTCAAGAGTTTAACATGCCATTGGGCTAGCAATTCCTCATCCCAAAATTGTACCAAAATACTCATAAAATTATCTAATATGTACATAAAAATATTACTCTTTAAGTATTATTTTCAATTCCTTTTATATGCTCAATAAACATTTTAATGAAGTATTAAATATAATATGTGCACATAACAATGCAACAGATAAGTGTATATGCTAGATGAATTATTACAACATAAACACATATTTAACCACCACCTAGGTTTAAAAAATAGAATATTATCAGCTACCTAGAATTACCCCTCCTGCTCCTAACCTTACAGTCACTAACTTTACACTTCTCTCCAAATATAACTCCTACCCTGCTGCTAATACCATCAATTATTTTTGCCTACTTTTGAACTTTATATGGGAATCATACAATTTATATTTCTTTGTGTCAGGCTTCTGTCATTCAGTATTGTTGGAGATTCATGTATCACGTGTTTGTGTTGTGACTTGTGAGATGCTGTTGTGTTGCGTGTTTATGAAATTTCATGTTCTATTGAATGAATGGAGCAAGATTTGTTTATCTGTTACAGTACTGGCAGACTATTTTTTTCTGGTGTGTGGCAATTATAGATAGTGCTGCTGTGGTCATTATTATATATGTCTTTTGACTTGTAAATATGACTTTCTTTAAGCATATACTTAGGGATGGAATTCTCTGGTTGTAGGTTATAGATATGTTCAACTTAAGTAGATACTGCCAGTTTTCCATAGTTATTATACCGTTAAACATTTCTTTCAGCAGTTATGAGAGATCCAGTTGCTCTAAAACCTCGCTAAAGCTTGATGTTTTGTCTTTTTTAATTGTAGCTTTTGAGTGGGCAGTGAAATCTCATGATTTTTTTATATTGAATTTCCCTAATTAAAAAATATTGTTCACTCTTTTCTATTTCAACAGTCTTTAGGATTTCTTCTGTTGTAAGATTGCTGATAAAAGTCTCTTTGCTCATTTTTCCTAGTGGGTTATTTTCCTTTTTCTTTTTGATTTGAAGTTCTTTATAAATTGTGGTTGGAGGCCTTTGTCAACTATAGGTATTGCAAATATCTTTTTCCACTTGGCATTTTGCTTTTGACCTTTTTAATAGGTTCTTAATTTTTAATGAATTCTAATTGATCATTTCTTTACTGTTAAATGCTAGTAACAAATTTCTGCTTATCCAAAATTTATGGATATATTTTTCTGTTATTTTCTAGAAACATATTGTTTTACTTTTTAAATTGGATCTCAGTCAGCCTAAAATTAAGTTGTATGTATGGTATGAGATAGGGGTCACGTTTTCTTCTTTTTCTTTTCTATCCACTAGATGCAACATAATTTAATAAAAAGATTGTCCTATTTTCACTGTTTATAGATCTTTGTATCAAGTGACCATATATTAACAATATAAATAATCTACTTCATTACTCACTATTCTGCTCTATATATCCTTTCAACTTCATTACATAGTAACTGACATTCAATATACATATTAAATTGAATATATATGTGTATTCATAATGTGCATGTGTATATATATGTGTGTATGTATATATACATATATATGTCAACTACAGCAGAGTATACTTGACTGGAAAAAAGTAGAATGTTTCTTCTAGATAAATTTAATTAAGCATTAGGTGAACAGATAGACATCAGGCATATAGAGTGGAAAAAATTCAGAGCCAATGAGGTGAGTTTATTACCAGAATAAATAACTTTATGATATGTCTTGTTATCTGTTGAAGTCCCCCAACTTTGTTCTTTTTCAAGAGTTGTCTTGGTTATTCATGGCCCTTTGTTATGTCCATATAAATTTTAAAATCAACTTGTCAATTTCTACCAAAAAAACAGTGATTTTAAAATCACAATCACATTTTATCTTCAGATCTGTTCAGGGGAAATAGATATTTTTGTAATATTGAGTCTTCTATTTCATGATTATTTTATATACCTCCATTTATTTAGGTCTCTTTTAATGTCTGTAGGTTTATATGTAGAAGTCATATATTCATCATCATCATTATTAATTTCTAACTTAATTCCACTGTGGTTAGAAATCATTTTTATTGTTGTTGCTGTTATTTTAGTCCTTGGAAATGTATTGAGACTTGCTTTAAGACCCAGCATAAAGTCAATTTTGGTTAGTGTTTCATATACAATTAAATGTAATATGTGATATGTAGCTGTTGGTTTCAGTATTCAAGATACATCAATTAGGTCAGTGTTGTTAATGATGTTGCTATAATTTTTACATATTTATTTAATTTCCTCCAATTTGTTCTATTAATTATTGAGAAAGATGTGTTAAAATCTTCCATTATTTGTATTTATTAATTTCACCTCTTAGTTCTATTTTTTCTTTGTGGCTAAATTTTTAGTGCCCAGAAATTTAGCATTGTGAATTGACCTTTTGTCCTTATGAAGTGTATCTTTATTTTTATTAATATTTCCTAATTATGTATTTTTCTTTGATATTTGTATAGATACAGAAGTGTTCACATGGTATGTTTTCCTTTCCTTTTTCTTTCAAATTTTACATAGTTATGTCTTTAAATTTTTTCTCTTGTATACAGTATGATAGGCAGAAATCTAAGATGATAACCTGACCTTCACACTTGTACAATCTCCTCCCCTTGAGAGTGACAATGTGAGTAGGAAGGGATATCATTCCCATAATTATGTTGTGTTATACAGCAAAAGGGATTTTGCAGAGGTAATTAGAGTTACTTATCAGCTGACTTTGGGTTAACCAAAAGGGTGATTCCAAGTGGGCCTAATCTGATCACATAATCCCTTTAAAAGCAAAGAGTTTACAGGTGAGTAGCAGATAGGACTCAGAATCAAGGCATGAGAGTGATAAGAGCAAAAGAGATCCTATCAATGGCTCTGATGATGGAGTAGGCCACCTGGAAAGGATTCAAGAGCATCCTCCAGGAGCCAAGATCAAAGCCCAGGTGATATCCAGTAAGGAATGGAACCTCAGTTCTTCAGTGGCAAGAAATTGGAGTCTGTCAACAATCTTAATAAGCTTGGAAGCAAATTCTCCTCCAGATCTCCCAGATGAGAATGTAGGTTGGATGATTTCAGCCTCATGAGAAGCAAATCAGGACATTCTGTCTAGCCTGCACAGACTTCTGGCACACACAACTGTGAGCTACTGAATGGGTGTTAATTTAAGCAACAATAGAAAACTAACACAAAGGAGTCTCTCTGTACATATACATTAACTCCTGTTGGAGAATCTTAGTTTCTTTCTGGATTATTTAATTTGCATTTAACATGATTTCTAATATACTAGGAGTCTAATTCTCCTATGTTTCTAATTTATTTTCAATTTTCTCACCTGTTCTATGCTCTTCCTTCTTACTTTTCTTGCCTACTTTCAGCGTAAGTAAATGTTTGTTTACTCTATTTTCTTCTCTCTTTGCTTTTTTTTCAACAGTTGAACAATAGATTACGACATGCATTTTTTTTTTTTTTTTTTGAGACAGAGTCTCGCTCTATTGCCCAGGCTAGAGTGCCTTGGCATCAGCTTAGCTCACAGCAACCTTAAACTCCTGGGCCCAAGCAATCCTCCTGCCTCAGCCTCCCGTACGACATGCATTTTTGAGTTATTAGAGTCTGATGTAGAGTATGTCAGTTTACTTCTCACATAATGTAAAACCTTAAAACACTTCAATTCCATTTCCAACCTCCTGTCTTTGTGCTAGTTTTGCCTTTGTTACAATTTTCTGAATATTTGAAACCATAGAAAACATTATTAATAATATCTCATGAAGTAAAAGTTTATTTAGATGCCAATATATTCCCCCTTTCCTTTGTTCTTTGTCTCTTCATTTCTAGGTGTCCATCATATACACACAGACACACACACACACATACACACACACTTTTTTTTGCCTAAAAACAACTTCTTTAGTGTTTTCTTTAGTAAACAACTGCTAATTATTAACTCCTTTGTTTTTTGTTTGAATGAAATGTTTTTATTTTATTTCATTGTTAAAAGATAATTTTGGTGAGTGTAGAATTCTAGTTTGACAGGGTTGTGGGTTTTTTTTTGTGTGTGTGTGGTTTTTATTTGTTTTTCCAGCACTATGAAGATACCATTTTATTGTTTTTATCTTCCATTAGTTACGTTGAGAAGTCAGCATAAGTATTATTATTCCTCCCTTGAAAAAATGTTATCTTTTTTCTCTGGCTGATTTTATGATTTCTTTTCTTGTTTCTTGGTTGTCAGCAGTTTCACAGTGACGTACTTATGATGGCTTTCTTTGTATTCTGCTTGCAGTGTTTCTTGAGTATTCTGGTTTGCACTGTTTCTTGAGTCTGTGGTTTCAGGTCCTTTATCTGTTTTGGAAAACTCTTGGTTATTGTCTCTTAAAGCAGTGGTCCCCAAACTTTTTGGCAGGGACTGGTGTCATGGAAGACAATTTTTCTGGATGGGGCTGATTGAGAGGCGAGAGTTGGTTTCAGGATGATTCAAGCGCATTACATTTACTGTGCAGTCAAACCTCTCTGTTGATGATCATCTGTACCTGTAGCAACTCCCCAGTACTAGCATCACTGACTCAGCTCCACTGCAGATGCTTAGGCATTAGATAAGGAGCATGCAATCTAGATTCCTCACATATGCAGTTTGTGCTCCTATGAGAATCTAATGCCACTGCTACTCTGACAGGAGGAGGAGCTTATGTGGTGATGTGAGCGATGGGGAATGGCTATTAATACAGATGAAGCTTCCTGGCTTACCAGCTGCTCACCTCCTCCTGTGCAGCCCAGTTCCTAAGGGGACACAGACAGGTAGGTACTGGTCTGCTCTCCTAGGGGTTGGGGACTGCAATTTTAAAGTGTTACTCCTGCCACATTCTGTCTCATATTTCCTTCTGCAAACTGTATGATATTTTTCCACTCTGTGGAAAAGATCTCACACTCTTTTCTATATTTTATATCACATTGTTTCTGTTTGCTTCATTCTAATTTTTTATCTTGAGTTCCTTAAGTCAGTTTTCCACTTTTTATTAAACTTTTCTATCAGTAATGTTTTTCATTCTAGCATGTCTATTGTTTCCAATTTCTGCTACATTCACCATCTTTTGTTTAATTTCTTGAACACATTTGTTACAGACATTTTCAAGTCATTGTATCATCAGTGCAATATCTGGAGCTGCTATGAGTTTATTTTTATGATATATGTTTTCCTCTTTATTTTCAATGATTTGCCTTTTTGCACATCTGATTATTTTAATTGAAGTCCTGGACATCCTGGACATTATGCATGGATATTTTTAAGGATAGTTTAACGGTCAGAATGAGATTATCTTCCTCTTAATGAAGTTACCTTCTTCTAGAAGGGCATTTGTGTTTTGTGAGCATTAAATGTGATGAGAGATCACTTCAATCCATTCAGGTATTGAGCTGATTCCAACCTGGGCTTTAGTATCTGTAAGAGATGATCTTATTTACTGTTACACTTAAACTGTACCTCTTCAAAAATCCCTAATAAAATTGTTTGATGCTTGTCAAATTCTCTGCTTTTTGGCAGCATGGGACTCAACTTTTTGGTTCTTTTCTATGAGCGTTCAAAAACCCCATTTGGCTTCTCTATTTCTCAGCTACTGCTTTCTGCTCAGCTTCTCAGTCTCTTATTCTGAGGAAAGAAAGAAAAATGGATATCGTGTAGGAAACCAGCAGTCTCTGCCATGTTCTTCATCTTCATGAGGCAAACGTTATAAATTATTTCATTCAGTTCAGTGGTTGGTGCCAAGAATGAATTCAATCCCTGTAAGTGAAGGTGTTTGAGCAGTTGATCAGGATCCATAATAATAACTACACCTGACATTTTATGTCTCATCTCCTAGAAAATGTTTAATATTATGTCATATAAATTTTATAAAAACATAATGAGTGGTTGGAAAGATATCATAATCTAGTTAGGCTTATGAAGAAACTAAAGGCCAGAAAGATTAAATCACCTGATCAAGACCTTACAGGAAATCTGTAGCACTTATATTTTTGACTCTTAAAATGGGATAATGAAATTTAATTATTGTCATTCTAGTACACACTCATTTTAATTAAGAGTATCTTAATATTTTTGTATCACTCTAAGCCTTTTCTCAGGGGATATTTCATTCGGCCTGTTTCCACTGATGGACCAACTCCCACAGGGAGAAAAATGGCACATCCTTATGCTCCAGAAGTGTGAAGTTTGGATCAATTTCATGCTTCTTTCAAACCCTTCTGGATGGCACCTGTTTTGCTAAAGAATGTCCCATTTATCCATGTTCCTAGGCAGCTGAACACCATGTGGTCCTATAAGTGATGTGAAAGCACCATGCTTCTTGAATAATCAGTTTTCCCACTGGGAGCAGATGGCTTGTATTTCACACCATCATGGGCCAATCCTTGACAGCTGTTAGAATATGGTGAGATAACCATAGCTTCCATTTGGAAAATCTTAGAGATGTATAGTAAATAGGCTGTTTAATGTTGGGGAACAGCTATTTGTCCCATCTTTATATATACAACCAGGGTTGTTTGGGTGTAGTATTTCCAAATAGAAGGTGATAACATTCCTAAGGTTACACCTACTCATTTTAATTTGCAAGAACTTCCTTTGCCAAACTCTTTTCTTTGTGTGTGTGTGCATGCATATATATGTGTGTGTGTGTGTGTGTATATATATATATATATATATATACCCAATCTGTCACAGCTTTATAGTAGAAAGGTGTAAACAGACCTTAACACTTCTCTTTCTAAAATCTAACCCCAGAATTTCAGGCAGGATTGAAGCAAAGTCATACAATCCCATTCAGATGAGAGTATCATTTTATAGTACTCCAGATAAAAGGTGTCTACAGCTTCTCTGCTATGGTCTGAATGTTTATATCCCCTTAAAATTCACATGTTGAAATCCTAACCCCCAAAGTGATGGTATTAAGAGAAGGGGGCCTTGGGAGGTAATTAAATCATAAGTCAGAACTCTCATGAATAGGATTAGTGCCCTTATAAAAGAAGCACGGAGAGTTGGCTTGTCCCTTTCACCATGTGAGGACTCAGCTAGATGTAACCATCTATGATAAACAGGCCCTTATTAACCACCAAATCTGCTATCACCTTGTTCTTGGACTTTGCAGGCTCCAAAACTGTGAGAAATAAATTTCTGTTGTTTATAAGCTACCCAGTCCATAATATTTTGTTATAGCAGCTCAAAAGGAATAAGACAACCCCAAATGAACCATTTTCACATGCAGCAAACCTTATCATAAAAAGAGTATTGTATAACTAAGTCAAAATGCTCATTTACATTCTAAATGAGTGTGTGGGACACGCAAGCATGTTTGCATGTACACACCTTTGTGTGGTAGTACCTAATCATGTTTGATGTGTATTCTCCACAAGAATTATTCACTTTTATCCTGTGGAAGATTGAACTTTTAAAGATGTTCTCCCCTGATCAAGCAAGGTATGCAAATTATGCAGTGGTAATAAGTAAGATTAAAGTCAGTAGCTTTAAACATCAATGGGTTTTCTCACCAATACCATTTGTTCATTGAGAATCAGCTGGATGCTCTGGTCTGCATCATGTTGTCCACAATCTGAGACCTGGCTGTGGAAGCAGCCACAATCTGGAATGGTGGCAGAATTCCTCAGTCGATATGAGCAAGTGTGTAATAAAGCTCCTTGTTGAAAGTGTAACTCACAACTTCTGCTCAAATTGTATTAATCAAAGCAAGTTACATGGCCATGTCCAAGTTTTACAGGGTAGGGAAGTATAATCCTGCTAGAGAGAACCAGATATTGAGGACATTCAAACAACTACCACAAACTCATCCCTCTTGTCACCAAATATTTGTTCCACTCTTCATTGTACACAGAAAATACATTACCCCTTGCACAAGGACTATTATCCCTTCCCCAAGGTGTTAGCCACAGAAACAAGCTCCAAGTTCAGGTTCTCTGAGTGATGGCTGGCATTCTTCTCATATGGTCTGGAGCTAGCTTCTTTTGTTCAAGAGACCAGTGAATTAAAAAAGACAAGTTATCTTTCTTGTTACAGACTCACTAATATTCAGTGGAGGAATTGGGGCAGGACAATAGCTATAAACACTCCCACTAAGAGTGAGAGACACAGAATAGTCACTGGTTTACAACAAATTCTGAAATCTTACTGTGCAGATGTTATGAAGGGACCCTGCTCAGAACTGGCTACATAATTGTCAGGACCTAGTGCAAAATGAAAATGCAGGGTGTCTTGTTCAAAAAATTTTAGTAAATATTAAACCAAGCTGGGAGTCCTTCTGAAGCTGGGGCCCTGTGCAAATGCACAGCCCATACAACCATGAAGCCAGGCACAACCCTACCCTGGGGTGAGTAATGTTCTGTGATGAGGCTCTGATTCATCCTCTGGCTATGGCTGCCTAGAACTTGTTCTCAGTAGTCTTTGACTTCACCTTCTAGAGTTCCTTTCTATCCCAATACGCTTTTTTCTATATTTAAAGACTGCATTTGGGAAAATGACCTCTTGGTTGCTAAGGACGTTTCTCAGTCTTCCTGCTTACAAAGATTGCTGGCCCAAGGATCATTTTAACATTTGAAAAGTCATTATCTTTTAGTCCAGGCTAGAGGATGTTGGGCAGTATAACTTTTATATTAGTTTCCTAGGGCTACTCTAATAAATTATCTCAAACTTGATGGCTTAAAACAACAGAAATTTTATTCTCTTACAGTTCTGGAGGCCAGAAGTCCAAAATCTAGGTATCAGTAAGGTTTCCCTTTTGGGTGCTCTGAAGGAGAATCTGTTCCATGCCTCTCTCCTAGCTTCTGGTTGTTGCTGGCAATCCTTGGCATTCCTTGGCCTATAGCTACATCACACTAATCTCTGTCTTCACATGGTATTCTCCCCCATGTGTCTGTGTCTATGTCCACATTTCCCTCTTCTTATAAGGATACCAGTCATCGGATTAGGGTTTACCCTAAAACAGTATGACTTCATCTTAACCTGATTACAGCTGCAAAGAGGCTATTTCCATCACACTATCATGGTATTTGTAATAGTATTTGGAGATGGAACATTTGAGAAGCAATTAGGGTTAAATGAGGTTATGAGGGTAGGGCCCTCATGATGTGATTAATGCCCCCTATAAAAAGAGACACCAGAAAAACTTGCTTGCCCTCTCACTCTCTGCCATGTGAGGACACAGAAAGAAGGCAGCAATCTGCAAGCCCAAGAAAGATCCCTCACCAGAGACCAAATCAAATTTTAACCCTTGCAGTGCTATAGTGCCAACCAGTCTCCACAGCATGGCATGCACGCTTATTGGAGAAGAGTAGCTGCCAAGATCTGAGCACCAGTTGCTGCAATCAGTGCCTCTGGCCCAGGAGGTTACTCCACATCTCCGATTCCTGGTGAATTCAGGGTGGTATTCTTGTCTTTAGTTTCTAGTTGTACTTTTGTGGAGGCAGTGATGCTGGGGGATCTTCTATTTCACCTTCTTGCTGGAGTCACCTATACCAATTTTTTTAGTAGTCGTTATTGGCTGTTACACTGTGGTAACAAACAACTCCAGAATCTCCATGGCTTATAACAACATTTATCTCTAAGTTATGTTATACATTGGTCATACGTTATCTGAAGATTCTGATCTATTTCATTATTATTCTCACTCTGAGACCCAGACTGATTCAGAGATGCTATATGGAACACTGTGGGCCACCATGGAAGAAGAAACAGAGAACATGATAAAGTGCACACTTTCTGTAGAAGCTTCTACCTGAAAATGACACACATTGATTTTGCTCATGTTAACCAAAGGTCATAACCTGGTTATATATAAGTTCTATAAGGCAGAAAAGTGTAAGCCTACAATGCTCTCAGGAGCAGTGAGAACAAAACATTTGTGGAGAGCCCTAATGACTATCACTAACTTTGCATGAAAAGGCAGATTACTCTACTTGTTTTGTAGTTATACCTAATTTTTGAAGGGTTTTTTTTTTATTTATCAATTTGTTATTTCCTTGAATAAATTACCTCAAAGCACAGTCATACAATAATAAGCATCTATTCTTGCTTACGTGCTTGTGAGTTTACTGGGGTGATTCTGAAGCCCATTCTGAGGCCAGGCTAAGGCCAGCCATACTCTATGGCATGTCTTTCTCATGTGGGAGGAACAGAAGTATGAGTGGGTCGAGTAGAAATAGGCAGTGCTTCTTGAGGCCTCAGCTCAGACAAGCATACTGCTACTTCCACCCATATTCCATTGACCAAAATAAGTCACTTAGACAAGATCAGCATCAGTGGGCTGGTTACATTTTTTGCATGGTTTGGGGAAGAGAGAAAATATTTGCTAAATAATCTAATCTATGTCACTAGGTATCAGGCATTCTCTAAGATTTTTACACATAGGCCTCATTTTATTCTTACAACAAACCCAAGAGGTAGATACTGTACTCTACCCCATTTTACAAAGGAGCAAATTGAGGAGAGAGAGTAACTCTTCCAATATCAGATAACTTGTAAATAATGAAATCATGATATAAACTCAGGCAATCTTATCCCATTTCCTCATATTCTTTATTTTCTATATTCTTTATATCTATCATTTCCAGACACTTTATCATACCTCTCACTAAACAAAGTCCAAAAGTTTCATTGATGGTATTCTAACTTTTTAACAACTAAAAGTAGCCCTTTTAACTAAAAAAAATCACTACTTATCAATTGGTAAACTTTCAATATTCAGTGACTGCAGAAATATAATATAGGAAAAGGCAACTACAAATTCAGTTTTATAATACTTTGCATTTTATTTATTATAGTTATATCTATAATCATTTGACAGAAAAGTAGTACGTGTATATATACATATGTATATATGTGTGTGTGTATGTGTGTGTCTGCACAAGACATTATTAATTCTGTAGACAATACTTTAAGTGCATTTAGATTTTTGAACCTTCCTAGCTATCTGAGTTCCATTAGTTGGGAATGATAGTCTGTGGTAATTCTACAATATTGTAATGTTCTTCTACATATCTCTTGTCAGTTCATATTATCATAACTCTGTATAGGAATAGAAAACTAATAACCCAGATTGAAATATTACACTGCAAACATTTGATATATAATATCTTCCTTGCCTTTGGCTCATATCGACTAACTGTTTGAGATATGATTGGATGTATACAATGATGCCTGCCCTAGTCCTAAAGGAGTAAGGAAACAAAGGGCATGATCTGACTTTTCTTTTTAAGTCATTATTTATTTTTCCTCAAAGGTAGTTAAACAGAGTTCCCTAGGTCAAATTTTATTTATAGTCAACATATCTCTTCTTCTCTCTTCAGTAACAAAAGCAAAGCTTTGAAGTCTGCAATACTTTTGTTAAAAAAAAAAAAGACAGTGAGGAAGTTAGAATGTACTATATATAGAAACCTATTTCACAGGGGGAAAAAGAGAAAAAAGGGGGTTATTTTACAAAGCTTTATGAAGAACAAGGTGGTTAGATAGAATGAAATTATGAGGCATAAGGCAGGCAAGATCCAGAATTTAGCCTTCTGGCATCATTCAATTAAAATGGAAGTCTGCACTGATGATGTTAAAAATCAATGTAAAATTTTTCAAGAAGACTGTTTTAAGTACTTTTTTTTTAGAAGTTTCTCCCTTCTTTCCTAACTTCTACATATTTTAATTTCAACTGGTATCCAAATCCATAGCTAATTTTAACATGCATATGAATGAGAGTGTTTGAACACATACATGTATACATGCACGTACTTATACACACACACTCATTTATTGGGGATATGTGGATATGATGGATTTAATTGAGACATTTGGTTTCCAAATGTGTTTAGAAGATGCTTAAAAGTTGAGCCCTGGCTTTTTAAATTTTGATGTATTCAAATTGTTACACAAGTAATTCATGTTCAATGTATGAACTTTGAAACCACCAAAAGCAAAAAGAAACAAAAATACATATGTATACCACAACCTGCAACCTATAGATAGCACTATTAACATTTATGTTAACTATTTACCATATTAATCTATAATCTTTCATATTCTTCCCACTAAATATAAATATCAATTTTTAATACACACACTATTTGCAAAGTGTTTTTTTCCTTAATAGTCACACCCTCCATACACGTTTGTCCAATTATTTCCTTAAGTTAATTTTCTGGAAATATTTGGACGGAAAGGGATGCTGGAATTAGACCACAGATTCTCCATGTGTGGTCCCTGAACCTTCATCATCAAAATCACCTAAGAACATTTTAGAAATGCAAATTCTCTGGCTCACCCCAGACCTACTGAATCAAAACCTGGAGCAGCACTCAGAAATACATGTTTTTAAAAAACTTCCCGGGGAATTTTAATATAGGCTCTAAACCACTGAGGTGGACTAAGGTCTAAAACTTTATCTTCCTGGGGTCTGTCTGTAGTCCATATAACTCTGAATTTAGCACTAAAAAATCACTTGAACTTCGTTTAGAAAGTAATCAGTATACGTGGGTGTGGGTGTGTTTTAGAGCATAAGCACAGCTTCTTCCAATCCCAATATTTTTTGTCTGAGATTATTTTTTTTTTCTAGTTTGGGTATTTAAGTTCATTGCAGTTACTTTCCTCAATATCTGATGATCCCTCACTTTCCTTAAGATGGAGAGAGCAAAAAGCTGATTATAATCTCTGTGTGCATCATTGACTGATGGATTTTACTTTATAAGGCAGGGAGCTGCATTATAGTACCCCCAGCACTACAATGGTTGACAGTATTTTGTGAGTTGAGCAGAGGGAGGAGCAGGGATTTTCAATCTTTGGTATGCAAGCAAAGTATCAGCCATTGTTAATATAACGAGAACATATTACATAGCTGGATACTTCCAGATAGCCCTTGTATATGCACTTGCTTAATTCCCCTCTCCAGGAAAATCTCCAGCCTTAGCTGACTCTAAACTGTCCCTCAGTCATCCTCTCCAGAGAGTAAACTTGGTTTTGGTCATATTGGGAAAGGAGAGTCACATGGCTACATAGGCTGTGGTAGGAGATCTTGGGTCCCAAATGTTCCTGTTTTGTTCATATAAATTCCTGGCAGAAGAATTTGGCATATGAAGAACTTCTTTCTTCTGAAAGAATAAAATTAAATTAACATCTCCAGTCTCCAGATGCCTCCTTGAAACCCTATTCATCCTTTAGCATTAATTATTCATCTATCTATCAACTATCTACCTGCCTACCTACCTATCACCTTGGTATCTCTTTTTATCACTGACTCACTTAGTCCCATTAATGACAAATTAACTGAGGTACTATGAATAAACACATCTCTAATGTTAATGGGAAGTATAACTTAAATTTCTAACAGGAAATGTTCATGGTCCACTATTTCCCTCAGTTTCACTTCCCTATTCTGTTTTTCATAATTCTCAAAATCTAAAGAAATCTCATGGCTTTTTGATTGAATGTTATCACAATTTGTCCTTCTCAGACTGTGTGTAATCTTAGGGATGAGAGTCCAGATATCCTCTGCCATTTTTGTTGCTCTCAAATATTTCTTTTCCTCAGCTTTTTAATTTCTAGGGCCTTGATCATGTTTGATATACTTTTCCATCACCTATTTTTCTCATAATAGAGTAATCTGGTTTTCGTCTCCCTGTGATTATATGCCAACCTGTCTTCTACCGACTTATTTTTTTTTTTTCTGCAAGATAAAGTATCCACATGGAAAGCTAGCTCTAAAGTTAGGATGATGACATGAAGATCTTTGAAGAAGAATAACCATGGAATTCTATTAAGATAATAATTATTTAGTGATTTACCAGTTCAGAGAATTGTTTAACCAGGCAGTGAAGGTAGAAGAAGATAAAGCATTACAGCAAAGATAAATGTCTTAAATTGTGATAATGCTCAAAAACAGAAGCGGAATCAGTATGTTAGCACTAAATATGAGGAGGAGATTGATTTTTAACACAATGAAACAACTATTAATATTAAGAAAGGTTCAAATTTGTTTCTGTTGTCAAACACATAATGCTGCCTTAGTGGTGATATGTAATGAATAAATAAGAAGAAAAAGAAAAACAATGTATTTTTAAAAATGAAAGTAAAATATGTTAAAGGAGCGATAGTTGCAAGACAAGAACACACTTCTGAAAAATACCAATTACAGGTTCAGAACATAATTTTTAGACACTGTTGGAAATGTCAATAAAATGCAAGAAAAGAGCACATTTTAAAATAAGAACTAGAAGCCATATGAAGAGAACCATCTGAGATAAAAAGGTAACAGTTTGAAAAAAGAAGAGAACAGATAAAATGGGAGATGATGAAAAAAGGGAATATTGCAAGAAAAGTTAAATATAATCAAATTCAAATATGAAGAATTAAAAAGAAAAGTTGATGCTGTGGAATATGAAACCATGGTACTAAGGGAAAATCAAATAATATCTTCTGGAATGCAGTGGAAACAGATGACACAATAAATATTATTAAAAACCAAGAGATTATATAGAAAAATGAACATAAACATACATAAATATTTTACAATTTTAAAGAAGGCATCAAAGCAAACATAATAGGAGCACTTATTAATAATATAATAGAAGAAAACTTTTCAGAGCTGCAGACATTCCTGAGTATCATAACACACACACACACACACACACACACACACATATATACACACAACCAATTAGGAATTATACCACAAATACAAGTATATTTTAATATTCATAATTTCTTAATTAATTAATATTAATTTAACAAAGATTTGATTTATTGTTGAAAAGAGCCCTCAATATTATTAAAGAATATCCTTTTAAATCAGGAGTAGATGTATATTTTCCACCATAATGAAGAGTTTTTTTCAGAAAAAGATCACTTTTCTGAAAAATACCAAATACAGAGTCTAGCATCAAGGGTACATACAATTTTGGAAGCCTCCTCATTAAAATTACAAAAAAACCCAATTATCTTCATAGATATTCATATTAGTTAAATTATGTCCTGGAATTTCCAGATGATGCAATAAAACAAAAAAAATAAATGAGGTATATATAATGGAACAAAAGTCAAACTTTTAACATCATCTCTAGACAACAGATGAAAAGTATGAGCATGGTAAGAGGTATGTATACAGACTAAATCTACAACTACGTAAGTATGCATGCTTTGTATTACTCTTTCCTTCCTGATTTTATGGATT
>CM052437.1:53745209-53811682 GCA_028533085.1 Varecia variegata
AGTTTTTAACCAGATATATTTAAAATTTTAGATATTTCTATTTTAGTTGATTTTATTTTCTACTCTTGCACTGCTAATTTTATATCACACACACAATTGAACTTCATTTTTATGTAACTTATGCTTGTGCTTTTAAAAATCTTTTCAAGAATGTTTTGTGGATTGTAAATATCACATTATTTTAGTTTTCCTATTATTGTTATTTTGGCTCAGTATGAAATTCATGGATCATAAATTTTTCACTCAGAATTCTATAGACTTGCTTTTTTGTCTTTCAACTTTTGTTTTACAAAGAAACAATTTATGAGCAACTTGTTTTTTAGTTTTTTGTGGCTAATTGAGTTTTAAAAAATGTATTTTGAACTATTTCATAACACAGGTAGTATTGGAAGACACAGAGAATTACAAAATGAACATTCTTACACCTACAATTTACCTTAAAATATGAAACAGTCTAAACTTTTGAGTTTCTGTGTGCTTTTCCTCAATTATGATGCTTCCTTTGTATTAACAGAACAGGGGGTAACCGGTAATCTTTATTTTATGTTTTTTTTTTCTGTTTTGGAGTTTAGTTTTATAAAATATGTACGTGTTGTAGAGTATTTATTGCAGTAGCCTTTACCCCCTCCGATTGGTTCATGCCATCCTGAATTCACATTCTTGGATAATTTCCTTCTATACTGATACTGGTCTAACCCCTGTGACTTGCTTTGGCTAATCACACAATAGCAAATGCCACAGAGAGATTTGCAAAGTGCTGGAACATTGTGGCTTTGTTTCTCTTGGTGATACTGAAACTTCCCAACACCCTGGAACAAATCTGGACAAGCCTGCTAGATGATAAAAGGTATATGACCCAGTTACCACCATCACTCAAATTCATAAGGAGATTCTCTATATTTTCCGCCTGTGTTTTAGAATTATGCTTTTTACATTTATGGCTTTGATTCATCTAGAATTGATTTTTGTAAGTGTTATAAGGTAGAGATAGATTGTTCTATATTTTTTCTATATGGTTAACTGTCCAGGTTAGAACACACTTATTGAATATTTCACTTTTACTTTAACACGCTGTCATAACATTTCCTTTTCATATAAAGTCTGCATCTATATTCTTTATTTCTTTCATTATTTTATTTAGCTATTCCTGTGCCAATAAAATATTGTACGAATTATTATAGCTTTACAATAGATATTGGTCTCTGATAAGACAAATTTTGAGTTGATCTTCTCAATTATATCTCTTTCCATATAAATTTTACAATCAGCATGCCAAATTTGAATAAAACCCTAATGGGGGTTTTATTGAGAATTTATTGAATATATGGATTAATTTTGATTAGTCTTTATAATTTTGAGGTGCTAAGCATGAATGCAGCATCTCTTTCTATTTCTTTAGGTCTTTATTAATACTCTTCAGTTAAGTTTTGTATATTTCCCCATAAAAATCATGCATGCATTATGTTATCTATTATAAGTACTTTTATTGATGTTTCAAATGACATATTTTAAAAACTACATTGTATAGCCATCTCTTGCTTGTGTATAGAAACATAACTGATTTTATATTTGATTTTATGTCTACAATCTTGCTAAATTTGCTTGTTACTTTCAATAATTTGTGGCTTTTTGATTGCTCTTTTTAGATGATAATATTCCCTGTAAAGAAGAATAGTTTGATTCCTTACTTTAAATTTCTTAAACCTCTTATTTCTTTTTATTGTGCCCTTGTGCTAAATAACATTTCTAGTAGTACAATGTTAAATAGAGTGATGATAGTGAGAATTCTCTTATTCTTCCTGATTTTAAAGGAAAGGCTTCTACTATTTTACCATTTTTACCATTTTTATGGTTTGTTGTAGTTTTATTTTTAAGATACTCATTATCAGGTTCAAGTATCCTTCCACTCTGCTTAATAAGGGTTTTTTTTGTTTTTTTTTTTTTTTTAATTTTTTTAGAGACAGTGTCTTGCCCTGTCACCCAGGCTGTAGTGCAGTGGCAAGATCTGAGCTCACTGTAACCTTAAACTCCTGGGCCCAAGCGGTCTTCCTGCCTTAGCCTCCCATGTAGCTAGGAGTACAGGCACAAGCCATCATACCCGGCTATTTAAAAAATTTTGGAGAGACAGGGTCTTGCTATGTTGCCCAGGCTGGTCTCAAACTCCTGGCCTCAAGTAATCCTCCCAAAGTCCTGGAATTACAGGCATGAGCCACTGTGCCCAGCCTGGGTTTTTTGTTCAATTAAAAGTATGTTAAATTTTATTTTAAAAATGTTGCACCTGTAGAGAAGATCATTTATGTTCACTTGCATTTAATCTGCTTATGTGGTAGTTTACTTTATTCGATTTTGTAATATTAGAGCACCCTGAACTTCTGAGATAAACCCAAGTTGGTCATAAACTGCTATATCTTTTATACATTTCTAGGTTTAGTTTCATGATATGTTATTTGGGATTTTATGTCTGTATTAATGATTAAGATTAACCTATATATTTTTGTTCTTATTCTAGTCTTATCTGGTTTTAATATCAAGTTTAACCAGTTTAACCTGGCCTCATAAAATAAATTGAAGATGGGAGAGGCATGTTCCTTGTTTTTTATTCTCATAAAAGAGATTTTTTTCTTTTATATTTCAACATTGGAATGATGTTTTTCTTTGACTATTGGGTGTATCTCATTTATAAAATTACTGAATTTACTATGTAGGATGGGGATTTAATTGTATTTATTGGCTTAGTTTCTTTTTTAAGAAACAACTTTATTGCAATGTAATTCACATATCATACAATTCCCCCATTTAAAATGTACAATCCAATGGTTTTTGTTAGTTTGCGGAGTGATATAACCCTCACCACGATTTTAGAATATTTTCATCACCCAAAAAAAAGAAACTCCATAAACATTAACCCCATTCTCTATTTCTCTCCCTGTCCCAACTATCCTTTCCTTTCCACCCCCTGGCCTCAGGCAATCACTTATCTACTTAAAGTCTTTCTATGTTTGCCTATTCTGGACACTTAGAAAATGTTCCTATTTATCTGTAATTCTGTATACTTTGACCAATGTCCTCCCTTCTTATTTACCTCTAACCAACTAGGCCTCTGATAACCACCATTGTGGTCTCTACTTCAACAAGATCAACTTCTTTAGATTCCACATATGAGTGAGATAATGCAGTGTTTGTCTTTCTGTGCCTGGCTTATTTCATTTAATATAATGTTCTTTAAGTTTATCCATGTTGTCACAAAGAACAGAATTTTGTTTATCTTTATGGCTGAACGTATTTCATTATGTATATATACCACATTTTCTTTACCCATTCATCTGTTGATGAACACTTAGGTTGATTCCTTATCTTGGCTATCATGAGTAATACTGCAATAAACATGAGAGTTCAGATATCTTTTTGACATACTGATTTCAACTCTTTTGGATATATACCCAGTAGCGGAATTGCTGGATCACCCAGTAGTTCTATTTTTAATTTTTTGAGTAACCTCAGTACTATTTTCCCTAATGGCTGAGCTCATTTACATTTCCACCAACAGTATAAAAAGTTTCCATTTTCTCCGCATCTTCACCAACACACTTCCTTTTGTTATTTTGATTATAGCCATTCTAACAGATGTGAGGTGATATCTCAATGTGGTTTTGATTTGGATTTCCCTGGTGATTTGTGATGTTAGCATTTTTTAATGTCTTTGTTGGCCATTTGTATGTCTTCTTTTGAAAATGTCTATTCAAGTCTTTTGCTGATTTTTAATTGGTTTCTGACTGTTGATTTGTTTGAGTTCCTTATAAGTTTTAGAAAGTAACTTTTTATCAGATGTACAATTTGGAGATACTTTCTCCCATTTATTATGTTGCTTGTGGGTTTTAATCCATTTTGAGTTGATTTTTGTAAGGTGAGAGGTAGGGGTCTTGTTTCTTTCTTCATTGTTCTTCATGTGTATAGCCAGTTTTCCCAGCACCATTTATTGAAGAGACTGCCCTTTCTCCTTTTTGTGTTCTGGAAACTTTGTCAAAAATCAGTTGGCTGTAGATGTGTGTATTTATTTCTGGTCTCTCTATTCTGTTTCATTTATCTATGTGGTTATTTTTATGCCACATATGTTATTTTGGCTATAGCTTTGTAGTAGACTTTGAAGTCAGGTAGTGTGGTACTTCTAAATTTGTTCTTTTTGCTCAAGATGGCTTTTGGCTATTATGGGTTTTTTTTTCTGTGGTTCCATACAAATTTTAGGCTGGCTTTTTTCTATTTCTGTGAATAATGTCATTGGCATTTGATAGGGATTGCATTGAATCTGTAGATTGCTTTGGGTGCTATGGATATTTTAACAATTTTATTCTTTCAATCCATGAACAAATCCATTTTCATTTATTTGTGTCTCCTTCAATTTCTTTCCTCAGTGTTTTATAGTTTTCAAACTAGATCCCTTACCACCACCTTGGTTAAATTTATTCCTAAGCATTTTATTTTACTTTATTTTATTTTTTGTAGCTATTGTAAGTGGAATTTTTTTTCTTGATTTCGTTTTCAGTTAGCTAGCTATTAGTATATAAAAATGTTACTGATTTTTTTATGTTGATTTTGTATCCTACTTTATTACTGAGTTTATTTATTAGATATAACAATCTTTTGGTGGAATTTTTAGGGTTTCTCTCTATATAAGATTATGTCATTGCAAACAGGGACATAGGAACGGTTTAACTTCTTTCTTTACAGTTTGGATGACTTTTATTTCTTTTTCTTGCCTGTTTGCTCTGGCTAAGACTTCAAGTAGTATGTTGAATAGAAGTGGCAAAAGTAGGCATCCTTGTCTTGTTCCACATCTTAGAGAAAAAGCTTTCAACTTTTCTCCATTCAGTATAATATTAGCTGTGGGTTTGTCATATAGTGGCCTTTATTGTATTGAGGCACATTCTTTCTATACCTAATTTTTGAGAATTTTCATCATGAAGGAATGTGAAATTTTGTCAATTTTATTTTTGCATCTTTTGAAATGATCATATGGAATTTCTCCTTTGTTCTGTTAATGTGAAGTATTACATTTATTTACATATATTGAATCATCCTTGCATCCATTGAGATGAATTCTACTTGAATATGGTGAATGATATTTTAATGTGCTATGAAATTGAGTTTGCTAGTATTTTGTTGAAAATTTTTGCAGGTATGTTGATTGGATATATTGGCCTATAGTATTTCTTTTTTTCTTTTTTGTATCCTTGTCTGATTTTTGTATCAGAACAATGAAGGCCTTGTATAGTGAGTTTGGAAGTGTTCCCTTCTCTTCTATTTTTTGATATAGTTTGAGAAGAGTCAAACTATTAGTATTAGTTCTTCATATGTTCTAACTCAAATACATCATGATTAGAGAATAAATCTTTATTATTACACTAATTCTTTTGAAATTGTTCATTCTTTTTTTATGGCCAGGATTTTTATTGCCAGTTTTTTCTAAATTCCACATATACTTGAGAAGACTCTCTATTTTATAAACATTTATTCTTGGTTCTATGGTAATTAGATCAATTAGCAATTATGAATTCAAAATGTAGCATGTTTTTATTAATATTTTTCCTAATCTACCAAATATTATAAGAAGCTTGTTAAAATATTTCAACTTTGGTGGCGATTTGTCAAAATTTCCTTGCAATTCTGTTAATTTTTATTCCATATATTTGGAAGCTATGGTATTAGGTACATGCTGTCAAATCTCAGGCGTTCGACTATCCAGCTAATATAGTTTTATGATTCACATCACCCAATAAAATGTAATTTTTAAATTTTCATCAATGAGGAAGAATATAGGAGATTTCTAAGTAGACCAAACCAAAACAGGATGTATCTAAATTGAATCCAATGAAGTATTGTAGCTACCTGGGTGAAATTTCACCTAGAGATTCTCATCTGATATGAAAATTAACTTATAATTCAAAGTCTAAATGCAATCTAGGTGATCATTGCCAGGCATATGTTCTAGAGTCACTGTTATAAATAAAGCTTAGTGCATTATATCAGTATTAGAGATGAGACTCTATTTGTTCACTCAGCAGGTATTTCAGGTAATTAAAATACTTTATTCAAGCATAGAAGGTAATAACAAAAATGTTTGAAAGATAGTTCCAAACAGTCTGAGGCAAGATAATTGTATCTTTAGAGAATTAGCATCTTTTATTTGAGAAGAGATTTGGAATTATTTATAATTGTTTTCTAATATTTTTGAGTTATTGTCAGAAAACCATTTTTTTGTTTTAAGATAATTAGACCTATAAGAGTAATTTATTAACCTTATAATAACAACTGTTAAAACATTTGATTAGGTAATTCACTTATCTTTCTGATTTTAAAACAAAATATTATTATTTTGCATACACTGTTAGAATATTTGAGGGATTTTTAAGAAATATTGTAGTAATACAAATTTAATTCATTATATTTGTAAAACTTATGTATGTACTCAATAAAGTTTTTTTTTTTTTGGTCAAAGGGATAATTCAACTTATCAAAAAGCAAATTGAATATTTTAAATTATGAATACAGGTTAAAAAGATTTAAGGTGTTTGAACTAACTTTGTACATTGGAACAAATACCAGATAATATCCTTTAATCTTCCCTATAGCCAGCTTTCCTCTGATTCCAGACACAAGGCATGATTATATGCCTGAATCTTCTTGTACTGTGGTCCCTAGCCCCACCCCCAGCGCACAGATTGGTATTGGTTGATGGCCTGTTAGGAACTGGGCTGCACAGCAGGAGGTGAGTGGTGGCCAGGTGAGCAAGGAAGCTTCATCTGTATTTATAGCTCCTCCCCATGCTAGCATCACTGCCTGAGCTCCGCCTCCTGTCAGATCATTGCTAGTATTGGCAATATTTAACAATATGTTACAAGAAAGATGAGCTCAGTACAAAACTGGCAGTTTTACAAGCAGAAATAAGAGGAAATAGATTTCTAGAAAGTTGAAAACTTTCAATATTGAAAATGCCAATGAATTGAATGTTCTAAACAAACCAGGGGAATTAACATATACATCACCTCAATTGTGTATTATTTCTTTGTATTGCAAACATTCAGAATCCTCTCTTCTAGCTTGTTGAGGATATGCAATAATTTATAGTTAACCATACACACTCTACAATGCTGTAGAACACCAAAACTCATTTCTCCCGTCTAGCTAGAATTTTGTATCTGTTAACCAACTTTTCCCTATCCTTCCCTCCCCTCTACCCTTCTCATCCTCTAATACCCAATTAGTCTTTTTTTTTTTTTTTTTTTGCCTGTGTTTTGAATTCATAGTCATAAAATCTTTGCCTGGACCAATGTCCTGACGCTTTCCTCCTATGTTTTCTTCTAGTAGTTTTAAAGTTTCAGGTCATATGTTTAAGTCTTTTATCTATTTTGAGTTGATTTTGGTATAAGGTGAGAGATTCAGAGATAGGGGTCTAGTTTCATTCTTCTATGTATGAATATTCAATTTCCCCTGCACAATTTATTGAAGAAATTTTTCTTTCACTAATAAATATTCTCGGCACCTTTGTCAAAAATGAGTTGGCTACATATCTGTGTATTTATTTCTGGGCTCTCTATTCTGTTCCATTGGTCTATGTTTCTGTTTTTATATCAATACCATGCTGTTTTATTGACTATAGCTTTGTAATGTATTTTGAAGTGTGATACTGTGATACCTCTAGCTTTGTTGTTTTTGCTCAGGATTGTTTTGACTACTCCAGGTATTTTGTGGTTCTATATGAATTTTAGGATTATTTTTTCTATTTCTTTAAAGAAATTCAGCTAGATTGTTGACCTTGAGGTAATTTGCTTGAGAGAATAAAACATTGTGAACTTTACCAATGTTAACTTGATTTTTCTTTAGCTTGCAACTGCAATTAATTTTAACTGATACATAACTTCCATAAAAGCATTACATTTATATTTTTGTTTATGAAAAATTTTTATAATAAACAAATTTAAGCACACGCACACACACACACACACACACACACACACACACACACATTATTAGGCTGCCCAGGAAATATTCCAAAGCATTGCCAAACATAGTTAACAGAGTAAACCTCTGCTGCTACTTTCTGAGACAAGGTATATAGGGTAGTCCTTGTGAAGAACAGTTTAATTTCAAATCAATTGCCTACTTTTTGGATTTTCTACTTGCAGATCAATGTGAAACAAATGCTTATTTCCTTGGTCCACATCATCTTAATATGCATGGCATACTTTGTCTAAGCTGTAGTGTCATGAGCCTCTTGGTGTGCTTCTATTTTATAGGTTTTGAAAATAGCTTCCCATATCTTTTCAGGTAGTTCTTAAGGTACTTTAAAGTAAAGTTCATGTATGCCACATAAGTAGCTTGTGTATTAAGCCTGGCCATCCCTGCCTTCCTTCAGATTGGATGACAATCCATCTAGCATTTTTCCATTGATGTGATAATAGGAAAACAGATGAAAACAGGCTTCATTGTGTGTGTGTGTGTATACACATACACACATATATATGTATATATTTATATACATATATATAAAATCTAGAAGGATATCAAGATGTTAATATCAGTTAATGTCTGGGCATTTGGATTATGGGTGTTTACGTGTATTTCCAATTTGTTCCACAGTGAGCATCTATTACTTGAGTAAGAAAAAGAAGATGTTAAAAGCAAAAAGCCCCCCCAAAACAAATAAAAAATCCCAATTTCAATGACAACACATTGCTTGAAATTAATGCATTCTTTAACCTACCTGCAGAAAATCCAATTACAATAAAACTATGTCATCTTTTACTTCACCAGCTAAAAAGCTCTAGAATCTGACATTTTTAAAGATGCCCCCTAGGAATAAGTTCTCAATCAACCCCAACCTAAACTAAATCTAATTTGAAAAGAGCCAAGCTGGGATTTAGGGATATATTTGCTAGAGTAGTGTTACTCAATTCTCTTGATGATATTTTTGATGAAAAATTATGTTCTTTCTGTTTCTGACAGGGTTTATAGGCAGACAGCAGTGGTTTACATGTTTAAGTTATTGTCATTGTAGTATATAACAGAATATTGATGCTAGCAAAAAATTTAAACATTAACCAATACTTGAAAATTAAAACAAACACATATTCACGAGGGTCCTATAATTATAAATATTTCAAAAAATCAAGAAAATTGTTATTATATGTTAAAAGTAGAACCTGGAAAAAGATCCATAAACAAATAAATAGTGAAGTCTAATTAATGATGTACATGTGGAAGTTTTTATGGGTCAAATGTACTGATGTCTGAAACATACTTTGAAATGCATTTAATAAATAATGTACATGGGTGGGTGGATAGTCAAATAGACATGTGATAAATCATATCTAGTGACATATTAATTGCAGCATCTATGGGTGGGTATATGGGTGTTTGCTATAAAATCATTTCAACTGTTTTGTAGGTTTGAATATTCTCATAATAAAATGCTAGAAAAAGTAGAAGATAGAACACTTTTAAATGTTTAGTATATATTTGTTGACTGACAAGGAGAGCCTAGAATGAAAATATATACTACAACTTTACTCACATTGAAATACTTTAGGTATGCACTGAATATTTCTTTAATCATGAGATATAAATTTTGTTTTTAAATTTATTTTTAATATTTATTAAATACTCTCTGCTTTACTTTGAATACTTCATTCTCATGAGAAGAAATAAGTACTATGATTATTCTGTTTTTACAGGTGAATGAAGTGAACATTATGGTAATAATCAATAGAATTGATAATTTAACCCAAGAAGTCTAGATCAAAGCCTGCGTGGTTGGCCACAATGCTCTTCAACTTACAATTGGCTATGTCCCAATAAGCCCATCGTTAGTTGAAAATATCATAAGTTATAAATGCATTTAATACACCAATAAACCCATTATAAAGTCAAAAAATCATAAGTTGAATCAATATAAATCTAGGTATTTTTCAATTTATGATAGGGTTACATCCAAATAAACCCATCGTAAAATTGAAAAATTGTTTAAGTTGACCCATGGTAAGTTGGATACCATCTGTACTTCTTTTTGCTACAGTATAAAAGTTAAATGTGTATTAGGCTTATGTATTTATATTGACAAGGCCAAATATAGACCTTTCTCCTTTTGCCTAAACTTGCTGGCAAGGCCAGACACAGACTCTTTCACTTTTCAATCCTACCCAACTTTTGGTTCTTTGTTTCATGAGTGAATAGCTAAGATTAGAACTCCTTTCCTCAAAACTAGCTAGACATAGAGATAAATTTTCCTGTTCATCTGACTGAGACTTTTTATCAATGCAAAACAACTTTAGCTATGAATCCTTCCACCTGTAACTACCTCTTATAAAAATCTAAGGCAAAATCACCCTGCCAGGTACTCATCTTTGGATCTGAGGTAGTATTATTGCAACAGCCTGAATAAAATCAATTTCCTTACTTGTCTTGTTTTTGTCTTTGGTAGCATTAAACTATTTTTATTTATGAACATATAATAAAAAGAAAGGTAGTTAAACTTGGTCATTATAGTTAATAATCTCAATTCTGCAACTAACTAGATATTGTATATCTATATCTATATCTTGTAGGGCTTCTTAGCCTCCATAATCATGGCTCCAGATTCTGGTCCTAGAATCTGCTGTCTGCAAGCTGAAGACCCAGGAAAGCTAATTGTGTAATATAATTCAGTCCAAGTCCAAAAGCCCGAGAACCAGAGGAGCTGATGGTGTAGCTCTCAGTCCAAGGATAGAAGAAGATGAAATGAAATTAGATGTCCCAGTTCAAGTAGCAAAGCAGAAAAAAAGAGGGTGGATTCCCCCTTCCATCATCTTTTGTTTTATTCAGGCCTTAGATAGATAGATTGGATGATGTCTACCCTCCTGGGCGAAGCATCAGTCTGCTTTACTGAATCTACCAAGTCAAATGCTAATCTCATCTGGAAACACCCTCACAGACACACCCATAAATAATGTTTAATTTGGGACCCTGTGGCCAAGTCGACACATAAAATTAACCACCACACTAGGTATATGGCCTTGAGCAGATGGCAAAATCAATGAATGACACTCTAAAAAAAAATCTAGATAATGACAGATTGTATGTTCAAGGCCTCAAATAACTGCATGAAATATTTTACTATAAGAAATTTACTATACTTGTATATTCATTGCATTTTATTTTGTTGGCTTGCTTTGGTGTGCCTGTTTTGCTAGATTCATAAATAATATCATTAGACCCTGTTCAAAAAACTGGTAAAGAGAAATTACTTGATTTTGTGATCCAGGCATACAAGTGGTTGCTGTTTTTTTATCTTATTTTTAGGGTATGAATATCCATAATAACTGTGGCAGGATGATTATTAGAATGCATACATATGAGTACTCATAAATATAAATGCATTATTTTTAATGATTGGATTATAGTGTGTTATATCTACTGTTTTTGAAATTAACACTATTTTAGAAATATCTTTGCTTATGTTTTTATTGGTAATATCAAATAATATAGTACAAAAATAAAATGAGAGAAACCCACATATTTACCATTCAGATTAAACAAGTATTAACATTTTGTCACATTTACTCCATAGTTTCAGGACAAAGGATACTTCAGGTAGACATTACAGTCTCTCCCCTCCTTCATAACCTACTCATTTTCCACAATCAACAGAGCTAGGAATTCTGCTACATTAGGATTAAACTTTGTGATCAGTGGTTTTATATTTTCACAACATTGTATGTCCTTTTCATCCATGTGTTATATCTTTGCTATTTATGTTAAGCTTTCTTTTTATTTCTTTTATACCATGCTTACTTGGAAGTTATCCATTACAGTTCTATTATTTTAGAAAATGTGCACATGTTGACCTAACTGTACCCCAAATTAATCAATATCTAAAAATAAAATGACATTTTATTTTTTTAAATTGTCAATATTTTTCTCATAAATGGGATTAGTTTTTAATCTGATCGTTTGACAGGTTTTATTTATTACATAATAATTGTTTTCTTTATGTCTTTTGCCCTTTTTGGCAAGAGAGTGTTAATCTTTATATGATTTAATTTTTATATGATTTGATATAGAAAAAGTTATGAGCCGTTTGTATGCCATGTGTGTGAAGCTGTCTCACTGCATAATGGTTACTAATCCCTGGGAAGGACTCCCACTGCATGGAGGATGGCAAAGACCATCACTATGCCAACCACCAGGAACAAGAGTCTAAATACTTCAGCCCACTGCATTTTGGGATGCCATTTCTATCAGTTACACAAGTCTAGTGAGACAGAACACTCACACACAAGTTAGGTGAAGAAACTTTATTACTTACAGACAGGCAACAGGGACAGTAGAAATCTATGATTTGTGGTGAGTCGGATGTCCAAGGCTCAGGAAAGCGTCCCAGGGCAGATGGAATCTCCTTTGCACGTTCCCTACTTGCACTGCAGCTGAGGAGCTCCAGAAAGCAGTCCACTCTGGGTTTTATACCTCAGGGCTCTGTGACATGCTGGGCTAAAGTGTTGTAGGACATCCTGTTCTAGGAGGGACAGAACATAGTCTTTATCTCATAATGTTACATTCCCAGCACATTCTACAGTTATTCTTGAGAGCTACAAGTGAAAAAGGGGTAGGAAGCGGTTCAGCCTAGGGCCATTTGAAGAACTGTGCTGCAATATGTTTTGCAAAAATCACCTTTGTTTTTTCTTGGTCCTTTATTTGTTCATGGTATTTCATTCTATGCAACAATGCCATTTTTATATAGTTAACTTTCTCATTGCATTTGTTTTATGTTTTGTTTGTATGTTTACAAAGGCCTTGGCCATTTGAAAATTATATAAATATTTACCTGTGTTTTATTTTAGCACATTTATCATTTCTGTAAACCAATAAACTTTCAATTAATTTTGGATTTTTCTTAGTGTATGGTTTAATGAAGGCGTATAGTATTCTTTGTATTTCTTGTGATTAATTGGTAGTCTTACACAATTTTTGAAATAATCCAACATTTTTTTCATTGTTTTAAAATTTTATATTTATCAAATGATAAATTCTTTCTGAACTCTATGTTCTATAACATTGTTCAGCCTATTATTCTACCTTTATTTCTCTACTAATTTTGTAACGATATAACTTAACATTATTAGTGTAAATTTCAGTTAGCTATTTTTTTAAATTTCTTTTTGAATCATATGTACAGATGAATTTGGATTCATTGTGTCAAGTTCCAAAAAATAATATTTAGAAATTTGATTGGAAACAATTTATCAATTATTTGGAGAAAAACAGACTTTTAACAATATAAAATTGTCCTATCAAGGAGCATGATTTATCTCTTTATTTGTTTAAATCCCCTTATCACATTTTGCTTTATCTTCTCTTTCTTACTTCTTGTTTGTTATTTATAATTATGCCTTTACCTGGGTTTAGAAAGGGATCACTGCTCTCTTCATTGGGATTGTTTTCCATCAAATTGCTAATCCAAAATAGAATTTGATAGGAGCCACCAATGTGGCTGTTCTGAAATTCTCATTAAAATATGCCTGAAGTCACAGAAAGAGGCAAAAACTCATAGCAACATGCGAACAAAGACCGACAGCCTGATGCTGGAATCTGGGAGGAATTGTCACTAATTATAAGGTAGATGGAACAGTAATGAGCATTACCTTTAAAGGCTTGGCATATGATATTCTCTGACTTTGAGTCAAGAAATAGACACCTTCTGAAAAGATGTAGGAGGCTTGATGGAATTGACAATATAAATATTAAAACTTCTATAGAGGTTTTATGGCTTACTTTCTATCTGTTCCTGTCTCAAAGCTCCCGAGCCTGTACTAGCAGAACCCTGGGCATTCATTCACTTATCTTCCCCTCAGGCAGTTATGGCGCTGTGCCTCCTCCTCCAGCTCTTCTCCTTTTTATGGCTCTACCACCCTGCTCAAATTTCATCTAGTTGGAGGTGTAGAGTAGTGGAAAAGAATTTGCCCCTGCGTGTATTTATGTGTTTATGTATGTGTCTGAATGTGTGTGTGTTTTGGAATTATGAAAAAGCCCGGCGATGTGACCATTTTGGGAGACGCTGTCCACATGACAGAAGTGTTATTTATGTGGGTAGTGAAAAACACTATCCTGTTCCAGGGCATGGTAAGAAAGTATTTTTTTCTATGGAAGTATTTTTTTAAACTGCTTTGCGGTCGAGTTTTAGGAATAATAAAATTAAGAGCTCTCATCCATCATTTAAAATAGAATAATTCAATGCACTGAAGTCTAAAAACTAAGCCTTTTATAAACAGCCTATGTTGATAAACTAGAAAAATCAGTAATTGGACATTTTCCTACTGGATTATCTATGATCTTATTGCATTTAAAACATAACATATTTTTCATTCCTAAATGCAATGCAAGAAAAGAGCAAAAACGTTAGAGCAAATAGTCTATCTTATCCAGATAAATCCAACCACTACTAACAGTCACCATGCTCAATTTTTTAAATTTTTAATATTGTCTACTTAAAATGCATGTGAGCAAATGCATATTTGCAAAGAGAAGGAAGTATTGCTATACCTGATCTTTTACAGGAACAAGATACTAATGAGGATGAAAAACAAAAGGGTGTTCAGGTGGAAAAGTGCTTTGAAAACAGGCAGCCCCTCTTTCCAACCCTAGTTAAAAAGTCACAAACATAGGCACATATTTGGGGATCCTGAGGCCTAGGGGCATTACAAGAGTTTTGTGGGTGCCAGGATTTAATGGTAGTGTTACAGGCACGCAGGTGGTTTTTGCCTCAGCTGATAAAACATCATGTATACCTCTCTGGATGCCACCTGGTTTTCTCTTACAGAGAATACAGAAGAGTTGTTGTAGGTGTGTCAATCTGTCTGGTGCCAGCACAGATCTATGCAATGTCCATAGTGAACACAATGCAATGGCCATAGTGAACGCACTTTAGTGGTTGGAAAGGGTATACAGCCAATTCACCAGACTTTAGCCTTGTTATTAGCAAAGGCCAATAGGCTTATTGCAGTGGGAAGTATACACCTTCTGAAATTTTCTTAGCGAAGCCCCAGAAAACTGATTCACTGGAGTATGAAGACTTGGGACAATCTTTGTCATATCAGCTTTTTGTAACTTCGTGTCTTTTGTTGATATCAGTCACACATTAGGGAATTCTCTACCTCTACTTCTTTTTTCTTAATGAAAAGGATGAAGCAATCCCACAGAAACACCTCCAGGTAAATCTTTTCTTGGATATGGACAAGACAGGCCACACACACAAAAAAATCTTAAAAATGGTGAAGTAATATCCATAGTCTTGGCAATAAAGACAACTTTGCAATATGCACACCAATAGGTTCACAATCTTGATGTTATCTCGTTCCAGATTCATATTGGCTCAAGTCATCATGACTTAGCTCAGGCTTAGCAAAAGCCCTCTTTAGAGTCTGGGATAGGACTGCATTGCAGGAACTTGTTAGTCTCACTGATTGATTTCCAGACGCAGCTGTCCAAGAGGAGCTTTGAAAATTTAGACATTTTGCCAGCTCTCTCTGGAGGAGAAGGGATAAATTTCTGGAAGACAGGTTGGCAACAAGTAGGATTCATAGCCTCACAAGAACCAGGGGGCCACAGAACAACAACCATGAGCTCAAAGGCTTTATGGAGCCTTGGTGTCAGCCTCCCCAGGCACATCCTCTGGAAATGTCTTTGCAAATAATAAGTACTAAAGAAATCAAGGGCTTCTCGGACTCTGTCCTGCTTATTAAGACATTTTCTCTTAGTTCCTAAACTAGTCTTTTATGTATGTATGTATGTATGTATGTATTTATTTATTTTTCATTATTGCAAAATATTACTGGGTTACAAATGTTTTTGGTTACAGGGATTGTTTTTGTTATGCTTGAGTCAGGGTTATAAGCGTGCCCATAACACAGATAGTGTTCATTGTACCTGTTAGGTAGGTTTTTGACTATACCCTCCTCTTACCTCCCTTCTGCTTGATTTCCACTGAGTTTTACTTCCCTCTGTGCACATGTGTGCTCATTGGTAAGTTCCAATTTAATAGTAAGTACATGTGGTGTTTGTTTTTCCATTCTTTAGATATTTCACTTAGGATAATGGTCTCCAGTTCTAACAAATTGTTGCAAAAGGCCTTAATTCATCCTTCTTCATGGCTGAGTATTCTTTCATAGTATACATATATCATATTTTGTGTTAACCCACTCATAAATAGATGGACAATGGGTTTGAATCCACATCTTTGCAATTGTGAATTGTGCTGCAATAAACATTCAAGTGCAGGTGTCTTTTTGATAAAATGAATTTTTTTCCTTTGGGTAAATACCCAGTAGTAGGATTGCTGGGTCAAATGGTAGGTCTATTTTTAGTTCTTTGAGGAATCTCCATATCCTTTTCCATACAGGTTGTACTAATTTGCAGTCCTACCAACAGTGTATAAGCATTCCTTTCTCTCTGCATCTACACCAGCATCTATTGTGTATGGGCTTTTAAATAAAAGCCATTCTAACTGGGGTAAGGTGATATCTCATTATGGTTTTAATTTGCATTTCCCTGATGATTAGTGATGTTGAGCATTTTTTTCATATGTTTGTTGTCCATTGATTTATCGTCTATTGAAAAGCTTTTCTTCATGTCTTTTGCTCACTTTTTAATTGTTTTTTTTTTTTGCTGATTTGTTTGTGTTCTTTGTGTATTCTGGTCATTAGCTCTTTATTGGATGTATAGCTTGTGAATATTTTCTCCCATTCTGTACGTTGTCTATTTTATCTGTTGATTATTTTCTTGGCTGTGCAGAAGCTTTTTAATTTAATTAAGTCCCATTTATTTATTTTTGTTGTTACTGTTATTGCCATTGGGATCTTCTTCATAGACTCTTTGCCCAGGTCAACATCTAGAAGTTTTCCAACATTTTCTTCTAGCATACCTATGGTTTCATGCCTTACATTTAAATCTGTGAAAACTCAAAAACATAGAGGAAATGGGCAAATTCCTGGAAACACACAACTTCCTAAGACTTAATGGAGAAGAAATAGAACTCCTGAACAGACCAATAATGAGCAATGAGATTGAAGCAGTAATAAAAATGCTTCTGACAGGAAAAAGCACTGGACCAGATAAATTCACAGCCAAATTTTACCAGACCAAAGAAGAGCTGGTACACATACTGTAGAAATTATTCCATAGCATTGAGAAAGAGGGAATACTCCCCAACTCATTCTATGAAGCCAGTATCACCTTGATACCAAAGCCAGGAAAGGGCATAATACAAAAAGAAAACTATAGACCAATATCCCTTATGAATATAGATGCAAAAATCCTCATTAAAATACTAGCAAACCAAATTCAAGAGCACATCAAAAAAATAATCTACCATGAATAAGTGGGCTTCATCCCAGGGATGCAATATATGGACATCAATAAATATAATTCACCACATAAACAGACACAAAAACAAAGACCCATATGATCATCTCAATAGATGCAGAAAAGGCATTCAACAAAATTCAGTACCCTTTCATGATAAAAAAAAAAAAAACCCTCAACAAACTAGGCATAGAAGGTACATATCTCAAGATTATAAAAACCATATATGACCAACCCACAGCCAACATCATATTGAATGGAGAAAAGTTGAAAGCATTCTCACTAAGAACAGGAACAAGACAAGTGTGCCCACTGTCACTACTTCTATTTAACATAGTGCTGGAGGTCTTAGCCAGAGCAATCAGTCAAGAGAAAGAAATACAGGTTATCCAAATTGAGAAAGAGGAGGTCAAACTATAGCTTCTTTGCTGACAATATGATCTTATAGCTAGAAAACCCCAATGATTCCACCAAGAGTCTCCTGGAAATGATAAGTAAATTCAGCAAAATTTCAGTTTACAAAATCAATGTACACAATCAGGAGCATTCCTATACACCAGTAACAGTCAAGCTGAGAGTCAAATGAAAGACTCAATACCATCCACAATAGCAACAAAGAAAATAAAACATGTAGGAATATAGTTAGCAAAGGGGGTGAAAGATTGCTACAAAGAAAACTAGAAAACACTGAGGAAACAAATAGCAAATGACTCAAACAAATGGAAAAACATGTGCTCATGAATTGGTAGAATCAACATTGTTAAAATGTCCATACCACTCAAAGTGATTTACAGATTCAATGTAATCCCCATCAAAACACCAACATCAGATTTCACAGTCTAGAGAACATAATTCTATGCTTCATTTGGAACCAGAAAAGAGCCTGAATAGTCAAAACAATCTTAAGCAAAAAGAACAAATCTGGAGGCATCACATTACCAGATTTCAAACTATACTACAAGGCTATAGTAACCTAAACAGAATGGTATTACCAGAAAAATAGAGACATAAACCAATGGAACAGAACAGAGAACTCAGAAATAAAACAATCCACATACAGCCAACTGATCTTTGACAAAGCAGATCACAATATACACTGGGGAAAAGAAGCTCTATTTAATAAATGGTGCTGGGAAAATTGGATAGCTACATGCAGAAGAGTGAAACAGGGCTCCTAACTCTCACCACTCACAAAAATTAATTCAAGTTGGATAAAAGACTTAAGTGTAAGCCAAACTAGTCTTTTATACTCTCCTTTGTCATGCTATAACCATGTTTCCTCTTTGCCAATTGTTCTCTGTTAGTCTCTGCCAATAGAGGCCAGTAGAGAGAGATTTGAAAGTACAAAAGATAAGAGATTTGTGCCCTCCTATTTCCTGTTCCTTTGAGCATCACCTAGAATTGCTTCTTTACCCCTCAGCAGTAGCTCATTTCTGTAATGGAGATTGATTCCAGTCTGCAATTTCTCCATCAATTTATAGACCCAGCTTCATTGTGCCCACTTCAGAGACATCATTATCTACTAAGAAGCATTCCCTTCTTAGCAATCTGCGTCCCAGATCCACAGGACCTCACCTTTAAAGTTCCAAGTTTTAATATTAATAATTCCAACTTCTTCCTGTTGTTTCATCATCCCTAGGGATGGAAGCTACATCCTGTAGTTACTGACTAGGTGGCTTCTGTCTCTTGATTAGCCTTTGACAGATACGGACTCTGGAGCATGGAATTTTGGAAGCTCCTATTCCCCCACTTTCAAGGATACATAAAGCAAAGTGTAGCATGTTATCTTTTAATGGAATAGATAGGCTCAGGGGGGTTGGCAGGCACCCCAGGGATGGATCCTTGGAATGTAGAGGGTTTTGTGAGCATGCTGAGCAGGGGAGAGTACAAGGAATCACTGAAGGGTAGGAGAGAGGTACTGAACCTTAATGAGGGTGACTTGATGAAACCCCCAGCTTCTTGGTAACATGGTGCCCCCCTAGGCCACACCATTGGTGGGACCATCTTGATTGGTCCAGGATCATTCAGGGGGGGCAGTGGTAGATCCTCAGGTGGGTGGGAGGTGGGCAGAGGGTTCCTGGAGGTTAGGCCTGGTCTCTCTCTCCCATCTGGTTCCAGTTTCTTGAACTACTAATGGGAGAAACCAACTGAGGAGACAGAAGTCAGAAAGCTGGGTTCAGCCCAGAGCTGGGATGTGTGTCCCTGTATACAGATCAAGAATACCCTGACTTCCACTCAGGGATGGCCCAGGGGAGGCTCAGAGGTCTGGACATGGTGCCCCCACAGACTGGATATGTCTCTGTTGAGGCAGTAGGAAATGCTAGCCAGGCTGACCTCAGTTGCTACCCATACCACACCACTGTTCCCAGCTGTTTTGTCCCATCCCACATCCTTAAACATTTTACTTTGTTATTAATTTGATTGAGGTTGGCTTTAGTCAACAGAAGTTTTAATATTAAATAGAATGTAGACTATATAAGATGCCAAATAGAATAGGCTTACCCTAGAATGTTGGCTCCTGACACAGAGACTGTGTTTCCAATGCCTAAAATAGTGTCTGGGTGTTCCATGAAATAACCACCAGACAAGTTATCCTTGAACATATTCAATGTTAGTAATCTTTTTACTATAGCTCTTTCAATTGCTTATAAATATTTATCTTTGTTATAGATACAAAGCAGGAAATAAAATTCTCATGCTATACCACAATCCAGAGATAATTTTTATACTCTCTGAGATATATATTATAAAAAAGTATATTTAGATACATTTGACATCAATGGGCTTGTGTCTACCTATTATTATTTTGGCTTGAATTTCACTTGATATATAATAATTTTCATTAATGGCATTAATATTATTTTAATACTAAATAATAATTAATAGCTAATTAATTTAATTATTAATTTTTAATATTATATTAACATTAATTTAATGTTATACCAATATTAATATTCAACAATTTAATTATTAATTATTAATTTAATTAATAATTTAATAATAAAATAATAATTAATATTATTTTATAATAATTTTAGTGGTTACATAGGATTTCATAGTATTTAGATATATCTTGTTAATTCCTTAGGTATCTAGGTTGTTTATATATTTTTAATATAAACAATTATTCAATGACTATTTTTAAAGCTAAATCTTTGTAAATCTTCATGTATATTTCTTTAGGATAAATTTTCAGAAAGGAAATTTCTAGGTAAATAGGTATCAGTTTTTGTAAAATTATTGATTTGCCTTATAATTGTTCCATGCAATTTCTGAACTACCTCACTCTCCTGGTACTAGCACATGAGAGTGCTCGTTTCTCTGCCTCTCAAGTCCTGGGTCTTAGAATTTAAAAGCACCATTGCCAATTTGAGAGGTGAAAGACTCTTTGCTTATTTTGTTTACATATTTAAAATTAGAAGTCTGCAGTATTTTTTCTCTCTGATATCACTTCTTCATTTCTTGTGGCTCTACCAAAATAAATCCTATTGATTATTTTATTCTCTATTGGTGCCTAAGACTTTATTTTTAATTTTTACTTTCTTTATTGCTGGCTTATTTTCAACATATAAAATCTATATTCTGGATCTTTCACAGTATCATCAGTCATAGTTATATTTTAAAAATAACTTTGGATTGTGGATTTAAAGAAGATATATATATAATACATATAGTATGTTCATGAATAATAATAAGTAAGTTTAAGATAAGCAAGAGAAGTGAGTCATATAAAAATAATAGTAGGAAAAAAATGAAACTAGGGATGAGGTCAGTATCAAAACAGGCTGAAAATTGGTATACATGTCCTAGAAGTGGGCAAATAATTTGAGTTTTTACTTTCTAGAATACATCATGAAGAGGGAGCTTTAATAAATTACATTTGTAAGCCTCATAAAAATGTGTTATTGAAAAGCTACACAAATATTATTAAACAGAGAAGTCACCACTCAACACAAAAACACATACTTGGACCCCCATGAAGAAAACAATATATAATATTCAATACAATCAGTTTCTTTTCCAAATATACTCTATAGGTGATACACTAAGGTTTCACAGGCTATCACTTCCTAACCTCAGGAGTCAAGATCACAGAGTGCCTGATCCAAAGCCCAGGTTGTCACAGTTGCTCAGCTCTGGTGGGCCAATTTTCTCAAGGTCGCTAGCATTGCTCCAAAACTTTTTCGTGGTCCAACCATTTACATGCTGTAAGGGACAACTGAACTAATTTAGCCACATTGTTTCTGAGATGTTCTAGCTTAAGTCAGAGACAAATTTTATAGAATTGTATATGGAGGGCAATGATTAAGGAAATCAGTTTTCTTAATTAGTGCCCAATCCTTAATTGGTGCCCAAGCCCTTCTTATCCAATGTTTACACCCTTTAAATGTAGGTTTCTTAGAAAATCATAAATTTCCTCCCCTTGATATTATTTATTCAACAAATATTTTAGAGTGCCTACAATGTTTCTGGTAACATGCAGGGGTTGGAGTAAAATAGTGGTAAGTTGAGATCTTCTAAAAGCACATAACTGGGGTCCAAACCTGTGGAGGAAGGTCATAGAAGGCTTCCCCAAGGGAATGACCCTTTGACTGAGGCAGCCTGAAGGATGATGGGTCCAGGTGAACTGGTGAGAGGTGAATTCCAGGCAGAGGGGATGCTGTATGAGGAGGTGGTGAGCAAGAAGGAACTGACAGAGACCCCAGGTGGCTGCAGTAAATGGAGTGAGGGAGGTAGACATTCGATGAGGCTGTAGAAGCAGACAGGGGCCAGATCACAAGGTCTGTGTCTCAGGCTAAAGATTTCAGATTTTTATGAGCAGAAGAAGCCACTCATACACTGTAAACAGAAGCATTTTGTTGTGATACTTATACTGTAAAAACATGAATGTGGTAGCTATGAGGAGACTAGATTGGATGGAGAGGAGACAAGACTGGTTAGTAGGAGCTGAGTTGCTGGATCAGAAAGAGAATGTGATGGGTTTTGCTAGATTGGTGGGAATAGAGATAGAGAGAAGTTGATAGATTTTAGATACATCTTGGAAGAGGAATCAAAGCCATCACTTAATGAGAGATGCCTGGATTTGGGAGGTGAAAGGGCATATCCAGAGTCCCTCCATGTGGTTCTGTCATGAACAAACAGACAGTGGCATTGGCTACTAATCGGAAAACACTAATGTGGGAGGAAAATTTAAAGATGGTTTAGTTTTGGACATAATTATTTTTGAGAGGCTTTAGATAAATTTGAGTGGAGATAGTAAGATATGAAGTGTATGTAGATTATAAAGGTTGAGCATCAGAGATGAGGTATGCATGGGGCTTGTGGTGATTAGGAGAAATAAGCTTAACTAGGAGAGAGTGTGGAACAAGTACAGAATGGGAATAGAACTAGAGTGAGAGCAGCCTAGGCCTGGGCACAGACTCCTGTGACAGGCGTGGCCAGAGGTAAGAGGGAATGAGGAGAGTGTATGGGTGCAAAGAGTGTTCTGTTGATTTCTCAAGAGCACTGTGGTTAGTGAGTTAGGAAGATGGAGAATAACAAGGGCTCCTTCTCTTTAGCAGCATGGGAGTTATTGATGGTTCTAGTAAGAGCAGTCTTTGAAGGTCAAAGTAGATGAAGGAGTATGTGATTGGTAGGAAGAGCAAACGGCATACATAGATATTCTTTGAGAGTTGCTTCACCTTGAAATGGAGTTAAGATATTGGAAGGTAGCTTGAGGGGATTGTAGGATTCAAGGAAAGCATTTTTAACGTGGGAGATGCAGAGCACATTTGATATTTAAGTGGAAAAATCCAAGAGAGGGTGGCAGGAGACAGAAGGAATAACAGCTGAGCAAGGTCCCTGAGAAGGTGATAGAGCACACAAACCAGGTATGAGCCTTTGATGGGAGGAGGAAAACCACTTGTGCACAAGAAATGATGGAGCAGAGATGAGTATAGCTTTGTAGATGTGGTGGAGGGAATTTGAAGGAGCTTCCACCTGTGACTTCTACCCTTGCTATGAAGAATGAGACAAAGTAATCTAATAAATTAGGAAGAGAGAAGAGGGAGTAGAATTGGAGAATTGAAGGGAATGGGGAAAGTAGGAACAATTGTTTCCAAACACTCCAGAGAGTGATGTTATGTAAATTCGTTTTGCTTCTTCATTTTTTTTTTCTGAATTTGATTTAATTTATATTACTTTTAGAAACAAACTTTCTTTAAACTTGAGGGAAAATATAATAACTATTTGGGGAATATTTTTAGTTTTATCCTGTGGCCAGGGATCCAAAGTGGTATTTTTCATTTTTACTTTTATAAATAAATATTTCTTTTCATAATTTCACCTAAGTTTGTATATCTATCACTGACTTACCAATCATCTACTCATCATTCATCCATTATACCTATTTATATTTAAATAAGCTAGTAGCAATTTTGAAAATAATAAAAAAAATTAGTAAAAAATAAAAATTTCTTGTAGTCAATCAATGAGATTTTTGAAGATATTTTTTCCCCTTAACATTGAAGACTAAAAACACTACAGGATTCTCTTGTTTTAAAAAAAAATTTGCCATCAAAGTCCTAAGGCCTCTCTTGATTGTTTTCCTAAATTTGTGGGAGCTGTACTCATATTGTTGATTGGTAATTTAAGCTTAACATTTCAGCACATTGATCTTCTCAAGAAATTAAAATGGTACATTTTTTCCCCCAGGGACCATGCCCCATCACTACCTTGTTTTGGTACATTAGGACTTTCATGCTCACCTGCAAAAGAATTCCTTCTCTGTCCTCTAGAGAGACTCATTTTATTTTTAATGACAGTTTTTTAAAATTTATTCCTGACCAAACACAATGCAGCAAGATGGAAAAAAAAAAATATTTGCCACCGGGATTGGCTGATTGTCCTTTTTAATTAGCCAGATTAAAAAGATAATCATCTGTAATTACACAGCATTAAAAAAATGCTGAAAATCCTTTGAAGTCCTTCATTAGTTAAATGCCCTTCTTATTAGCAGTATCCATTGACGTGCCCTTGTTGCCAGTTCACAAGGATTGCAAGCTCTTTAAGTCTATTGAATCTTACAGCTAAGCTGTGCCTTAGATGAGATCTAGTGCAATTCTCTCAATTTTTCTTAATGGGAAAGCTGAGGATTAAAAAGGGAAATGAATTACTAGAAGTCAGGGTAGAGATTGGTCTCATTGCAATATCTCAAGCCTGGCACATAGTAATTGCTCAATAAATAATTTTGAACTCTCTGCCATAAAAATTTACATCTCCTGTCATCTAGATGCTGTGATAATGGTAGGGAATCCCTGGATCCTCATGTCTGTGCTTTACCATGGCTCCATTTGGTATGTATGGTGAGATGCACAGGAATGTCCACATTACATCTGTGGTCAGAAAGATTTTTCCTATTGACTGATTTTATCATGAACGTTAAAAAGCAATATTGGGTAAAAAAAATCTGGAGGTAGGGTATAAATTCTTGATATTTTTAATTCTTGCCTCTTCTAAAAGCTTGCAAAAAATGGTAAGACTTCTCCACAAAATGAATATTCAAGGAGTGAATGGCTACAGACAGCCTAACAGACTCCTCTGATCTCTCTTGACCCCATCAAACTGCAGACATGCAGACTGTAATATCTGTGCCTTTTAAAAGAATATGCAATATCTAAAGTCTATTTTGAAAGGATTATATAATACTAAAGATTAACCAAACTTTAATTCATTCTTATTTAAAAACAATACATGGAGGGGCAGAGGATTATCTAGAGACAAAATATCATCATTTTGGTTGTTTCTATGCTGGAATTACATAAAAAGTAGTTAAACAAGATTTAGAAACTAAGCAGGAGTCAAAGTGGGGCTTTTTAAAGCTGTTTTAGGAGGTAGGTCACTTTTTGTAGCAAGAAATTAAATTCCATGGTTTGAGTGAAAGCTTTCAGATTTGCTTCCATGATGCGGAAATGAAAACATTTTACACAGACTGCATCTAAATGTGGGTGAGTCACCAATCCATATCTGGCCTTCACCCATGTTTATGTCAAGCTGACACATCAAAATAAATCCCAGCTGGTCTCCGTCTCCGCTTTCAGTGTTTGTTCTTCAGATTTTACTTGAAAGCATTCCTTGGGGCTAGGCATAGGACAAAAGACTATCTTGGAGCTTCTGCCACTCTCTTAATTCATAGCAGAGGTGACTGAGAATGTCAAATATTGGATAATTAATAAACACATACCTCCATTTAACTCCCAATTATCAAATCCACCTGCAATAGAAAATTTCTCTGAAAGTTAATATATCTTACCCTTCCTGACTCCCCTTGGAAAATCTGGGTGGTAGATTTAGCTGTATGAACTTTACTTGGCCATTCAAACTCTTTTTACTTTATTTTCACTGTCCCACCACCCTCCCTCCCTTTCATATCTCACTCTTCGGAACTGTGTCACTTCCAAGGCCTTTCTTAAGCAGACTTGCCCTTGGGACATGCAACCTTACTCAAGAACATAAAGCCGTGTTTCCTACAAAGCCATGTTTCCTACGGTGTGGTCCTTGGGCTACTTGCATCAGAATCACCTGCATTCTCTCACCTACTGAATCAAGAGGTAAGGCCCAGACATATCAATTTTTAAAAACAATTGTATAGCTCTATGCATGCTTTTATACTTGTATAAAGTATTTGCTGTCAAGTGAACTTAAACCTGGGAATAAAGATTTAAGGTGAAGAAATATAATATTTGTCAGAGGGCAGAGGGGCAACTGGTCAGTGGACGTCAAGGTATCCTAAATCACACCATAGTACCGTAATTGAAATATGCATGCTCCAAGTAGATGTGTTCAAAGTGCTAAATGCTGTTAGAGAGTAGAACACAGTGTCTTACTTCGTCCGGCTGTTCCAGGGAACACTCTTAGTTTCCTCATTCTTCGTGTACTGGTACCTTTGCCACCACAGTATATATCTGGTCCTGGCCTTGCACAGCATTAGGTGTGAGTCTTACCTACTTTGCTTCTTCTTAACTGTGGTGAATGACCATAGTGGTACCTTTCCAGCCTAAGCCCCTGAGCTGCCTTCATGCAGGCTCTCACTGGTTGGCGGTTCACCTTCCTATCTTCATTTTCTGCTGTTTGCCACTGACCTGCTGCCCCTGCTCAGTCAGACTGTTACAGACAAGGGCTGACCAAAATAGACCTTCTTCAAGAATTTGTATTCAAGATGAAAAGAAAAAAAGCCAAGAAATCTGTCTTTATGTGGGTGACTGGAGTGGTAACATAAAAACCCAAGCTGTTTTAGCCCATTTGAGCTGCTATAAGAAAGTACCATAGACTGTGTGGCTTATGAACAATGGAAATTTATTTCTTACAGTTCTGGAGGCTGGAAATCTGAGATCAAGTGCTGGCATATTCAGTTCTGGTGAAGGCCCTCTTCCAGGTTGCAGACTGCTGTCTTCTCATCGTATTCTTACATGATGGAAAGAGGCCAAGAGAGCTCTCTGGGATCCCTTTATAAGGGTACTAACCCCATTCATGAGGGCTCCACCCTCACGACCTAATCACTTCCTAAAGGCTCATCTCTTAATGCCATCATATGGGGCATTAGGATTTCAAAGTGAATTTTGGGGCAACACAAACATTCAGTCCATTGCACATTTTATACCACGTAGATTGGACAATAAAGAAAACCAGCTTTTGTTATCTTTTTGCTTTGTACATTCAGCATATACAAAAGCAGTATGAGATGAATCTACCTAACTTTGCAGATATTGTAAACTGGATCTTGGATTTCTCATATTCATGTTATTTATTGCTAAATATGTTGTCGGGAATAGGATGTAAAATGGCCATGACACAAAACCATAGTATTAAGCTTCCTAGAGTCAGAGAAGTTTGCTTCCTCTGTCCATACAGCTTCTCACTCTATGAATCCATCCCCAAACTATGTGCTATTGTCACAGAAATCTGTCAACATATGTGTATGTTTCAGTTTGGATATGCTCAGCTGTAAATAACAGAGTATTTAAGTAAAGGTAAGAGTAGATTCATCGCACATATAATAGCAATAAATATAAAGAGAAAAGATCAGAGGGTTGATACACCAGCTCAACAATGTCATCAGGACCCAGATTCTTAGAGTCTGTCTGTTTCTCCACCTCCAGAAAGTGGATGCTATCTTCCCTCCAGGGTATGAGATGACCATCACAGCTCCAAGCATCCTACTGTCAGACTACAGAAAGAAAGGCACTGGGAGCAAAGGGGCTTTCTCATCTTGTAGTTTTATCATTTGTTTATTTTTAGTCAGTAGAGGTGGGGCGTGGTGGCTCATACCTGTAATCCTAGCACTCTGGGAGGCTGAGGTGGGAGGATCGCTTGAGGTCAGGAGTTCGCAACCAGCCTTAGCAAGAGTGAGACCCCCTATCTCTACTAAAATAAATAAATAAATATAAAAATATTTTTGGCCAGTAAGGAAAATATTTTCCCCAGGCCTTCTATATCCTTCTGGATAGAACCAAATTAAATGCTATATTTTGTGTATGTGTGTGTGTGTTTGCATAATTAATTTTGTGGGAATTACAATGTTTTAACATCTTAAAAACCTTTCTGGCTGGGAGGGTGGGCGGCTGTGCCTTCTGGAGCTAATCAATTCTTAGAGATAGCAAAGGGCCCAGCTGGGAGCATACCTTTGATGAGCAAACTAACCAATCCAGAGCCATACCTCCTCTCTAGGGCCCACACACCACAGGAGTACACCCAGGAAGAAATATTCCAGGGCCATGTACCAGGCAACTAGACCACTCTTGTAGCTTAGAGGCCACAGAAATTATCCAACCTAGCCAAACTAGCCAATCCTACACTATTTACACTGCATTTTCTTGCACTTCCCTCAGAATCCCCAGTAAAGGCCTTGGTCCAAGTTTTTCCTTTGTTCCTGTTTTCTGCCACTGGACCAAAGCCTGGCACTTGCCCTATGACCCTGAGTAGCATGCGGTGACCCCCTCTTTAGGACCTGTGAGTATGATAAACTTTGTTCCCTTGTGGCTCTCCTGTGTCTCTTCTTGTGGCCTTACCTGACTGACCATCAGATTAAAACAAAACAAAACAAAACAAAACAAAACAGAACAAATGCCCACCCCCAGATTAATCACTGGCAATGAGAAATGGAGCCACCAAGACTGATTTAGTCAAATCCTGGGTTCAGCTTCGAGGCTGGCCAATAAAACCAGGATCTCCCATTAACAAGGGAGAAGGAGGGCTTGGTTGAACAGGCAATCAACATTTTCAGCACACACTTCTATATGCACTGTACTTCATCAATGTTACCACGCACATTGTTTCCACATTTTGATATATGCAAAACTGGCGTGTACCTTGCATACGTCACTGGCCATTTTTTCATATAATTAACATCTTAACATAAATTTGTCTTACAATTGGTTCCTTAGATTCAATGAAGTATTCAATTACATATCACTCCGTTGGATTGTCTGTTGCCCACTCAGCACTGTCTCCATTCCATTCCACACTCACCTCTGTATTGTTGGAGAGAAGCTTGGGAACTGCATTTTCTAGAATCTGTCACCAGCAGGATCCCATGTTAAACCCGGTCAGTGAAGGGCATTCTTTGATATTTGGTGGGAAAAGAGAAGTCATTATTCTCAGGTGTGTGGGTGTTGGCAGATGGCAAACATGGGGTTCTGTTTGCTGTTATCAGAGATCCTTTTGGGAATCACCCACTTCTGTGCTGTTGGGAACTGAGATCATTTATGGTGGCATCCTTGAGATTCCTACACTTTTGATTTCCTGAAAGCCAGCAGTGACCTCCCTGATATTTCTTCCCCCATCCCTCCTGAAGGTTGCATAAGACTTCAAATTCTCTGTATTAAATCCTTTCCTAGAGTGATTTCTGTTCTTCTGACTAAACTTTTACTGGTACAATTTTCTTCTGTTTTCTCTTCAGTTTCAATGTGTCAGTTCCTCTTTATGGGAAAGAACCTGAAAGATTATCTTGGTTTGTGCTAATATGGTTTAGACTTCATCTCTCCTAAGAAGGATGTAAGCTGATGTGGGCATTGTGTCTAGAAGAAGTGGCCCAAAACAGTGCCCAGTACCCCTGTGTGAGTGTGTGTGCACGTAGGTGCCCAGACAGCCCCACCTGTGCCTATCATGTGAGTCACTGCAACCAGATTTGTCACGAGTGAATGAAGAAACCTCTAAATCATGCCAGTCCCCAGCAACTTAAGTCAACCCTAGCACTAGATGCAAAGGCTCCTGGCACAGGCAAGCCATCCACCCAGTGCCCTGTCTAACTTCTGTGGGAATTATAAAATGGAGGTTGTTTTCCTCTATTAAATTTTACAATTGTTACACAGCAATAAATAATTTCAACCTGAGAACAGGATTTGAGTGTCCCTGGGTCCTCTCATCAAATGTTATCTTAATATTTCCCCTTTCCATCAGGGTTAATCTTCTTTCTGCAACTAGTTTGTGAGCCTTTAAAGCCATGCTTTAGATTTACACTCGATTTCCCTTAAAACTGAACTCACTACTGAGCACTCAGGAGGAGACGTCCAAAACCTGTATTGGCTCACTTTTAGGGCTCAAGGCTCTCCACAGGAGCTAACACTGACCACAGGCTATGAGAGTTTTCAAAATAATTGTTTTTGTGATGGAGTATGTGGGATGCCAAATGCACAAAGGAGCCAGAGAGAAGTTTTCTGAGCCAGTATTGTATGCTTTCCCACATTTTGTGATATGTAGGTGCCTTGCTGGGTTTGCATTTCTCTTTTTAATTGGAAAGCTATTTGTCATCTCATTTGTTCACAATAGTAAACAGAAAAGAAAGCTTTGTCTCAGAGTTTGGCATTACACATTAGGTAACTTCTTAACCTTGAAGTTAGGAAGTGGATGAGCTGGGTCCAAGTAGTACTGCTATATTATTGGCAGAAACTGACTTAGGAGTCTCAGGGAATAGCCTCGTCAGCCCTCTTGTCCCTTCTGGTCTCTCTTGATCTATGACCCCTCTTCATCCTTACAAATTGGGATCATTGCACATCTCACATGCATAACAATGTTTGTTAGGTTAAGTAAATTAATAAATTCAAAATGACTGTGGAATTCAAAATGGTATGCAGACACTACGTATTATTATTAGAATGAATCTTTGTAATTGTACCTAACTGCTGTCTCATAAGACATCTTATTAATTAAATAAATAAAATACTGCTCTAATGAAACTTTTAGAGCCTATTATGGCATATTAAAAGGAAAAGGAATTATTCAAAAAGCAGTCTTAAATTACAACAATAAAATAATCTTCTGGGCATCCCTCCTTCTTTCCTCTTACATACTTCTCAGTAACAGAAACCACTGTTAGGCCTGTGAACGTCCATGAGGTGCACAGGTGTAGTATAGGAAACAAATGCCAGGCGTGTTAAGAGTCAGTATCTAACAAACAACATCTGGCACCTTTGCTGGGCTTCAAATGCGGATGCTGATGTGTTAATGCCAACCTTCCTCAAGTGGTCTGCCTGGTGCGCAACTGCTCTCTGACCTAAACGCCACCCCACTCTCAAATGTCACATTGCTTATCTTGCTACCTTCCTGTGAATGAGAATGGAAAAGATTTCTGAAGAGAACTCTGTTCAATGCCTTTGTTTTATGAGAAAGGCTAATGATCTCAAGTATCTTAGAGCCAAGTCTTAGCACTGTGACTGACTTCTAATTTTACCCATGCCTGGGCCACAAGCCACTTGTTTTCCTTCTCTTTTATCTAGATATGTAAACATTGGCAGCTTCTCATGCCACCAAGATTGGGACCACCGTAGTCACATCTCTAGGGTTTGTGTATCTTTTACAATAGGAAATAAATACATGCTTTTTAATTAATTGTTTAGCCTAATGACAATTTACTTCACTTTTGAAAAAATTTTTTTCAGAATATTACAGGGGTACAAACGTTTTGGTTACATAAATCGCTTTTGTACCGTTTGAGTCAAAGTTATAAGAGTGCCCATCACCCGGATAGTGTGCATGGTACCTGTTAGGTGAATACACCCTTCCCCTCCTCCCCACTCCCACCTGCTTGATTTCCAATAATTGTTATTTCCATCTGTGCACGTAAGCGTTGATCGATTAGTACCAATGTACTTCACTTAGAGGGAATTAATAAATGCTGCAAAAGAAACTAATACACTTATTTTCTGAATATCAGAAGAGTTTTTTGAGAATTGTTTTATAAAATACTTGAAATCAAATCAAATTCCAAAAACTAAGTGATTTCTTCTAATTGCTATGCCATCTTGAGTATGTTTGAAAAGAGTGGATAGGAGGATTCCAAGTAGGGATGAGCTTTATTCCTTGAAGCTAATGGAAGCACCAAACTATTGGATTCACAAAGGGTGCAGCCAGAATACTTCCTTAGCCTTAACTTTAGTGAGAGTGGTGGGACGCCTTCAAAATAACATTTAGTTTCTTTAAATCTGCTTCCCACTCTCCCTTTCCAAGAACTCTCTTTGAGAATTTGCCAGTATGAGCTTAAAATGTGCCATGACATTTGACACCAAAAAGGGAACCTTTTGGATATGTATTAATAGTGGGAAGATGAGGATACTTTATTTATCTAAATGTAACTCATTTCCTACAGGGTAAAAAGAGGCATCTTAGAGTAACCTTTGCATTTTTCTTCGAAACTCCCAGACTGAGAATCACCCGCTTGTTCACTCTCTCTTATTCATTTAGCCTTTGCTCTCGAGCTCTTTATCTTTCCCATGAAGCAAGGTCTAACATTACTTTAATGACTACCTGATTACACCTGTGTTTCTTGACCTCATCTAATGCAAACAGTTTGTCTCTATTTAAGCCAAAAGCCACACCTTTTTATGGCCGCAAACAGGACATTTCATCATCCTGAGAAGCTTTACCTTTGACATGTTAAATGCAAATATCCTACTCCCTGACTAGATAACCTGTTCAATTATTCCTTATTCATCTGTGCTTTGATATTTTGAAAACATTGACCCTTTGCTCTCCCCAAATGTCAATAAATTTCAGAACTTACTTTCTTTCCTGTTAGCTTTAGACTATTTGCTCCATCAATTCAGCCCACAGTCTTACAAATATCCTTAATACCTACTGTCTTTCACTTAAAAAACAATAACTTTGTCTGCCTTCTCAATTTCCACATCCTAGCCCAGGTCTTTATAGATTCATGGTCCCTGCTTTAAATTATGCTCTCAGTGCTGCCTGACCACACTTCTATATATCCAGCCTTCACCCTCTTCTATTCTCCACAGTGCTTGTTCTAGTCCTTCAGTCGTCTTGGTTTTTCTTCATTACTCATTTTTTTCATGTCTCAAAAATAGATGCCACTTCACTGGAACTCTCTTAGTTCTTTGCATTCACACTGAAACATTTGCACTATTTTTGTTTGGTTTTTTTATTTTTCATTTATTTATTTTTGTTTGTTTTTGGGAAAGGGTCCTTCTCTGTTGCCCAGGCTAGAGTACAGTGGCACCATCATAGCTCACTGCAACCTCAAACTGCTGGACTGAAGTGATCCTCCTGCCTCAGCCTCCTAGGTAGCTGGGACTATAGGCATACTCCACTACACCTGGCTAATTTTTCTATTTTTTGTAGAGACAGGGTCTCACTCTTGTTCAGGCTGGTTTTGAACTCCTGACCTCAAGCAATCCTTCTGCCTTGGCCTCCCAAAGTGCTGGGATTACAGGCGTGAGCCACTGTGCCTGGCCTGCACTTTTGTTTTTAATGTCTCCGTAAGAGTAGTGGGGCACCAATATCCTGTATGGCAGCAACAGCAACGCCAGAGCATAAATAAGTTGCAGCCCATACCTACGATGGTAACTAAAATAATCAGAGGGATATGAGTGGTACCACCCATATGGAAGTAATTCAGGGAGCGTTACATTCAGTAACCTTTTGGCAACTGCGAATCATTAGCTTTCAGAAATGGCTGGATTAGGTGACTGAAAAGCAAACGTGAAACCATATGAAATAAGTGAGCAGTGTATTTCCTTCTAAGATAACTGTCATATCCTTCTAGAGGAGGCCAGACTAAATTAAAAACTAGAAGAAGAAAACAAAGAAGAGTAAGATGAAGAGGCAGGAGAAGAAAAAAATGAAGAAGAGGAGGAGGAGAAGGAGAAAGGGGAGGAAGACAAGAATGATAAGTAGCAACCCTGATCTCTGAAGCTGAAGAGAAATATATTCAGAGAAAAATTCAGAGAAATAAATTCAGAGAAAAATATAACTTCCCATGGCACAGACCCCTTCCATTTCCCCAGATTGCTGACTAAATGGATTGGTAATAAAAACTTCTATCAATCTTCTCTATACTTTAGCTCTGAGTGGAGAAATCTAAGAGTATTCAAGTGCAGACACCATGTTTGAGGAAACAAACTAAGATTAGTAGAACTTAAGTAATAAATATTGGGAAACAAATGAGACGAAGTTGATGGTGGATACCATCTAGAATGTGAGTCAGCCTGGAGAGGCAGATTTACATTTCTGCCATAGACTGTTTGCCTAATTTTCATATCTGCGTCCCTTTTTTTTTGCCTCACCAGCACTTCAGAGTAAGGTTTGTTAGATGCTGGAATCTACTGATCAGGAAAATAATTGACTCTTTGCCGTGAAAATCTTAAAAACATGCTCAATTCACATGAGCATGTGAATCTTAAAAACATGCTCAATTCACATGCTCTGACTGGGGCAGTGCTGTTCTGTAAACTGGTGAGAAGCAAGACGGTCCACAGGAGTTTCTTTTAAAAAACATAATTGCTTCCCTGCAAGTGATGTTCACATGCACAGGCCTGGTCTCATACAGAGGCACCTGCAATGTGAAATTATTAGGTCTTATGAAATTCCTCTCCTGGTCAGTTCTCAAACGTGGCGTGTTTTTCATGCCATGATCACTTTTGATATTCTCTTCCCTCTACAGCTGACCTTTTTCCTTCCCTTTCCTGACAAAGTACCTACTCTTTCTTCAAGAATAAGAATCTGACCATGTCCAGCTTCCCTAGGGAGAGTGAGTTACCTTCTCGTCAAAGTGTTTCTGTACTTCTCCTGGATCATTTTTCACGTCTCAGGGCCGTGGAGTACTTATACGCATGTCTCTGTTGTTGGGCTGTGAATACTGCCAGGGTAAGCTCCGTGTTATTCTGTTTCCATTAACATATAAAAGAAATCGGAACACATTGAAGGTGTTGGCTGTTGAAATAATGAATTTCACAAAATTTATCTTTACCTTAGACTTTCCCTCTCTATATTAAAGCTCTACGATCTGTCAAAATGTCGATTCCTCAAAGAATGATGAATAGGTACAGTTTTTTTTCTCTTTTGTTCATTTCTAATATGAAGGGGTATCAGAATGTTTATTTAGAGTAGGTTTTGATAAGGGAAAATTGGTAAGAGGACAAGGGCACTGCGTGGCAGTGAAGTGGGAAGCGAAGAGCCCTAGAGAACAAGGAGACAAAGGGCAGCAAAGATAACACAATCAATGGGCATCACGCTTTTCCCCAGACCCGGCCTCACTCAGTCAGCCTTCCCCCTCCCACTGCACAAACACAATTGCCATTACATGTTCAGGTTAGGGCACTTCTCATTAAATGAAAACAAGGGGGAAAAACGGAAGAAAGGACAAGTCTATGTAATAAGTCCTTCATCAAATTGCATTCATTGCAGGGCTTGGCTGCAAAGCCCTTAGCTTTAGCAGTATCAGATCGCTATTTGTATTCCTATAACTTGAGTATGTGCATGAAGTTAAACATTGTTTTTTAGATCTCATGCACCAAGACCCATGATTATTAAAGAAAAAATATAATTAAAAAATCTATGTAGGTAACATAAATTGTATATATATAATACATATATATAAATATAGCATGTGTAACATGCTATTACCTACTTTTAAACTAGAAGAGAACAACTTTCCAGGTATTCCAAAGGTATTTTGGAATTTATCAACATGCTTGCTAGGAAATGTCCAATAACATTCGACTTTAGGACCCCAAATACAATGACTTCACCCTGCAGTAATACTAAAGCCCTCTGGCCCTACGTATTAATACCCGTGCTGTGACAGGTGTCTGCAGCTGTGGGGGCTTTGGAATGCTGACTCACTGTGTGTTTGCTTCCCCTGACTCACTTTTCATTCCCCTTCCAGGGGTGTCATTTAGCACAAAGAAGAGTATCTTCAGGGTGAGCATTTTTCCTCCTCTGCCTGACCTCAAGTGGTGGCCTTCTGCTGCCTGCCCACCCAAGCACAGATCTTTCCCATCCTTCTCATTCGTCATTTTCTTTCCTTCTAGCACTATTTTTTGGCTGATTAACTTAGCTTTAAATAGGGCCCTCTGATGTACAAATTTGGCTACAGTAGATCCCCAGAAAACTCATAAATCCATTTTCATTGTGCCGGAGGCACTAAGTCTTTCAGAGAATCCCTTGATAGGAAGTAGCACATGGGGGCTAAGCTAACATTTATTTAGCCTGCAGCATAGAAAAATCCTCAGAAACAGAAACTTTTAAAGAACAAAAATGGCAAGTAACCACAACGAAAAAATTCTGACCCGTTATGGTCAGGCTTTTTACTTAATTTTTTTTTTTTTTTTTAACCATGAACCCACAGCTCAATGAAAATACCATATTGAAAATGTTATTCCCTTCATGCTCCAACTTTAATATTTTCAGAAGAGCTGTAGTCAGCATATACGTCACGTCGGGTTTTTAATCTAGCAAACTCATTTTCACGTGGGTCACTCCAGGGAGCATCAGAGTCTTGTGCCAACAGTCAACGAGGCCGTTTGTACCACATCCCTGTGTATGGAGAACTGTATGGCCAATCTTACTTAGGGGGGTGGAAATCCAGCTCAGATTCATACAACAATGTTGGTGAGGGGGCTCGGGCTGTCAGGTGGGAATATAGGTTCCGGGGCTGCCATTCATGTGTTTCTGTAGTGGGATACTGACATGCCTTGGTATAAAAGATTTATGGTAACAGATAACACTCAAATAGATTTTAGCTATATTCCAGACACCGTCCTAAGTACTCATTTAATTGTAACAACTGTCCTATGATATAGATATATTCTCACCTCCACTTGGCAATAAAAAAACCAAGACACTCTCAGTCGAACCATTTACCCACAGTCATACAGCTAGTAAACAGTGAGCTTTCTCTTATGTTGGACAGGGAATTTGTTAGTTTGGTCCTATTTTGTTTTAAATCAGGCAAATATCTTCCAGCAGGATCTGGAGACAAAACTACATCTCATCTGTGAGTGATCGTGCCTGGCTTCCACCATGGTAGCTGTTAGGGGTTTTTGGATTGTTTTCTTCCTCATTGTGGAAAATCAGCATCTTTGTAATCACAATTATTTTGTGATACCGTGACTCTGAGTGATTGAGGAACTGGCTTTGATCGTTATTCGATTCTCACTTTTAGGTCAGAGCCCAAGCAGATGGAGATTGATGACGGATTTAATTATTTTGGTGCAAGATCTGAAAAGGAGGCCAGCAGCTCTTTGAGCCCACATTCAGTTCGATCTTTTGGGGTCATATTGTTTGTGATGCTGCTAGAGTCCTTCATTTCGCCTCCTTCTGCAGGGGCTGGGGAGGAGAAGTTGCACAGTGCCAGGCACCTTTGCAATGTGGTGACTGGCATTTCACAACCCGACAGCGCCCATGACAGGGCACATCAGGCCCCCACTGGGAAAGCCTTAGTTGAAGGATCTGGCAACTGCTATCCAACGTTGTTAGACATTTTCTTTAACAGTTCAAGGCAACCAGAAAAAAAAAAAAACCCTGAAACACCGTGAAAGCCTTTCACACTAAGAGTGATAAGAAACACTTTCTCCCAAGAATCCTCAGAATTTATTGCTCTGGTCATCATTCAATTGACAACATGTTCTGTGCTGTAGCTCCATAAAATGGACTTCTTTGCTGTAGGATGCAATTTTTATTCCGCCCTCCCCCACCGTGGCTTTTGACTAATCCACATCTATTTTAATAGATTACAAATAATATTCTTATTTTAGTAATGCGATTTCCTGTGAAATGTGCTGCATAGAGATGCAAGGGACAACTAAACAATTATGCACTTCCTTTGCTTTCTGAATAGAATTTGAGTAGAAAGAAAAATCACACTCCTTCAATTGAAAGAGGAACGAGAGCAAAGAAAAGACAGGCAGAGAAAGATTTCCTCAGCCCATACATCACTGCTGAGTCAGACAGGCTCGGGGAACAAATGCCCTTCAACCTAAGGACGTTTAGCATTTTGGGGCCTTGTTCAAAACCATTTTCTATCCAGAGGAAAGCTAATGAGCACTCAGGGAAGCAGCAGCAACCAGGGAGAGATAGTGCCTCTAAAAGGCAGTAATTTTACTCAAAGAGATGTTGCCATTCCTTCACAGGAGTTAAATTAAGAGCTATATTTATAGAATCTCCAAGGTATGGGTCTTCACAAAAGAAAATGAACTTACTTTTACTTTTGAACAGAGTGGAAGGCATTAATCAGAAGTGCATTAATGGCAAAATCCATTTTTAACTGCTTGTTGCTGTAAATCCACGGCAGCATCCTACACAAGTGGCCTGTAGTATTCTGATTGCCGGCTGACTAGTGATGGGGGCTGGTGGCTTCCTGCCCCTCAAACCTCTCCACCCCCTTCTCTGCATTTGCACAGACCCCTGGTAGTCCCCTATTCAGAAGAATGCAGCCCAAGTTCTGGCTAGAATTGTAACTGCCAGATTGTTGATAAAGCAATTTGATCTAAGGTCCATTAAGAAATTGGTACATTTAGGTACTATGCTGCACAGAAGGCAGGCTTAGAGTGGAAAGTGGACAGGGCTGGCCATGGGAAAGCCTCAGCTTCATCAATTAATAGCTCTTAACCTTGGGACAGATGCTTTATCTTTCTGAGCTTTCATTTCCTCGTCTGTAAAATGTGGGTAATAACATCAACACTGAATGCCGTTGTGCCATTATGCCGTTGTGCGAGCATATAAAGTTCCCAGCCTAGGACCCACCAGGTGCTATGCGCTCAGCCTCATACCAGTGCTCTCATCTTTCACTTAACTGTGATACTCCTTCCAGGAAAACTTGCTTTGTAAAAGAGAACTGAGGGGAAACACAATCCTTTCCTCACAAACATTCACCTCTAATTGTGACTTTCTGGGCATCATGACATTTCCGGAGTCCCTGGGAGGGCAACGGAGTCTACTGACAATATTAGCATGTCCTGGTGCTAAGGGCATGGGGAAGGGACTCTGCAAGGGGCCCTTCCTGGACTCGCATCTCAACTCTCCCATTTATTAACTACTTGTGTGATCCTGGTTAGCAGATTTTTAACATTTCTGAGCCCTGGTTTCTTCAAATTTCTTCAACTGTAAAATGGGGATAACCATACTTTTTTTTGGCATATTTGCTAAGATTTGTTGGCAGACTTACAATGTGTCAGACCCTCTTCTAGGCTTCTCAACTGTTCTATTTAATATTTACTCATCACAATATCCTATTAGATATCTTCTTTAAAATCATCCCTTATCATATAAGGAACAGAGGGCAGAGCCAGAACCTTGACTTAGGCGGTCCCACTTCAGAGACCATGGTTTTGACAATCACATTGCCTCTCCTCAAACATTTGGTACATACGCGGCCCCCAAAGATGTTATATTGTTTCCTTCCCATAGATGCTATACCTCATCATGGAGACTAGCTGACAAACATCTCTGGGTACTGAGAACTCTTGCCTCTCCTAAGCTCTACCTGGCTGGTGCTGTCCACAATCACCTGGGGAAGGGAAGAGCAGAACCATTTGCAGGATCCTTTCCATCCTTGAACCAAGGAAAGGACTCAGAAGGGGTTGAAAATGGCCTTAGGGTTGGCCTTAAACCTGATATAAAATTGGCCAAAAACTGCCCTCACACTGAGACTCTCAGCACTTTCCTCCTGTTGCATCTCATAAATCCTGGGGAAATGTTGTTGACTGAGGTCTTTGAGAGGAGAAAGCTTTTTTACTGCTAAGCAACTCAGCGCTCATGTCACAGAACAGAACTTATCCAGAGCTTATCTAAATCCTCATGGGGTCAGAAAACTCATTGTAAGGTCTGGTCTCCAGAGAGTCCAGTAATTGGTGACTTTGGCTAGATCTGCAACATCATCAGAAAGGGCTCTGCTCCTAGGCAGTTGTCTGTTATTAAATCCTATACACTACAGGCTCTCTCTGTCAAAATTTTCTGTCCATGTAAAAAGAATTAGGTTGGGAGAAAAGTTGGAATTACTGTAATGACACGGGATAGGAGACCTTGGCTTGGAAAAGGTCTTCCTATTGCTTAGATGATTGTCAAAGATCAGCAAATCATCTCTCTTTCTAACCTGTCATTATATCAGTAACTATTTTATCCAAGACTCATAATAATCAGGCAGTAATAATAAGGCAAAACTATTTGACTAGAATAATAGCAGTAGAGAGTAGTACCTTTTTACAATGAAGTAATATTGAAGAATGTTCTATATGCATCTCAAATAGCCCTTTTATTAAACTCAGACACCTTTGGGAAAAGACCACCCATGAATATTAACCAGCTAACAGGAACAGATAATATTAATCATTTAGCACCTGTCTGATTTCAAGACCTCACTGGAATGGATCAAATAAATGGCTGGGGTGGGGACTTGTGGCTCTTCCGAGGGCGTGAGATGGTGCTGAAGTAAATACTTATTTTTTTCTTTTTTTTTTCCTTTGGAAGTGATGGTTTGAAAGTCTCTTCTGATGGTAGCTCATAATAATGTATCATTTTCTTCTTAGTGGTTGAAACTCTAGTTTTTACGACAGCCTTTCAAAGTGGCTTACTCTGGTGTTTATAACAGTCTGTTTCATCCTGCTATGGAGATTATGCAAGAACTCTAAGCACTTTGCAAACATTAATTAACCAAGCCTGTATAGGTAAGGATTACTACATCCCAGTATTCTTGCAGGGAAAAAGTAACTGACTCCAGATTTTATTGGCACTTTTCTTTTAACTATAGACATTGGTATTCATTTAAAATATACACATATATGTAATTTCTTACTTTATTGGAATGTTATCTCTTTAACATAAAATGAAATTGTTCTTTTAAAGCAGTTCACTTTTAAGGTGGCAAATTAATTTAAAATTCCTTATATCTCAAGTAGATATTTAAGTGTAACTTCTCTGCATAAATTTGTTTAGTTAAATCACATCTTCCCTTTCTTAGACACAGTTTATGTGTCATTTTAATTGGATTACTCTTAGATTACTTCAAGATAGCAACTTCTGGATGTTTTTTTATCCAATGCTTGGTAAACACATGGGAGACATTAATACAAAAGACTTTTCCCTTAGCCTGGTCAGATACACTAGAAATTTTCTATCCCTTTTGTAATTTGGGGGTGAGAGAAAGACGGTGTACAAACCAGCACTATGATAAATCATCTTCAAATATGCATTTTTGTGTCGGTGATGGAAAATTTAACTTTAAGAACTATCATATCTTGAAAATCCATAACCGAATAAAGAAATGAGTATAACTCACAACTAAAACAAAGCATGCTGTACAAGACCAGGATGCCTTCATAATATACTTGTGCTTAGTTATCTTCAAGAGTGGATTAAAATCCCCAAATTTGACGAAGGTAATAACATCTCTAATCTAAAGCAGGTACAGTATAGATATTTGAATAAGTATGCTGAAAAGTTAATTTTCTTCCTTGTATTTTAGCAACTTCTCTGAGGCAGGATGATTTACTCCCGGATGAGACAATCAGAGCAAGTGATTCATTTACAAAGTGCCAGAATGAGCTTGTGTGCTACTTTGGAAGAGAATATTGCATGAAACGGGTTTTTTATGGTGTGTCTAAGAAATAATGCTGCTTCTCAGACTTGCTCTATTTAGATTCGGTCTAATGATATCTGATGGCTCAAGATTATTACTGGGTGCTCTAATAAAAGTGCCAGATATTCAAATATGCTTTTCGCTTCCTAAGATAAGGTATATGAAAGTAGAATGCGCTGCTGGCCCTGTGACGATTTAGTCAAATGGTGATTTTTTGATTATTCTTAGTAATATCTCACAAAATATTTTGTTGCTTGCCCTTGAGCTCATTTGAGGTCAACTTCTTTTAACATAGCCTCTAGGTAACAGAAAGCAAGATCTTTCATCAAAGAAAAAAAAATGATAAAAGAAAGGTGTGTGTATAAGAAACATTAAAGAGACCATATTAAGATATTGTTGATAAAAGCATAGTTTGGACCATCTATACAGGTAGAATCTGCAATCATCACTATCATAATTTGCTCCTAGGAAGAGGATACTGTTTAGTAATTCCTAGAATGAGCCTTCCTGTTTTTGTTCAGCAGGATTATCCACCACAGCAGAAAGCATTTATCAAAGAAGTTGTTGTGAAACATTCATCAGAAGGGAGTTTCTCCAGAGGCAAGAGGAACATAATCTACAAAGCAAGACCTGAATTTATTTTCTGATTTTCCCATTTATTGGCTGAGTAGCCTTGGAAAATGACTTAACCTCACTAAGCCTTGGTTGTTATTAATACTTTGGTAAAATGGGATCATTTATGACACTTGCTGGAGTAGATGCTTTGCTATCATGCCCAGATACCTTTTACCTGGCTCTGCTCCTTCCATCAGATGCTATAAGGGTTGGTGCTAATGGTTCACAACTGCCCTTTCTCCAGATACCATCCTTGGCAGATGAGAGCTAGCTCACCCAAAACGCCTAAAAGTTTGTATCTCCTACTCCCAGTGCCAGCTACACAGCCAATAACTGACTAATATAGAGCCACAACAGCCTGGCCCCTTTGTCTAAATGTGGGACAACTCTGTGAGCTAGTCACATTCCAGAGCTCTCTATGGGATTAGGCTGGGCATACTTTCACTGAAACCGTAACTTTGTTTGACTTCTCCCCCCTGGATGTCTTGATTCCTTCACATTCTCTGCATTTCTTTTCAGGGCCCTACTTCAACAAGCCACTTGCACAAGAGTCCCATCTTATGCTGTGCTTTCAGAGAACCCTAACTCAAGAGATGTCGTCAGACTCAAAGAGATGATATATATTAATGCACATTCAAAATCACAAAGTTACGCAGGAAAACATGCTATTGGAGGGCAATGGGTGTCTTTTATGATTTTTCTGTGTTTATAAGACTTTACTTAATTTCTCATATTTCTATCATAAAACTAATTCAAGACTTTCTTATCACAGTTTGCAAAGGAAATATTAGTACATAGCTAAAATCAATTTTTCAAGGGATTTTTCACAACTATGCTAGAAAGCAGACCATGTGGCTGTAATGTCTATAAACTATTATTGCCCCTTCTTGGTTGCCAAAGTATTATCATGATCACTGTTATCATAAACATAAAAATGGCAATGAGTTGTAGTAGTAAAAACACAGCTCATAACTACATTTTAAAACCACCTTCTCTCATACTTGACACGTATGTACTGCTATATTCCAGACCAAGGCACACTCTGACTTAGAGCCCTTGACTAAAGACAGAAAGATCATGTTTTATGTGGAGATCCCACCATGACCACATAATTATAAATGAGAAAACTAAGTCTCAACATTATCAATTTTCAAGAGGCATTTATTGGTTGTCTAGGTTCTGGGCTAGATGCTGAGGTTGTCCCATTCTCTGCTTCAAGGAATTAACATGCTCATGAGGGATGATGGACTCTCAAATCATTAATTACAATAAAATGTGAAAAGCTGAATTGTAGAAATAAGATATTTTACTATGAGAGTAAAGTGGCAATAAGCTGTTAAATATCACGCAGACATTTACGGACTACAGTGGGTTGAAAAATGGGCTCCAAAAATGTATGTCCACCTGCAACCTCAGAATGTGACCTTATTTGGAAATATGGCCTTGGCAGATGTAATTAGTTAAGTTAGAATAAGGGCATCCTGGATTAGGTTGAGTCCTAAATCCAGTGACTGCTGTCTTTATAAGGAGAAGAGAGGACACACAGACAGAGACACACAGTGAAGAAGGCTATGTGATGACCAAGGCAGAGATTGGATGCATCTACAAACCAGAGAAAGCCAAGGATTTCCGGAAACTACTAGAAGCAAAGAGAAAGGCATGGAACAGATTATCTTCAAAGCCTCTAGAAGCAACCAACCTTGCCAACACCTTGATTTCAGGCTTTTGGCCTCCTTAACTCTGAGAGAATAAAGTTCTCTTGTTTTAAACTACTCAGTTTGTGGAAATTTGTTGTGGCAGAACTAAGAAACAAATATAGTAATTCTATGTTCTCCATTCTAGAATATGATTCCTTCTTTTTGTTCTTGCTAACTCTATTCAAACTTTGGGTCTTTGCTCAGATGTCTATTGGGAAGACCCCCAAAAATCTTCTCAGATCCTCCTAAATCTTGATTCAGTATCTATTTTATGTTTTGCTATAGAGCCCTGTGCTTCCTCCTTCTTAGTTTAAGTCAGACTCTATTATAATTCTTCAGGGGAAGAGAAATGAAGAAATCTTTATCTCTATCTGGTATTGAGAATAGTAGAACTGCCTTGTATACATCTATGGTTGTTTATGTCCAAATCTGTATAACTTTATGTGTTGGTTTTCACTGTTCTTCATTAAATCCTTGGTGCCTAGCAAGATCCTGGCACATGGTAGATGTTCTATAATTATTTGTAAAATAAATAAATGGCAGAAAGACAGAGCAGACTATAAGTTTTCTGTGTCCTACAGAATTGTTCCCCCTAAAATTCTCCTCTTTAGATGTTCCTACCTTTTTTTTTTTTTGGCTAAGAGGTTGTTGACGGCACTTACCAGTTGTCAAGAAATCCATTACCAAGAACCAGCTAAAAGCAAGAGACTTTAAGCAAACCACCTTTGATGGTACCGGGGCAAGATACTTTCCTAAGAGCTTACCAAGAGGCAGCAGATCTGGCCCTCACAGCACCAGACCCTCTCAATCTTTCCCAGTCAATATTAGGGAGGGGTGAGTCCAGAGAGAAAGGAAAAGTCAGAATAATTGGATTCTTGGATTTATGGAGAATGTAGTATTTATGGTAAGGTGAGATTTTTCTCCTCTCTCCAAGAGGTAGAAAGTAGCTCCATCCAAACCCAAGCCTAGAGAGAAAAGGAGCCAAGAACTTTAGTCAAAGGAACTGAGCGTGCTTTCAAGAAGGGAGAAAATAGGCATTTATTTTCATTCTAAAGAATCCTTAATCATTCACTTTCTGTTTTTAGGCATTCTTCCTTTTATATTGAGGTATAATTTACACATAATGAAATACATAGATCATGGTTCAATGTGCTTTGACCAATGTATATCCCTGTGGAACCCAAACCTCTATCAAGATGCAGTTCCTAAGTATTCTTAAACAGCAAACTTCCTGACTTGGCTGAGCAGGAGGCAATTGGCAAGAGATGCCTGGGTGGAGCTATGCACTACCCCATTTGGTATGCAAGGATACATACAGTAAGTAATGCCGAGTAGCTGGGATCAAATAGTCTTGCTGAGCCTCACTCAACGGGGCTGTCTTCCAGTCAAGGGAACCTCAGCCCAGAGGGCTATGGGGAAATCACCAATGGTGGAAACAGAGAGGAGGAGATGGAGGGGTCTGGTTGCAGTTGAGTGTCCCAGGCAGGGAACTGGGCAGCAGAAAGCTCCCACAGGGCCTCTGAAAGACACACACAAACATACACAAACACGCACATGCACACGTACATATACAACAAATGGGATAGCATTGGAATGGCTGCACACAGCCAGCATTAATGGCCAGTCAGTGCTGCCCAGACACAAGGAGAGTCATTAGACAGAGGACAGCTATGAATTGAGACATTTGTCCTGTTTCCTCTTCCTCTTTCCTGTGTCAAAACAGGAGAGGAGCTAGTCATCGCAGAGGAGTGGGAGAAGGCTTCTCGGAGCTAGACTCTACAACTTTTTTGGGGGACGGAGAAAAGATGAGATTTAAATTGATTTGTGACTGAAGTTGGAAATTAAACTGAACTTGTAGCTGAAAGAGATGAAATTATAGGATTTTCTCAAGTTGTTAAACCATGGGAAAAAATGATTCAACAAAACATGGTTGAATATAAGGACCAAAGAAAAATAGAACAAGTTCATGTTTATACTCTCACAAATTGAGGCTTTTCAATAAATCAGTTACATGAGGAAACGATAGCTCCAAGTCTGTGTTGTAGACCCCTGGGGATAAGCAAAGGTGACTCCAGGTTACTGTAAGTTATTGCAAGAGGTTGCCAAGCAATGCAGCAAAGAAATTATTGTTATTGTAATAAATAATATCTTATCCAGACAGGTAAAATCCCCTCTCAATGGATGTTTATTCAGTTTTGGTTACTAAGTACAAATTTATTTACGAAAGTATTAATGAGTTCTTAGTACATTTTTATTATCTATACTCTAAGTGACAGGCTATTTTTAATATGAGAAAAAAATTGTGATCAGCAAAAATGATTCTAAACTACTACAGGATGTGGTAGATTTAAGTAGCGTCCAGTACCTAAGCCAACTTGGACATTCTAAGATACTAACCCTGAACAACAGCCATTCGTTACTTTTTAGCAGCATAATACCCTAGCACCTTCTTATTTGTGGAGTCACCAGGGAGCTATCTTGGGAGGAGACAGGACCTTGTCTCCATTTCCAGGAGTTGAAAGCATTAAAAGTATTCCTTCTCCAGCTCCCTGAAAGTGGCTTGCTCTTGGGAATGGGCTTGTTGAATTGAATGCTTCTTCCTAGCACTTCGTATTCCGGGACACGAGCAAAGATATTGGTACTACTAGAGAGTATTAATGGTGGTGTGGCAGGAGAGAGTAAGCAATAGTACTAGTTTCCTGGGGATTCCATAGCAAAGTGCCACAAAGTGGGTGGGTTAAGCAACAAAAATTTATTGTCTCAGAGGCAAAAAGTCTGAGACCAAGGTATCTGTCAGGATTGGTTCCTTTTGAAGGCTATAAAAAAAAAAAACCTGTTTAATTCTTCTTCCTGAGCTTCTGGTGGTTTGCTGGCAATCTTTGGAAGTTCTTGGCTTTAGAAAAAACATCTTAATCTCTGCCTTCATCTGCATGTGGTGTTTTTGGCATGCGTGTGTCTTTGAGTCCAAATTTCCCCTTTTATAAGGACACCAGTCATATTGGATGAAGATCCATCTACTCCATTATCACCTCATTTTAACTTACTACATCTGCAACAATCCTGTTTCCAAAAAAGCTCAAACTCTGAGGCACTGGAAAATAGGACTTCAATGTATGAATTTTGGGAAGACACAATTCAATCCTTCACAGAAGAGGTGTTTAGAGAAGACTGCACTGGAGTGGTGTCCTCACCAGACACACATCCAGTGCTGTGATCCCAGTCGCTCCCTCACTGCCCAGCCTCTCTTGGTTTCTGCTTATTTTCTATGTCTGGTTTTCCGGTCTTTCCACTTATTTCCATTCTTGATAATGTCAATGGACATATTTTATTTCTTCTGTTTGCCATTAAGAGCCTTGACTGAGACACTGAACTCAGCCAAAATAGCCTCCACATTTTTTAAAAATTACATTTATAAAAGGAAAAATGTTTCTCTAAGGCTCCAAACATATTGTATTATTACATACCACTGCCTATTTTTTAACTAAAAAAGTGTGAGGGGAAATTTTATGACAATTTCTTTCTCTAGGAAATAGAAAGATACAATATCATGTAGGTCAGTAGTCCCGATTAAATGAACATAATAAAATCACTTAGGTTAGAATATAAAAAGTTTACTTTTGCATGATATCTTTTGGAGAGATAGTGACCATTATAAAAAAAAATTAAAAATGGATCTTTTGAAAAGTCAGTGATTTTTATCATATGCAATTTGGTTAAGTTTGTGGGTGCAAAGGACACCATTGAATGAATTTTTTTCTTTCCTGCAGAACCTGGAAGGTGTAAAAAAAAAATAGCAGGTGGAGACCATTTTAGTTATTTTCTATAAAAATGAAAATGTCACAGACACTTGAGGTTGAGGAAGTAATAGGAATTCATGTAGGTGAAGAAGGAGAAAATTGCTGTAGTTGTTCTTTTTCTATGTAATTACTGATGGGAGGACTTGGGTGTCAGCAGCTGATATTGAACTTGCTTAGGAGTTTTAATCAACAGTATGTATGACATACTCAACATAGCACTCTCTAAGCCTTCCTTCATTAGTAGAAATATGTGTAATATAATCTAGAATAAGAGTTGTATTCTTCTGTGTTACCCAGACAGCAAATCATAATTTAAAAGCAATATAGTAAGCTAGATTGTAGTTCATTCCGGAGAGAACCCAAGAAGATGGAAGATTGTGGCTCCAGAACAATGTCACATTAAAAAATAGAGCCTACTCTCCTCCTTTCTTCTTTCTCTCTCTATTCCTACTGTTTTAAGCATACAGTTAATATTATTTCATGGTCAGGGTCATTCTTTTGTGATACTTAAGTTCTGCTATTCTACTCTTCCCCTTTTCATGTGTTATGTTTGTTCTGTCAGCAATAAATAATTAGACACACTCTAATGGATGATTATGTAGTAAGAAAAAGAAAATTGAATATATATTTGCTAAAGGTTTTGTTTCCAAACTAGAATCCAAACCAGGGGGGAAAAAAAAAAAAAAAAGGACTTTTCTGTCGGAAGTTACAATGATTGTCATGGCTTTATGGGTGTGTGCCTTGTGCCCACATTCAGAAGAATCCCACTGTGCTGTCACCATCTTGGAATTCTTAATAATTTCTGAAAGGGACCCCACATGCTCAACCAGCATTGAGCCTAGCAAAGTATGTATCCAGTTCTGGAGACTTGTCCTTGTCTAGATAAGAGTGGTGTGCCACACCAGGCCCAGTCAGGGCCAAATATGCAAAGGGGATCACCTTGGTGAGAAAGTCACAATTTGCATGTCGCCAACCACTTCACCTTTATCAGCTTAGGTGGCTTCTTTGTCATTCTCCTGAACTCACTTATGAACAAGACCTTTGCATTATAGTCTATATCTTATACTTTTCCTAGCAACATGCCATCCACATAGTCATCTATCAAAAATATTTGGTGAATGCCCAGTATTTATGAAATGCCTATATTTTCCATGTGTCGTTTTCATCACTTTGCATAAAAGATGACAATATTTAAATGATTCCAATTGAATTGATTTGTGTGCCTTGCTAAAATATATAAATGATGCATAAAAAAGTAAATAATAGAGGGATACAAGAGAGGGATATAAATGCATTGAAATAGACAGATGGAGGAGGGAAATAGGGAAAGCAAAATAATGAAATAAGAAAAGAGGAAGCTTGGATAGATGGATGAATGGATGGATGGATAGATGGATGGATGGGTGAAATGTAGCCCAGAGTCTTGGCTACTCTAAAACATGAGGGATAAATGGATGCATCTGGCATGCCTCGATTTTTGGCAGTATTTTTTTAGTGAAAAAAGAGTTAGGCAGATAATGAAAAGTCACAGAAAATGACAGACTCTGTAAATAACCTCAGCAGCCACAAACAAGAGACAGTGTTTAAATAAGTAAATGGAGGACAGCTGGTCATGATTTGGTGGTAATAAGGGCCCACATCAGTGAACATGCCAGATTTTTTCAGCTGAAGTCATACATACAGAGGACAATCATCTTTAGTAGTTAGAAAACAATTATTGATTTTTTTGGTTTGTTTTTGAATTTAAGGAAACCTTTTCTACTGTCTATTCATTTTGAAATTTAAAGAACAGAGAGGAAAGGACAACACATATAGGAACCTCTGTACTTCTAATGCCAGTTTCAATCTTTATAGACCATTATTTAAATGTCTTAGTTTTCAACAGCCTGTGAATACAAAAATGCATTACTACTTAAGCCTACATCTAAATCCTCCTAAGCTCTCATCTTTTTGAAGATAGAGTCCTGTTCCTGGAAGAGTTACCTATCCCCAAGTTATGTTTTATAATCCCCAAAGTGGTCTCAAGTACGTGCACCATTCAGTCCTACCATCCTTCTTTGCATAAGTTAGGCAGGCAGGTCCTGGCCACTAGCCACCTACGTATTAACAGCAGCCAAATCCACGCTAGTTGCTAGAGACATTTGCTACTATTACCAGGGGCTTGCTAGTAGTTGTGTAGGAGACATATTGTAGCTCTATTGTTCACCTCAGAATTACTATTTCCTGAAATTACAACTTCTGAAGTTCAAATAGTTTGCATATGTATCATCTATGGATACTGTTAAATGCAGATTCTGATTCAGCTAGTCTGGAGTGGGGCTTGAGATTGTTTTCCTTCTGAACAAGCTGCCAGGTGTTGCTGCTGCTGGTGGGCCATGGACCACACTGTGGATGTCAAGGTATCAGAGCACTTTTTCTCAAAATGCAGTCTTTGTATCACTCAACATTCAATCACCACGGATTTTTTTTTTTTTTTTTTTGAGACAGAGTCTCACTCTGGTGCCCGGGCTAGAGTGAGTGCCCTGGCATCAGCCTAGCTCACAGCAACCTCAAATGCCTGGGCTCAAGTGATCCTTCTGCCTCAGCCTCCCAAGGGGCTGGGACTACAGGCATGCGCCACCATGCCCGGCTAATTTTTCTATATATATTTTAGCTGTCCATATAATTTCTTTCTATTTTTAGTAGAGATAGGGTCTTGCTCTTGCTCAGGCTGGTCTCGAACTCCTGAGCTCAAACAATCCACCCGCCTCGGCCTCCCAGAGTGTTAGGATTACAGGCGTGAGCCACCACGCCCGGCCTTTTTTTTTTTTTTTTTTTTTTAATTTTACTGTAGACTCCTCTGCCTCTGTTCTTATTGAATCAGTATTTCTGTAGCTAAGAACCCAGAAATCTGTATTTTTAACATTCTTCAATCTTCTTTGGGCAATTCCTGTGTAACCAGCAGCCTGGTATACAGACACTGCGGCTTTGCCCACTCAAGCAGTTACTTACAAAACTAGAAATAAAATTCTCCTTTATATCTTTACTAAGTTGGCAGCATGGAAGAGGCCCTAGGGCCAGATAACTTGGACTCTTATACTCTCAGAATTTAGAACTCTTTCACAAATACAGGGTTTTATTTTTTCCCCTGGTGATACATATACCGGCTGTGGGTCTGAGCTGGGATGTGTTCCCAAGATCACCACAAACACGTTTTTCAGAAGTGTCGTGCCCCTGCAATCCTTGGTCTTACTCTCTAAGTCTGGTTTCTTATTCTAGATTCCTTCCACCTTCATTGCAGATTCTCTTAAGGGCCCTATTGTTCCTTTTTGGATTCTGGCCTCCGTCACACCTTGCCGCCATCCTTTAGACCTGGATCTTCAGTAGTGGACAGGATTTGCATCTATGTCTCCAAGAGACCCCTGGATTCTATTTAATCCGGTCAATACGAATAAATACTTAAGTGGCTATGATGTCACCTGACTCTGCATTCTGGACATACCTGAGGCACTTTCAGGTCAAGTTCAGCTGCATGCAAGCATTATTTCCAGCAGACACCTTTGATAACTGCTCTGCCTGACAGATGATGCCATGGGCCAGATTGAGCCAGCATATGTCGCATCAATAGGGGCCAGAATCACTCCATATATCTTGGTGTTCCATTAACCAGGATAGACGTCCCCGGGGGATCGCATGTGCCTGAGGAGCATTGCCCTCGTTATTGCAAATAAAGCCTCTACTACTTACAGGGTTAGAGAATAAGTAAACATCAGAGCTTACAGAGATCCTAGTCACACGGAGGCTAACGCCCTCATTTTACAAATGAGAAATATCTCAAATGGGAAAAGGGCACAGTAACTTGAATAATATCATACATTAGATTTTTAATGATGTGCTAGGACCTAAATACAAGCCTCTTAAGAAACAAGAGCTTTTAGAAAGCCTTGTGGAATTAGCAGTGGAGAAAGAGGGGTTTTTGGTTCATTGTAAATACTAACAAATATTTTAATTACCCATATACCAAGTTCCTCTGTGCCGTGGGCCTTGTCTTCTATACCATCATTGTCCTTTAGATACCCTTATTCCTACCCAAAGCGCAATGATAGCAGAACCCATGTGAGTTCCTTGACCTCTCCTGATAGCATCTATTAACAACAATTCTTCTTGCTCTCTCTTCTTTACCATTTTCCCCAGCATTTCTAACCTCGACAGTGCTCACATTAGCATCATTTTAAACATGACCACATACTGATTTTAAATTCAGATTTGTCCATTATGGATTCAACAAATATTTATGAGGTTTCTTCTGTTTGTTACTTTGTTAGGCACTGGGGATATGGCAGTGAACAAGCCAGGTAAGTCTTTGGCTCTCCTAGGCTGAACTTTCTAGTTGATTTTATTTTCAATTATCCCACAATACTGTGTATGACCAGGCTAAGTAAAGTGGTGCCTGCCATCTGGCAGCTCCTGCCACCTGGACAAATATCTTCCCAAGGGATAGGTCAAATAGCTTTAGAGCTAAACAGTTCCAGAAAGAAATGCTGGAAAACAGACAAAAGATAAATGTACAGGCAAGCAATACAGGTACAGGCCATGAGATGAAGATAAAATACCAGGCAACAGAACTGAGACTCAATTCAGAGCAGGAATTTTTTTTTAAGCATAACAAAATTATTAATGTGCATAAGCATGGGAGCCATACCAAAAAAATACGAAAACGCAAGAAGGGACAGATGGTTGACACTTAACATACCCTCTTCACTGGGGAGAGGGAGTGGGGCACGTTGGAAATGAATGGGCCCCAGAAGACCAGACAATAGTTAGTAAATGATTCTCTTTGGATGTTGAGTGGGACTGAAACACAAACAATAGCTTGTGGACAAGTTATGGGAAGGTCAGAGCAGGAATGTTAGTATGAATGTCATTTGTTGTGGTATCACAGAGTATTGTGAGTAGAACTCCATTTTCTGTTGATTATGCCAGATTAAGAATTGGTCTAGAAGCCTGAGCTGGGAGTCAGTTGACAAAAGCCATTTTTATTAGCGAGCACTTAGGGAACAATGTCGCATAACTTCAGTGAATATAGGCATCTATCTTTTATTCTCACTTTAATTAGAAATATCCTAAAGCATTTCACATTTTTAAAGTATGATGTCAACTGCTCTTTAATAAACCTTAACATGTTTTTAAAAGAAGTCCTTTGAATCATAGCATACTAAACACATTTTTTTTTAACCAGGAGTGGATCACAAGAAAATAAGTAAATAAATAAATAATAATAATAATAATAATAATTAACTGCCCTTTTAGAGGCATCTATCACACCTTTTATTGTGTTATACTCCCATTTCTTAAATAAACCCTATTTGGCCATGTTGTTATTACAGCACAGGGCTGGGTTATATTTGTCCATGTTTTATTTACATTTTGGCAACTATATTCATAAATGAGATTGGTTTATTTTTTGCTGTCTCAACAGAAAACTCACCACTAACATCTTTTCTGTTCATTGGAAGGTTTGGCAGGGGGTGTAGTTTGCCAGTTTTTGCTTTTTTTTTTTTTTTCCCCAATGCTTAACATGGTTATTATGTCCTTTAGGTTTTCTATGTTTTACTGAGTGAATTTTGAGTATTTTTTATACTTTTAGAAAACTATCACTGAAATGGTAAAATTCACTCATAGACTTATAAAGAGCCATTTGGTGAATGCTGTGACAAGCTGCCCTGATTTCATTTCAGGCTGGGAGGACTGACTCCCCCACCTGCTGGGAATGTGGGCAGCAGCAACACTCAGCTCTCAGCCCTCTTCGCCCTGGTTGAAGAGATATGTTTCACCCACGGCCGTGCCATCCTCCCAGGCTGGGCCGTGTCCAATGCCTTATCAATGTGGGGAGGGGTTGAAGGCACAGTGCCCTCACTCTATCAACAAATCTGGATGGTCATCTCAGCTTCAGAATGCCTTACAGGGTCAGCTGGGGCTTCACTTCTTCCTCTGCCAAATCTTATATTTTTTCCTTTCCTTTTCAGGGGTGTTGATCCCAAAATCATTCCTTTGTGATCTTCCTATTCACTCATCTCCACCTCAGAATCAGAGGCCAAACCTTCAACAGGTGCATATTCTGATTAGGTAAAAATTTTTCTCCATACTCTTCCTTATTCATATATATTACTCCGTTCTTTTTTCCTTTAATATGTACTTTTATGGACCTATTAAAATATAGATTGACTTAAGTATAAAATTTACTAGATTTATTACTTACCGTTACCACTTTTCAGCCACAATTTCTGCATTTTTAAATGCTGTACATTGATTTCTTTCCAGAGATGTTTGCCTGTCTGTTCCTTTGTTTTTATGACTATCACTAAACATTGCTGGATGGAGGTATCTTGAGGCATCACAGTATGCTTTGTCTCTATTATCTTGTGGATTACAAATATTAGTAGAGCCAGACTTAATTTCCAATCATTTCTTAGGGCTCAGGGTATAGGGAAATTAATAGACTAGGTTGTAGATTCTTCTAGCAAGGCCAGAACAGTCGTATCACATGCTTGGTGCACATGTAGATCAGGTTTGCTTTTGTCAGGATCGGTCAGGGTTGATTTCTTCTTGTCCTAGAGCATCAAAAGACTGTTATGAAACCCAAGTGACATACTTGATAGAGAGATTCATCCTCAGGAGGTATGGTATAGAATCTCTGGGGTAGCAGATGTGGTTCAGATGACGTAGTTGGCTCTTCCAGAGATAGGTGAGTCTCAGGACTGTGTTGTTTTCTTCAAAGCTCAGTCCTCACTGATCATGAAACTTGAGAGAGAGAGAGAGAGAGAGAGGGACAGAGATAACCGAGACAGAGAGAAAGAAAACCTCTACAAGGAACTTTCAATATCTATTCACCATAGAGTAGCAGAAGAGGCAGCTGCTTGCATTTTAGGGCCCTTATTAGGCTCCTCCATACTGAATCCCAGAGTCTCTTTTATTTCTTACAATCTTGGGAGTGGGCTGCGTCCGACACTTAGCTTCATCACTAAGGTAACTCACCTTCTCCTTCTTTTGCTACATGACAGATGCACATTTCAAGTTAATTAATAATGCAGTGCAGCATAAGGTAAGTATCAAGTGAGTGAAATGGACAACAAGTATTAAAAGAGTTCAGAGCAATTTAATAACTGTTGATTTGAATTTCATGTAGACAATTGCCCATAGTGCTTACATCTAGCAATTACTTTTCTATTAACCTTGTCTGTGGGGTAGCCAAATACCTAATACTGTTCTCATGTCACCTCATCACCTCTGACTAATCTCACTATTTTTTTCTTCAGCAGATGGTAATTGGTAATTTTTGGAGACAAGTTTATTCAAATGGTTTTTCCTTTAGTAATAGGGACAACTTTCACCATTAGGCCTAAAATCTTGACCTACCATTTACTTTTCCTCCTGGAGTTATGGCAAAGGATTCTCAGTAATCGGTACAGTGTTTTTAAAGAGAGAACTATAAACTGACATCAGGCAAGTTTCATAATGTCTCTGAATTTCAGTTTTCTTTTCTTCACAGTGGGGATAATATTAATAAGAACCTTATAGGATATTTTTTGGAGTCTTAAACAAGGTAAAGCGTATTGATTTATCCTGCACAAGAGTTTAGTAACAGTTGAACTTGATTTTAGTTAGTTAGTAAAAACACTCCAAAAATTGCACATTATATGAAATATTCTTTTTTTCCCCCTGTATGTGAAGTGCTTGACACATACTAAAGAATGTCTGTCTATTCTTTTTCCTCCCTCATGCCTCATGTGGTCTGGATCCCACTTATGCTAAGATACTATTAGTATGTAAGTATAAATAATTTAGGAATACTAAATAATGGCCTTGTGCTTGCAGTTTTCTCTATAGTTTTAAGTGTTCTTTATACTTTAATTAATATATTATACAATTAAAACAATTTTGAGAATGTAACATCACTCCTATTTTACAAATAAGGAAAATAAGACTCAGAAAAATTGAATGACCTTCCCAAGGTCACACAAACAGTAAGAAAGTAGAAGAGCTGAGATTAAAGATGGCCTGGTTCTTTAGTTATGGTCCCTTTCAATTTTCAGGATGGCTACTGCCTCAGCCCTGCACTATCTGTTGCATCTAAAAAGGTGACATTAGAGAAGAACCCAAATGAACTCAGATTTTGATATAATTCTTACTCGAGCGCTAGTTCTAAATGTTACAGAATTTCTATTCCTCTATGACTCCAAGCTTTTACTATTAGAAGGGAGGCAGCTCCTTTGCTTCCAAGTGCATGAAACTTGAGTCATCAGTTAAAGCCATCATCTTCTCTGAACAGGCAATGAGAGTGGGTATGTCTGGGAACAGGGACTCTTACCTCTGGACAGATGCTCTCAGGCCCAGGAAGGAAGACTCAGCTTTAGGATAAAGGACAACAAAAATGCAAGATACAGTAATGAGAAAAGATGCCTCATTTCAAAGTCCCACTTGAGAAAGGGGAAAAAGGAGGTAGATTTGTAGTTCTGCACAGGTGATGCAAATAAGACATACTTCTTATGAAAATCTATGAAGGGGTCTTGCCAAAAAATGGAACCTGACTCTGGTCTGGCTTCTAGATCTAACTACCAGTTCATAGAAAATAAAGGAGACAAAGAAACATATTAAAAAGTAACATGAAGATGTGAGCAACAAAATCCGACATATAGGAATCTTCATAAGGACATATGAATCCGATTTTCTCAGTAAATAAATTGCAAGGGAAAAAAAGAGTGGGGAAATCTATAGATTAAAAGAGACTTGAGAGACAATGAGCAATGTGCCTTATTTAGGTTTTATATCAAATTGTTCAAATACAAGCAGGACATTTATGTAGAAATGGGAAAAATTGAAAATTGATTTGACTGTATATTTGATAAGATGAACTTATTATTAATTTCTAAATAGAAAATGGAGGTAGAACGTATCTCCTCACTGTGAACATGCAGCCAGGCAAGTGAGTTGATTGGCCAGATTCCAGAACTACCTCCATGTCCTGCACTCAATAGCCCTCTGTGACACTCACTCAGGGCTGTAATTCAATAGAATGTAATGTGGGGAAACTGCTCTGATGAATTCCAGAAACTTATAAAGAGTTTGATGGGAGGGGTGCTATACCGAATGGTAAACCTTTCTGCTGCCTGGTGCTGCCTCTTGCAAATAATTGCCTTTCAATCTTCCCAATACACTGGACTCAAACTATACATGTATTTGTAACTTATTTCTATTTTTGTCCTTGTTCTTTGTCTTTTATTTTGTCTTTCACTTTTTTCCTCCCTTCTTTGGTTTCCATTGAGCATTTTATATGATTCCATTTTCTCTCCTCTCTCAGCCTATCAATTGTACTTCTGTAATTTTTTTTAAGTACTTGTCCTAGATTTTGCAATATATATTTACAACTAATCTAAGTCCACTTTCAAATAACACTATATCACTTCATGGGTAATAAAGGTAACTTATAACAAAGTATTCCCAATTCCTTTTTCCTGTCGCTTATTACATTGCTGTCATTCCTTATTCATAAGCTACAATCACTGAATATTGCTGATATTATTTTGAACAAACTGTTATCTGTTGGGTCAATTAAGAACAAGAAAGATTAAAGATTCGATTTTATCCTTGCTTATTCTTTTCTAATGCTATTTCTCTCTTTATGTAGATTCAAATTTCTTCATTTTTTTATTGTGGTAAGAACATGTAACATGAGATTTACCCTCTTAATAACTTTTGAAGTGTACAATACAGTATTGTTAACTCTAGACAAAATGTTGTACAACAGATTTCTAGAATTTACTCATCTCCCATAACTGAAACATTTTATCTGTTAATCAGAAACTCCCACTTCTCCTTTCCCTCAGCCCCTGGCAACTGCATTTTACTCTATGTTTCTGTGAGTTTGACTATTTTAGTTACCTCACATAAGCGGAATCATGCGGTATTTGTTGTTCTATGACTGGCTTATTTCACTTAGTGTAAAGTCCTTCATGTTCCTATATCGATCCAAATTTCTGACCTATATAGTTTTTCTTTTCTCTGAAGAACTTTTTTTTACCATTTCAATAAGTATAAGTAGAAAAATAAATCTTCATAATTTTTAACACTTAAAAATTAGGTGTAGCCCCTAATAGAATAAATTGGCATGTATCTGTCATTATATAAGTGGTGTTTATTTTCTGTTGTGTTTTGTTTGTGTGTATGTATTTTTAGCACAAGGAAATTTAGAGCACAAAATAAATAAAGACAGAGTAAGAGAGGAGTGAAAAACAAGGAAACTCAAAATGTAAAAAGCATAAAGATGCTAGAAGAAGACCAAAGGTGTTTGCTGTGTGTCTATGTTTGTTAGGCTACGTTCTGATTGCCACTTTTCAATGGATGTGATTACAGACACATCCTGCAGGTCTATAGTCATTCTGTTTTTTTCATGACTCTGTTATGATTGTTTAGACATTTGTTTTACATTTTCACATCCTATTTCAATTCCTTCTGGGGTAATTTATGTAGCACTCAAAAGGAGAAAAGAAGTCTACCCGGAGGAGAGGCTTCCTATGAATACTGACCATGTGCAAATATATTTGGAGTGAGCAGTTCAGAGGACTCGAAAGGGTGGGTAAAAATACAGACATTAAATTTTATTTCTTAATTCTATCTTTACTCCCTCTAAAAACATTTTTGAAGTTTTAACATCTGTCTTATCAGTTCCTTCAATAAATTAGTAAAATGACCTCTTTAGAAACAATCTCAAATAATTATAACTTTTGAACAGAACTATTTAGTGTGACTGTAATAAAATGGTAGAATTCATTTATAATAAACTTTGATATACTGACATTTTATTTTTTAATAAAGTCAAACATGCAAATTGTAATCCTTCGAAGAGTGAAACACCTGGAACCATAGTCAGGTTTCCTGTTCTTTTTATTTCTCTTTCTTTCTTTTTTTTGTTTTTTTTTCCTTTCTCCCTTTCTTCTTTTAAAATGCTTTTTTACAAGTAAGTTTCTTACTTCTACTCATCAAAGTGTTAGATGAAATAGTAACTCATTTTTATTACCATGCATCAGATGAAATTCCTCTTATCTCACTCAGTTGATATTATTATTAGCCTTTCAACTTTGGTGGTCAATTCAACCATAGAAATTCTCTCACGGTAAAACTAACCATGAGGGGAGTAACAGCAGACAGCACTGCACTGAGCAGCAGCTTTTGGCCAGCATGGAAATTAGAACAATGGTCCCTGACAAACGGGTCTGAAATGAGAATGCCTTTGATAATAACAACTTCAATTTATATGCTGCTTTACCTCCTGAGGTTTTCAAAGAACTCCTAATGCATTGTTATTTGAAAAAAGGCTGAAAAACATGGAGTTCTATGCCAATGTTCCCAAAAGATACTAATGGCTATTCTGTGAGCAGAACAAAGAACTCCTATATCTTACTAATTTTCTGCATTTTTAATATGCTAAGTACACATTTTGGAATAGATAATCCTAATAGTAAATGTCACAACTGGAGCCAGTCATTTATTGGCTGCTATGACAGGTTTCACCATTGAACTCCGAAGTAACCAGTTCTCCTCCTGCAAGGGCACTAGCCACAGCTGACCCCACCTGTATGTGTCTCGTGATCAGGTTATCAGTTTACTGGGGCACGTATCCAAAGGAATGTCTGACAACATGTTCACTAAGGAACCACATTTAGAAGAGCTTTCTAGAGGCATTTGTATTTTAATAGCTCTATGCCAAAGGCTAGTTAATTAATAGTGACAGGGGAAGGGGTAAAGTCAGCTGGGTGTAAGTGTTACAAGAAATGAGGCTTTGTAAAGAGAAAATAGAAAGTATAGTATACATTCTACACATGATTTTAAGGGAAAAAATCTAATACCATTTTTAATGTGATTGACAAATGAGAATTTGTTAATATTTCACAGGACATAGAAAAAAATGAAAAAATATCTTGACCAAAGTAGAAAACTAGTGGCAGCTGTCCCTCACCATGGTCCCCAGTATCAGAGAGTTCTGAAAACCTCAGGTATTATAAAATACTCATTCACATCCATATATTATAATGATGAATATTTACAGATCCTTAGTATGGCATTTTTTTCCACCCCTGTGTTTCCTATAATAAACATGAATGCACTCAGGGGATATTTTTCATTCAATAAGGTCATTAAAAAAAATAAACACCTCCAACAACCCTCTGACCCCCAACCTTGGCATATTTAATCTTGAAAGGCCAACAGCTCCAAGGAATCCTTTTTCTTCCTTTATTTGGCCTTTGGAGAGTGATTTATCCTTACAGAAGTGACAAATTTTAGAAACATTACAAGTAGAAGACTGATGGCTGAGAAGAGTAGATACCATTTGAATGATTGTAGATTTAGAATAGATGCTCCTCTTGATTTATTTGTATCGAGACAGAGCTAAGAAAAGTGTATATTTGGCATTAAAATCAAGAGTGCACAGTGAAATCTTCCGGTAAATAAGATGACAACTGAGCACTAGAGTCTTCCCTACTTCCCACCCCTCTCCCTGCCCAAATTCAAGTCTAGCAAATATTGGAAATAGGGAAATGTTTGTATCATTTCTGGAATATAAAAAGGCTGCCACACAAATAAAAACCACTTGGGGAAATTCTGCCAACACAGCGCAAATGGGGCCTGTTAACCAATAAGGACAATAACTTAGTGGACACGTGATCCAGAGGGTCCGGGTCCCAGTCTATTTCTAATTAATGGAATCCAGGGTCAATATTATCTTTATTAGCACTGTTGCTATTGTTGTTATTATCATTAACTCACCTCCCAAGAAAGGAGTTTGGCCTCTGGGAAGTGCGTAAAGAGTTCCAGCATTATATGAACAGATTGTAGTTTGCAAGGTTCAATAGTGACCAAGTAGACAAAATGAGGACATTGAGAGTGTAGTCTCTGATGGTGGCTGATGTTTCTGGAGAGATCTCTGCACTGCAACAAGTATCTCTCCTAGCAGAGCAGAAAGCCACAGCTGGAAAGGATGAAAGAGGAATTGAATGGAGCCTGTACTGGAAAACTCAGAACAGGGGCAGCTACATAAATCAGGGGTACCTGTGGCTGAATTGGAAGAGTTTTTAAACAGTAGCAGATATTCCCTGTACCGGGCAGTAGCACCTAGGAGCCCGGGTAGAACTAGGGAGCTCTGTGTAGGTGAGAAGAAGGGAGTTGGTGTTCAAAGACATTAAAGGCTATGATAAGGAGAAGGTCTGCCACACAAGTGGCCATTGGGTGGACTTCTGAGAGGTCTAGCCCTCCAGTCAGAGGTTTCACCAGACACAAAGTTTCCTTCTATGTAAAGTCTTCCAAGACTATAATATGCATTGTAGCCATTCCTTAGTTTTATTCATCCTTCCCTTTTGAATCCTTTTGTTCATTTCAGCATGTTTCAAGGAAGGAGTTATGCAAATTTATATGCCCTCTGCCATCTTTCCAGAAGTTTTAACATCTCTCTTTTGAGATCCTACTGACAATAAAATGTTTCTTGCATTTCCAAGATGTGCTCTCATTCTGTTGTTTTCCTTCATACTTGAACACACAGACGGTTGGCTTACATTCAACAGTCGAATTGGCCTCCAGTTGAGGATTTGGATTTAACAATTTGCTACACCTAATAATTACCATATTTTTCTCAAGTGTATTAAATTCATATGCTTCTTTTCATTACTATCATCACATTCATTTTTCTATTTCCCTTATTAAAATAGTAAATAAATGCAAAATGTTATAAAAGAAAATTCTCAAACAATTTTAAACATAGAAGCCTTTTTCAAGTGAATATTGTCCTAATAAATCATTAACTTGAGTAATCTTGAGAGGCGGTATAGACATCATAGTAGTGAACACTACAGCTACTAGAGCCAGTTTGCATCTTTCACTTTCTAGCTGTGTGACCTTGGGCTATTTATTTAGCCTCTTTGTTTCTCAGTTTACTTATATGTGAAACAGGTATAATAATAGTGACAACTTACCTTATAGGGTTGTTGATATTAATGACTTAATAGATGTCAAGCATTAAGAACAATATTCTGTCACAGCAAGAGCTATGTCATTATTTATTATTAGAATTACCCAAATTCCAATGATTAACAGAAATAATAGTGAAGTCACTTGGGTTGATGTTAGGACTTCAGGATGCATTTTGTGTAGGTGAGAGGTAAGGTTTTAATTTTTATTTTTTGCTTCCAAATAGTTAACTCTTATTCTTGTACTGTTTACTAAATAATCCATTTCTGCTTACTTTTTATATTCATGATAATTCTAAGTTATTTTATATTTATTGCTGTTTTAAAAGTAATTATTTTTAAACCTTGTATTACTTTATTACATAAATAATATATGCTCGTTTTAAAAGAAGCAGAAAATGCATATGAGGTAAAAAGCATATCTTTCACATTCCAACTTTAAGAAATATTTACATGTATTTCTGTATCAGTTAGAATGAGTTGCATTATTCTGTGGTTTGAAACAACAAAAAATAAAACAACAGACCTCACTGGTTTAAAACTGCCAGGGTTTATTTCATGTTGTCACTATATATATGTCAGGTCAGCTGGGATTTCTACTCTGCTGTACCTTAATCCTCTCCCAAATAGGCAGAACTCAAAAATTCTATCTTTTCCCATTATTTATGTCAAAGTTTAGGATCTCTGAGTAATGTGGACTAGTCTGTTCCTCATGTCTGAAGGTGGTTGGTGGTTCCTTTGATGTAGAAACTCCACATATATATTCACAATTCTTTTTTAGAACTAAGTCATAAATTTGGAATGCATCTTTGCATTCTCACTCTCAATTATCTGTCTCTTTTGTGACTCAGTTATGGACTGAGTTTATTGTGCTTCAGAGAGAAAGCCCTCTTAGTCACTCTTCTCTTAACCACTTTGCCAACTTGAGAGGACTTATTGGTGCCACATCCTTTGTTAGACCTTCACACTGAAAGAACTGAATGAATTGGGAGATTTGAATGAGGTACAGTGGCCATTCCCTTGACTTGATCCTGAGTTTTAATAAGGCTTCTCAAAAACATTCTCAGCCTTCCCCTCCCCCTGTCACTTTTGGGTTGAGAGGCACGTGCCTCTTTGAACTCTGTAAATCTCTGAATTGGTAAACTCTTAAGTTTTCATTAATTCTCTGCTTACACACTGATAGTATTCTGAAATTATCTTTTGCTCGTGTTACCTTTCCAAATAGAGCCTGCCCTCACCAGCACACAAACTTTCTATCCTTTCCTCCTAGAGTTACAAGTCTGTCAGGAACATGCTCTGCCTTCCAAAAAGCTACAGGAGATAGTTTAGCAAATATTCAGTCTCTGTATAGCACAGACCAACATCTCCTCAGCTTCCAGTAACATTTTCCTTAGTTCCCCCTTCCCCGCTGAGCTGTAATGCAATGTCACAAAATTTAGGGCTTTTTCTTGAGTTGTATCCCATCGTTAATACCTATGTATATCAGTGAAGATAGACTTATGCTGTAGTAGTAAACAGCCTCAACAGTCTAAACTAGAAAAGGTTTATTTCTTGCTTATACACATGCCCATCACAGGTCAGCATTGTATTCCCCTCTGCAGCCAGGCTGCTAGGCGACTCGTGCTGGGGCTATTTCCAGTCCAGTCGCCAGGAAAGAGGTACATGGCATATTCACGATGCTTCTTAAATGTCGCCAGACAAATGCAAAGAAAAATAACCACGCATCATTCCACTGGTCAAAGCAACCTACACGGGTGTACTGAACTTCAAGGGGATGGGGAAGTGACATAAATCCATGTGCCTGAGGATAGAACTGTCATTCTCAAATTCATTCACCCCTTTCTCTTGTTCTCTCTCCACCCCACCTGCCTGTGATTCATATACCAATCACCTACGTGTAATAATTTGATTGAATATTTTATTGTAGTGTTTTCCTATCTGTGTTCTGTTGAATTATTGAAGTACCTGGGAAATTAGGATGGGTGTGGGAAAGGGAGGTACTGGGCCTGCAGGTCTTTGGTCCCCAAATTCAGCTCCAGGAGACCAGTCATGACATCTTTCCTTTTAGATATAACTGTAAAATGTATCCCTAACATTTCATGTGTTTTTATTAATTCTAGTCTTTCCCGCTAATTAACCTCAGTCTATGGTGTAAGCCCAAAGAACTATAGATGACAAAACCACTAACGTATTACCAGTGCTTACTTCCGGGTGCTGGAATTGTGGGTTAATATTTTTTTTTGTATCCATCTGTCCTAGGAAACTTGGGGCTCTGGATTGAGCAACCATGGATCTGCATGATAGTAAATCCTTGACAATTTTATGATGAGAACATGTTAATGAATAAAGGACAAAAAAGTTGCATTAGACTCTTTTCTATACCCGAAAATCAGAAAATAATAGTTTTGTAAATAGGCTTAAAAGAAGTGAAGGAAGAATCATTTAAACCACAAGAAATTATTTCCAAAGTAAGTTTGAGATCTAAGTATCAGAGCAGGAATACACAAATTCCATCTGGGGGAGGGAGGCTCTAATATCTTACGATTATGTCAGTAGACTAAGTACAGCCATGCTTTATGTAAATACAAATTGAATTCTTGCAGCAGGCAGGTCACTGTATTTGCTGATGCATAATGAGGGTGCTCAAACTTAGACTGTTTATCCCCTAGAGTCTCATTAAACTAAATATACTTGCCTTAAGCCACCTGCCTTTGGGCAGTTGCAATAGAAATAAAATCAGATTCATTTCCCGTCTTGATAAATTGGCATTAACTACTACTTTATCTGAAATAGGCTTGATAATTAGTGTCTCTGATTACAGAGAGAAAACTGTTGAATCTTTTAGAATGCTTTTAAAAAATGTAGGCTTTCTAAATTTGCTGCAGTTGAGGGAGGAGATTTGAAAGCCCTGAGCCAGTCATGACTGTGATGAGCGTCATTAAAATAGCAATCTTTTTTTGGAAGCTCATCTTGTCCCAAGTAAGTGTGATTTAGGAATATGGAAACACCTGTTCCTGGGTGGCGGTTTTGACCTCAGTGCTCTAATATCCGTGAAAACCGTGAGCTGGGGAGAAAGATATGGATATTAAGAGTGAAACATCTTATTAATTGATTAATAAGAATTAAGGGAAAGAACCCCTAGGAAATGGACTGTCCCAGGGCCGAGGTCTAGTGCTATGTCTATGTGATCCACTACCAGCTGCAAATAACTCACATCAGTTATATTACAGTCAGTAACTATTGACGACGTACAATGAGCACTTGTCTCCCTCAATGCTTCAGGCAACTATTTCCCACTTGAGTGCTGCCAGCTTTCCAGGAGGCAGACAGAAAGCAGAGCCAGCTTCTTGCTGCCCCAGGTTCTGGAAAAACTCACTCTTCTGGCTTCCCCTCTACTAGCCCACATGAAATTTATTTTTAGACTGTAAGGGACACTTCTTGCCTGTTTTTTTAAGCTTCATAACACTGCATTCATTTTCTTAAGGCCTTAGACCTATGTCAGAGAACCTGGCCAGGTATTTCTATTTTCCTGGCCACCTTACCTGCCTGGAGAAAATAGGCACAGAGCTGTGACCACAGGGAGGCACGGTGCAGGCTGGGAAGGGGAAATACTGTGCGAGTTCCTTGACTAGGGAAAGAAAGCAAAGAAAAACTGAATGGTAAGAAAACGACAGCAACAGTGTGAATTATTTTATCAAAGTAAAGTTAACAATAATGATAATCAAAAATAGTTGCTATTTCTGGAAAACTTACTTGTTCCTGGCTACTGTGAAATATACCATAAATAGAATATTTGATTCAAGCTGCATGTGGATCCTATGAGATAGAGACTGCCTAGTTTCTCTGGGTCCAGGAGAGAGAAAGTATCTTCCTGAGGTGAGTGGCAGAGCTAGGATTGGAATGCAGGTCTCTCAGACCCCAGAGTCCTGCCTCTGCCCAGGGGCAGCTTTGTGGTTACACCAGGCTGAGGCATGTAGACCTTGTTCTGGAGACACTGGTGTGCTTCAAGTGTGTCTGTGGGATGGTAAGTCTCTGACAGAGTTTACCATGGCGATTGTCTGGACAGTGGTTTAGAGGATGTTGAGGTTAGATGTGGGATCCTTTATCTCAACAGCCGTGGTAATGACCACAGCCCGGACAGCAATAATGAGACAGGCACCTGAGAGGAGTGGATTGATTTAAAATATGTTTATAATACAAAAGCTAAAGAATCAGTTGGTTAATTGGGTCTGTGGACTGAGGGAGAGGAAGAAATGAAGTATTTCCAAGACCTATTCCAGAAAAGCATAGGTAGGAAATGCTACTTAATTCAAGGTGGCAGAGCTTTGAAAGTACTCATATTTAATGTTCTAGATTACAGCACTGTGCCTGAAGTGTCTGTAATTTCTATTTTGGGTGACAGACCATGCTGTCACAACCATAGGTCATGTGACTCTCATGGGCCAGGGGTCTTAGGGGATCCTGTAAAAACAGAGGTAGGATACTTTTCTCTGACTTACTCTGTTGTAATCCTTCCTTTCTGTGGGGAATTGTACAGACTTTTTTAACTGACAAAGCAAAGTTTAGATCACTGTCTTCCCAAGGGATTATTTCTTGAGCTACAACAAAAAATGAGATCAAAAGAGAAATAGTCTTTAGTCTAAATTTTGTATTTGGTAAGAATTTTTATTTGCTATTTGTTTGCTACTTTGTAATATTTCTATTAGAAAACAATGAAAGTCCGTCTTTCAGAGTCCCCAAAAGAAAGGGGAAGTCATGACTGGATGTCACCCTCTCACTCATCTGGATATAAAAGAGACAGGACAGCAGTGAACCCGGTCAGGTTCACTGACAAAAACAAGCCTCTTTTTGTCATTCTCATCTAAGGTGGGGGCAGAGGGTCCAGTCTTCTTAGATGACAGCCTAGACCTCACTGCCTGGGAATGATAACATTTGATTATTACACGATACTATTTTAAGGAATACTAAATAGACCTTGCTGAACATCTTTTTCTTTGCTTAGATCTTTTATAGTTCTGGACATTTCACTCATTGACTAATAGAGGTAATCTGCTATGTTTGTTCCCTCCAAAGTCATGTTAAAATTTAATTGCCATTGCAACAATATTAAGAGGTGGGACCTCTAAAAGGTGATGAGTGG
>CM052437.1:53812182-53835409 GCA_028533085.1 Varecia variegata
GGGGCCCCTGAAACAATCACCCCAAGTTTTATGATCCTTGTGATAGCAGTTACCTAAGAGGTCAAATAGAAAAGAGAGAAAATAGAGAGGCTTCATAATATTTAAAGTTCAGTGAATCTAATTTAACTTCCAAAATAATTTTTCTATACTCCTACTGTTCTAATTGTAATAGCTAGAACAGTGCTCAAGGAAAACCATGCCTTGCACAAATTATTCTGGGGATTTGGATACTGCAGCAAATAGCTGAGATGCAAGCACACAGACTAGAGGATTTGTTTCCTTCTGGCTTATAATGAGTGGGCAGTCATCATAAATAATATCCATTTCCTTTAACCAAATATCTCTTTCATCTAACACATTATATTAATTGCTATTGATATTTTGGACTTTGCCAGCAACTTCTAAGCATTAATATCATGCAGTTCAAAACATTTCCATTTCAATTCTTCAAGGTTATTAGCTTGATTAAGTTTCATTTGTACGCCATGCATTCTTCAAAATAACATTTAACTTCTTGTTAATGATAAATGGAGCATTGAAAAATGACCTAAATGAATATAGAAATAACAAGAAACTTGCATCCTAAAAAGCAGCTAAAGCAGTATGATGTTGGTGTGCCAGAAACTGTTAATGTAAGGAAAATGCATGTGAGGTATACCGCAGGAGAGGCAGGAGTGAAAGAAGTGTCTTCTAGCTAGTGATATAACACAGGAAGAATGTCTTGGGATGGGTACAAAAATTTCCATGACTATTTTTAAAGATTCTGCCAGAAATGAGATTGGGGGAATTGGGTGGTAGCAGGAGGTAAAAATGGGGTCAAAAGAAGACTCAGGCAGATGATCCAGTGGAGAAGGATGAGAAAGATGATACAAGAAAGAAAGAGGGAAACAGCAGAAGAAATATTTTTGACAGGGAAAAGAGGGATATGATCTAGTGTTCTATGGAGGAGTTGGCTTGTGGGCATTCCATTCATTGTACATGGGAAGACTGAGCATAGAGCTTCAAGGGCCAACAGGAAAGGAGTCATGGTGGGAGCTTAAGAAGGGTCTTTTCTCATTTTAATGTTCAGAAAATGAGGAGAGAAAAAGTATTGGGTGTTTGAGAAAGAAGTGGTATGAGGTCACTGAGTATGAGAGTGGGAAAGCAAAAAAAAAAAAAGTTAGAAAATGTTACAGAAGCTTAAAATGATGAATGAGACATATACACATATTGAAAGATAAATAGAACTCAGAAATAGAAAATTAGGTGAATAAAGCAAGGTACACAATGATATATAGAGTATTATGGCATTTATGTAAATTTAAAATATTTATCCATGTTTATAGAAAGATGTATATGTATGTACAGTGTCCCAAAAAATGGACTGTACAAAGACACACCGACGTGTTGTTGGCAGTGGTTGACTGAGTGGAGAGCAGCAGGGGAGACCTGCAGGTGGAGAGAGTGGAGGCTAAGGTGAGCGGCTAAATAGGGCTTACCTCCGGTAAAAAAAATAATTACCTGAAATCTTTTATTTCTTTAAAAAAATTTTCAACAAAAATGACAAAGCTGAACAACTATTAATTCAAAATAATGGCAGAGAGAGAAGTTTGAGATATAATCTATTTTATGTATATTTGTTATTTTTCAAAACAAAGTGCATATAAAATGGAAAGAAAATGATAGAGACACAAGAAAATCACCAAATTTTACACTAAACTCTTAATGTTAAAAATATGCAATGGAAAAATTAGCGAAGGATTTAGTTATTTTAAATAGTATAATTAAGACTCTTCATTTGTAAAATAGTCCTCTCATATGTGTATAGTTTATTTACAGCAAATATCATATATACCCTTAGTAAATTCTGAAAACCAAAATAATACAGATTACATCTTCTTCAAAAAATCTAAATAAAATATTATAAGAATTACCCTGCTAGAAACAGCAAGGTAAAAATCCAACCATTCAGAAACTTGTAAATACTTCTTTGACAAAAACAAGATGAAACAGCACAATTCTTGAAGAAAGGAGGAAAACTAATTGTGAATTATAAACTGAAAAATCATGTTAATAGGTACAACTTCAGGTTAAAATATTTGTAAATAGAGCTATAACTGCACATAAATGCATACTAGTGGCTTTATCTTATTTTCTTTTTAAATAAGGAAGAAAGGGACAAGAGAGTAAATAATAAGGAACAGAGGTAATGTAGGGATAAGGCAGAAAAGCAAGGTGGAGAGAGCCTGAGTGCAGCCATTTTGGCCAATACCAGACCCTAACCTCCCTGAACAAGGAAGTTGCCAGCAAGTCACTGGCCCGAGACCTCCCAAAGATGGACGAATTACTAAGATGCCTTACAAACCGTTTACACTTACTTTTCTGTGACTACAGTTTATGATAAACCTTTATGGCCTGACCTCAAGACAGTGCTGGTCACATACAGCTGTTTCCTAACAGGGTTTTTAGACACATAGAAATGGTACCATTGACCCATAAGCTGTCCCCCTCCTGTTCAGGAAAGGACCCCTACTCTGTTAGTGGAGTAGGATCTGTTGTCTGTCTCTCTCTCAATATACTTTCTGTTGCTAATTGGCTTGTTCTCCAATTCTTTCCAGTGCAAAGCCAAGAACCCACTTGGTGAGTTCAGGGAGGCTTCCTCCTTTCATTGGGGCATACCTGTACCAGAGGGAGCAAAAAAAAAGAAAAAAAAGAAAGGTGGAAGGAAGGACTGGCTTTTTATCTCAGCTCAGAAAAAAATTAACAATAAAAGAAGCCCAAGGATGCAGGTAAATGTGTTATTATCTCTAACAATTACAACTTGATATATCAGAAACAGAAAGGTTCCATAAGTAATATACATTTCAAGATTTATTGCACTGATATAGTAATAAAAATTGACAAATAAAATACTTAAAATAAAATACTTAAATTATGAATGTTAGAAATGAGACATTACATTACTCTGAGATTTGTGCTCCATGTCTGTGAGAATTTTTGTCTGTTTCATTTGCTATTATATATCCAGACCTCAGATCAGTACTGGCAGAAAATAGATTTTAATATATATTTGTTGGATTATTATGGATCAGATGTTTAAACACATAAGAGAAAACTAATGTCATTTCTTTACTAATACCTATTAAAAATCTAGATGTAAAGTGTAACATACTAGGAAAATACAAATTATCAAAAGATATGGAAGCATAAAAACTATAATAATGGCAAAAAATTATTACAAAATCATTGACTCAATAAAAAGAATTGGACTGAGAAGACCTTAGGGTCTCCATTTTCAAACTTTTGGAAAACATAAAATTTTAATGCTTTATATACAGCTACAGGGCTTTGAAAGCAATGGGAGGCTTTCCAATCCATTTTATGAAAGTAACATAATCTTGATATGAAGCCCTAAAAATATTGCATAAACATGGAATAGTAGATATCAATCTTAATGTAATAAATAAATGTATTTTTCCAAATAAAATAAAATCTTGGGTTTTTAATAGTAAAAGAGCAATGGCAATTTGATAAAGTTCAATGCCCCTTCATGATGAAAAACTCTCTCAATGAACTAGGCATAAATGTAACATACCTCAAAATAATAAAGATCATATATGACAAACCCATAGCTAACATCCTACTGAATGGGGAAAAGTTTAAAGGTTTTCGTCTAAGAACTGGAACAAGATAAGGATGCCCACTTTCACCACTTCTACCTGACGCAGTACTGGAAGTCCTAGCCAGAGCAATCAGGCAAGAGAAAGAAATAATTGGAAAAGGAGGAAGTCAAATCATCCCACTTTGCAGACAACATGATCTTATATGTAGAAAAACCAAAGACTCCTTCAAAAATCTCTTAGAACCGATAAACAAATTTAGTTTATTTTAGCAGGATAAAATATCAACATACAAAAATTAGTGGTGTTTTTATACACCAAAAATGAAAAGGCCAGAAAAGAAATCAAGAAGGCTACCCCATTTGCAATAGCTACTACAAAATAAGAAAAAAAATTTAGGAACAAATTTATCCAAGGACGTAGAAGTCCTCTACAATGAAAACTACAAAATAGTGATGAAAGAAATTGAAGAGGGCACAAACAAATAAAAAAGACAACCCATGCTCATGGATCAGAAGCATTAATATTGTCAAAGTGACCATACTTCTCAACGCAATCTAAAGATTCAATGCAATTCCTACCAAACTACCAATGTTATTTTTTCACTGAAATAGAAAAAAAAATCCTAAATTTCATATGGAACAAAGAAAAGGAGGGAGAACAGTCAAAGCAATCCTGAGGTAAAATAACAAAACAGAAGACATCATACTATCTGACTTGAAAACATATTATAAGGCTATAGTAACCAAAATAGCATGGTATTGATATAAATAGACACGTTGACCAATGAAACAGAATAGAGAACTCAGAAATAAAGCCATGTATCTATAGCCAACTGATCTTTGACAAAACCATTAAAACATACATTGGGGAAAGTACACTCTCTTCAATAAATGGTACTGGGAAGTCTGGATAACCATAAGCAGAGGAATAGTAGGTTATTAAGTATAAAATGTCCGGTTTCCTTAAGTACTAAATTTGACAGTGGATATCTCTGACATTTTACTTTGACACTTCTTATTTTATTTTTATTGTGAAGGTACATCCTCATTCTTTCAAAGGCATGGTTTGGTTTGTGATTATCTTTCAATCTTTTTTAGAACAACTTTTGTGAAACCCTGGATAAGTCAAAAATTTGTGTTATTTTCAAATATGAGTTCCGTCGTGGAACCAATGCAGTGCAGACAGCTGGAAATATCAACAAAGTGTTTGGGAAGGATGTGGCTAATGAACACACAGTATGTGGATGGTTTGAGAAGTTCTGTTCTGCTGACTTTAATGTTGCAAATGAGCCATGTGAGCGACCTGAGACCAAGGTGGATAATGATGAGCCGAAAGCTATAGTGGAAGGGAATCCATCTCAAACTATGCATGGATTAGCAGCAAGGTTCGACGTTACTATTCCAACAATGTTGGACCATTTGAAACAAATGGACAAGGTAAAGAAACTAGATAGATGGGTTCTGCATGAATTAAAGGAGTGTCAAAAGGGAAATTGTCTCAAAGCTTGCCTTTCTTTGCTGTCACGACGTAAAGGCAAACCACCATATTGTTATGTGTGATGAAAAATGGATTCTTTTTGGCAATCGCAAGTATTGGGCACAAACAAGGGTTAGATAAAGATGAAATGCCCAAAACACAGTCCAAAACTCAATATTCATCAAAAAAAGCCAATAGTGTCTGTTTGGTGGTCCAGCACTGGTATTATCCACTACATCTTCATGAAACCTGGTCAATTGCTTAGAGAGGATGTCTACTGCAAGAAATTGGATGAAATGATGAGGATGCTTGAGATTAAGCAGCTGAGATTGGTCAATAGAGACAGAACAATCCTCTTGCAAGACAACTGCTCGACCATATGTCACACAAACAATGCTGCTCAAACTACAGAGGCTGGACTAGGAAACTCTCTGTCATCCACCGTATTTACCAGACCTTACACCAACTGACTACCACTTCCTCCAGGCTTCGTCCACTTCTTGCATGGAAAAATATTCTCAATAAGCTGTGGAAAATGCCTCTTGCGATTTCATTGCCACTTGTTCTCCGGGCTTCTTTGCTGCTGGCATAAACAACCTGCTATTAAGATGACAAAATTGTATCGATAGTTTAGGCACAGACTTTGATTAACACATTGACTGCCAAACTAGAAAAACATTTTTTTCCCCTGTGGCCAAGGTGTTTTATTAAAACAAAACAATCCTTTCTAATTTCTATTTTATTGTTTTCTGTGCATGAGTTATATGCAATGCAATTCACATTTTTAGAATTAAATTGTCAATTTTAATTGCAATTATAAGAATATCAACAAGTAAGATTTTCATGAACTAGCTGCAGGGTTTTGCTTTACAAGGCCCCAGGCTCAAAACTAGCCTGCGTTAAGTACAATTCACATGGCAGTCAATGTGTTAATTGTACTGTTTCTTGTTTGAGATATAATAAGCTACACTTTTGATTTGAAATAGGACATTTCATATTTAATGACCTTAATATTTGCAAGAGTAGCCTGTATCATGAAAGATAAGAGTCAGTGTTAGTTATCTGCCCACTGACATTGAGTAAAGACCTCCCATCAACAGCAGCCAGCATGTTACCTACTGACTGTCAACAAGTTTGACATGTTTCTGGGTCTTGTGGACAAGCAAAATCTCAATGGCTTAATAAGTCTGGCTTAGAGAGTTGATGGTTGTGCAGAATGAACAGCTCTCCCTATCCTCACCCCACCTCTGTTTTTCCAGGTTACTGAACAGACATAGCTTAAGATCATATCCAAGGTAGGACAATGGTGAAGCACACACATGATAGAGAAGATAATAGTATTTAAGACATAGGTTCAGAAAATTTTATTTCAAATCCCAGTAGTATCACTTGGTAAATGTATGTGATCTTAAAAACACTGTTTCTCCCATTTTAGATTAAAAGTTAGTAGTAAAGAAACCCTTTTCTGTTAATGATTTTTAATCTGAAATAGCAGAAATGTTGATATTTTTTAAAAATGCATTTTAATTAATTAATTTATTTATTTTTGGGATCTCCTTGTGTTGCCCAGGCTGGTCATGAACTCCTAGCCTCAAGCCCTCCTCCGCTTCACCCTCCCTACTAGCTGGGATTACAGGGATCTGCCACCACACTCACAGTGTTGTTTTTAGAATTAAGTGAGTTAATATATTATAGTTAAGCACTTACAACAGTAAGTTCTCCTAAAATGTTAACTAATACCTTGTTATTTTTTTTATCATTGAAATTATAATACACAGAGTTCTCTCAATGGCTTTACTTGCCCTCCAGATTCCTGGCTTCCATTTCTTTCTGAATGATTATAATGTAAGATGAAAGAGGTAATTTACATATAGTTTTCCTTTTTTCTTTTATGTTTATCTCTTACCTTCAGCCAGCATCTCTCAATTTTATTATTGGGTTTCTGCCAGAATTCTTTATTTTCTAAGAAACACTTTTTTTCTTCCACGGAGAGTTTTTGTTTTCTTCCTTCACCTTCCTTGGTCTTTGGATTCTTCCTTCACCTTGGTTTTATCTGCAGAAAAATATTTTGTCATTTAACAAATATTTATTTAGATTATCTACTATTTGGCTTGTATAAGAGAACAATGAAAATAGCAATAACAACAAAATATCATTCTTGCCTTCATGGAGCTTACACTACAGTATTAGTGTCATACAATAGTTAGCAAATATATAAACATAAAAAAGATTGACTAATTTTATGAGTTATATTGCTAAGATAGAGGATAGATTGATACCAGGGTAGGGGGTTTGGGTTTCTTAATTATAATAAGATAGTCAGAGAAAGTCTCCTTAAGGAGGGAAGCATTCAAGCATTCATCTTTGAACTGTAGGGCAGGAAAGTAGTTCAGATTACAAGAATAGATTAGCACTTGCACACTGCCAGCAGTGGGAACGAGTTTGGCATGCTGTAGGATCTAAGGCTGGTATGAGTGGAGCACAGTGAGCAAAGAGGAGAGTGGTTCCACTTGAGATTAGAGAGATGGATGAATCAAGTCTACAGGGCCCTGTAGTCAACTGTAAGATGTCATATGTTTTTATAAGTGTGATTGGAAGTCATTGCAGGATTTAATATTGATGTGATGTCATTGAATTTATATTTCAAAAAGATAACTCTGGATATTGTGTGGTAAGTGGGTTATAAGAGGACATGTTTAGGTATCTACAGTTGTAGTCCTGGGAGAGAGAAGGGATGGTGGTTTAGATTAATAAATAGGACAGCAGTAATGAGGGAGAGAATTGGATTTTTGATGCATTCTTACAATCAGTGATATTTGATAATGGATTTGATGATGGGCAGAGAGAAGGGAATCACTGCTTCCTCTGAGATCTCTTGCTGGGTCATGTAAATGGATGGAGATGTGACTTGGTGATGTAGAAAGGATAGGAAAGGAGCATGTCTTTTGAAGAGAGAGAAATATTTAAATTTTGGACATGTTAACTTGAGATTATCACCAGTGATTTTTGTCAGATTGCATTATTCTTCTCCACTATTTGCTACAACTCTCTGTGGGAAGATCATGTTCTCCTGTCCCATTGATATTGACCACAGGATTTGCTTTAGTTGATGAAATGTGAGTAGAAGTGACACATACCACTCCTGTCAAAGGTTTCAAGAGTCACCGTGTGGTCTTCCCATCGTTCTTTCCCCTGTGCCATGAAAGCAGCATATCCCAGATAGCGGTTAGCCCTTCATTCTGAATTCAAGGATGAAAATATATACATGGATCGGGAAATCCACAGCTGGCACAGAGCCAATACTTGATGGGGGCATAAATAAACCTTAGGGGAAATGTGCTGAGATTTGGGAGTTGTTGTTACTGTATCATAACTTAGTCTAAGCCAACTAATACAGTATCCAAGTGGCTATATGATGTAGGTGGTTGGAAAGATAAGTTTGGGGCTTAAGGAAGAAAGAGGTAAGGCTTAAAGACATAGATTTAGAATTTATCAGCAAATAGATTTTATGTAGAGTCAAGGGACTGGATGAAATCAGCTCGGAAATGTGTGTACATGGAGAAAGGACTAAGGGGGAACTGAGTCCAGTGATACTCCAACATTGAAGTTTTAAAGAAGAGCAGTAGCTGCAAAGAAGACTGAAATGGTGAATATATGAGTAAGCAAGCAAGAAGAGAAAGAAGAGTCAGTATGTCTAAGACTGAAGAATAGATGAGCTAGAAAAAAAGGAAAGTTGTTCTGTAGTCTAAGATGGAAGCCATTTGTGACCTTGACAGTCTCAATTTCATTTAAGAGTTAGAAGTAGACGTAGACTGGAGTTGAATGAATGCATGATACAGATTTTCTCTATTTTTGTATATTTTTTGGTCATTTCAGTTAGGATTTAGGAGATGAATAGATATATATGTTTCAGCTTCCACTTAAATTTACCATGAAGAAAGGGAATTTAAATGCCATAGGAGGGTAGCATAATAACCTTTGGAAAGCTCTATTTGTCAAAATTCCATGTATATATTTTTTCTAAATAAAATGGTTATTAATTTGGGATTGATTTTTTATTTTTTTTTTCTTCCAAAAATGTTGTTACTTTTTGAGATGTTAAAGGTTAAATGAGTCTCCATTAATTTCCTTAGATTCACTCCTTTCATTTAGAAATATTGTTCTGGACATTTCCAGACTTTTACTTGAAGTAAAACTACAATTTCAGAAAAACTCATTATGTGGGATATGTCCATCAAACAATTTTCTTGTCACTGAGTACTCCATAAATACACTTAATGGGCGACATTGTAATAGCAGTAAAAAACCTAACACAACACTGATTATTTATGCACTTATCTTGCAAAAATGTTTTACATTAGATTTCTCTCTTCTTGAAGAAGGAGCTAAGAAAATAAATCCCTATTACTATTTGCAGTATAGTCTTTCTGATAATATTGTCCCCACTTTGACTATCTCTCTCAATTGGTAAATAAGTCCAAATGGAATTTTCATATCTCCTATAGTAACATATTCCTCATGAAATTTCTGACAAAAGCTTTGTAGGATTTTGTGTTATAGATTCCTAGTTGAAAAGAAATAGAGACACAGAAAGCAATAACAAACACACCTCCAATAGTAGATAAAGGCTTAAAAAGTGTTCTGTATTCCTTTGAATAGAGATTATGTGTGTAAATACTGCAGTTCTGATGGAAGGATCAGAAATAACTGCAATTGAGGATAACAGAAATAAGATCATTTTTGCAAACAAACAGAAAACTTAACAAGAATTTTTTTTTTTCATGGAAGATGGGCATCACAGCAGATAAAACCTATCATGTAAACACTGAAGGTGCTGATTGAAATAATTCCCCCATATTATTTCTTCCAAATGTTTCCCAGGGAATTGTAAATTTTATGGGTCATGAAAATTGTTGAAACCAACACCTCAATTATAAAGCAATCTCAGTGGTATAGGACAGAGTCAAGAGCCTAGAAATATATCAGAAAACTTCCAAATAGCAGAGCAAATGTCCTAAGCGTTACCTACTCAGTCCACAAGTGTTGATTACAAGTCTACTGTGTGACTATCAGTGTTCTAGGTGCTAGAACAGATGACAAGTCAAAGACAATTTTTCTCAAGGATCCCACAAAATGGTGGGAGATGGGGACAGATATATTAATATAATTACAAATATTGACTCAGGGATAGATAGTAAATTTATCTAGACAATAGACATGCAAGAATTTTAGACATTATTATGAAACTATTTTTTCCCTATGATGATTTCTATGATAGAGGTGAATGTAGACTTAGGCAACTGCAGAAGAGAGAGTGAAAAAAAGTATCTGGGACTTTTAGATATGAAGCTTCATAGAGATGATAGCATTCACAAAACAAATAAGGTAATGAAAGGCATTCTTTGACTTCTTTTTCCACATAAAGTGGTATCATTGAAATACAATAGTTGCACACATTTTAAGTCTTCATTCTGATCAATTTTAATATATTTATATCACCATAGTCAAGAATATGAGGATTTCCATTACCACGTAATCCATCTTTTCCTCCATACCTTACTCTTAGACAACCACTGATCTGTTTGCTGTCACCATGGATTAGTTTACATTTTTTTCTAGAATTTTATATAAATGGAATCATACAATGTGCTCTTATTTTTGCCTTGCTTCTTTTACTTAGTGTGATTTTGAGACTTATCCATGTCATTGTATGTATCAATAGCTTGTTTCTTTTTGTAGCTAAGTATTATAGTAAATAAATAGGAAGTCCATTATGGATATGCCACAATTTGTTTATCCATTCACACATTGAAAGACATTTGGGTTGTTTCCAGTGTTTGGCTACACTGCTATGAACATTCTTGCACAAATATTTCTGTGGATATATATATTTTTTCCTTTTTTTTTCTCTTGGGTAAGTACCTAGAAGTGTAATGGTATAATGGTTGGGTGGTATAAAATATATATGCTTAACTAATTATGAAACCAACCAACCAGTAGCCAAAGTGGCTGTACCATTTTGTATTTCTACTAGTGATACATGAGCATTCCAGTTACTCTACATCCATGCCAACATTTGGCCGATTTTTTTCATTGAAATGGGTGTAGGGTTGTATATCATTTGGTTTTAATTTGCATTTTCCTAATTAATAATGTTCAGCATCTTTTCAAGTGCTTATTGAACATTTGTATATCTTTTTCATGAAATGTCTTCTCAAATCTTTTGCATGAGTTCTTTTTTTCTTAATACTGAGTTGTAATTTCCTTTATGAACTCTGAATACAAATCTTTTGACAGATAGTGTGCTGTGCATTCTTTGATTTTTATTAAAACCATTTGACTTAATTCTGAACAAAGAGGCTTGGGAGAAAGCAGTAAATCTAGATGTAACTGATTCAAAGTTGATGGCTATGGAATAACTTCAGAAAAGAACATTCTTTAGGGAGAGGCAATAGAAAGAAAATAGAAATTATTGGTACAGACACCAAGTACAGCATCTAAATTCTTGGAATCAATGATTCTATTGGAATGTTGATATATTTTAAAAGGAAGTTATGAGCATTCAATATATATAAGAATTATTTCCTTCACATTAAAGTGTTTATGCTACTGAGTCCAATCTTATGCAAAACCTTTTTGCCTATTTATGACTACATTTACTTTCTATACTAACTATGTGTTGATGAAAAATGTATCTTCTCTCCAACATTTTATTTCTGATGTTCAGTTTGTAAACCATAAAGAAACTACACTTTGATAAATTTAAATTTAATAATGTGAAAACTAGAAGGATAAACAAAAATCTGCTTTCAGTGGTTGAAATAGAAAGGGTAAAAAAAGTTCCTTTTTCTCTTTCCCAGAATTCTTTTATCAAATTTTTTCCCAAGTTTTAGGTGACTCAGGTCACTCATCTTGTTTTTATTTTATTTTATTTTATTTTATTTTATTTATTTATTTATTTATTTTTTTGAGCCTCCACATGTTTCCCAAAGAATAATAGAAGTGGATGGATAAGTATAGAGGGATGACATAGATGAATCAGAAAACCACGAAACAAGGAAAGAGTCCTTAAACAAAAATATTTACTTATTATTCTCCTCTTCAAGGCTTAACTGTGTGTGTATGTGTATGTGTGTGTGTGTGTGTGTGTGCGTGTTAAACATCAGTATAATTTAATCATACTCCATTTCCTATAATCCTTTTTTGTCCTCTTTACTCAGTTTGTGTTCCATTATTATTTAAGCAATTGATATTATATATTTCTGTCCTATACTTTGCTTGGCCAAATCCCAAACTAGTTCACCCAAACTTTCTGTCTTCTCTGAACCAACGGTACAGATGGACTTTGAAGGAGAAAATCATACAACTCGCTATGCTTTAAATGCATGATTGCAAACTACAAATTCACTGTTGTTTGGAAAACCTTCTACTTTCACCTAGTGATTTTTTATACTCCACTTTCTAAGAAAATTATGTGAAACCATCTTCTATCTTCTCAAAGCCTCCAACACCTTTGGACACCTTGCAGAGCTACAGACTTCATTATAAGAATGTATTTCTGCTTATGGGTTTTCTATGTAGTATATAGGGTCAAGTTGTTTAATAAATGTTAAGTGCAAGCTTAAAATATGCATTCTGTAAATATTAACCTAAAAAGGTTAATAAAAATGTCTGTTGGATGGGTAGTTATGCCCTCTTTTTTTTCTTTTCTTTTAATTTCAAAATTTTAAGAGGGTACAAAAGTTTTTGTTACATGGAAAGCTTTTATAATGCTTAAGTTGGGGCTTTTAGTGCGCCCATCACCAGAATAGTGTTCATTGTACCCAATAGGTAAGTTTTTACCTCTCACTCTCTCCTGCTTTCCCCGCTTCTTGGTTTCCAATGTCCTTTACATCTCTTTGTGCCTGTGTGTGCCCATTGTTTAGCTTCCAATTATTAGAGAGCACATGTGGTGTTTGTTTTTCCATTCCTGAGATACTTTACTTAGGATAATGGTCTCCAGTTCCACCTAGGTTGCTGAAAAAGGCATTAGTTCATTCCTTTCTATAACTGAGTAGTACTCCACTACTATATACTATATACTACTACTACTGCTACTACTACATACACACACACACACACACACACACACACGTTTTCTTTATTCACTCATAAATTAAAGGAGACTTAGGTTGATTCCATATCATTGCAATTGTGAATTGTGCTGTGATAAACATTCCAGTGTAGGTGTCTTTTTGATAAAATGACTTCATTTCCTTTGAGTAGATACCCAGTAGTGGGATTGCTGGATTGAATGATAAGTCTACATTTATTTCTTTGAGGCATCTCCATACTGTTTTCCTCAGAGGTTGCACAAATTTGCAGTCCCACCAACACTGGTATAAGCATTCTTTTCTCTCTGCATCTATGCCAGCATCTATTGTTTTTGGACTTTTTAATAATGGCCATTCTGACAGGGGTAAGGTGATATCTCATTGTGGTTTTAATTTGCATTTCCCTGATAATTAGTGATGCTGAAAATTTTTTCATGTTTGTTGATCATTTGTCTATCTTCTTTTGAAAAATTTCTGTTTATGTCTTTTGCCCACTTTTTAATGGGGTTATTATTATTATTTTCTGATTTGTTTAAGTTCTTTGGTGATTCTGGATATTAGCCATTTATCAGATGTATAGTTTATAAATATTTTCTCCCATTTTATAGTTTGTCTATTAACTCCGTTGACTATTTCCTTTGCTGTACAGAAGCTTTTTAATTAAATTAAGTCCCATTAAGATAAGAGTTGTTATTTCTATATTTGCCTTTTGGAGTCTTAGTCACAAATTCTTTGCCTAGGCCAATGTCTAGTAGAGTTTTTAGAGGCATCACATTACCTGACTTCAAATTATACTACAAGCTATAGTGACCAAAACAGCATGATAGTGGTATAATGGTAGAGACAAAGACTAATGGAACAGAATAGAGAGCCCAGAAATAAAACCATCTTTCAAATTCCCCCATCATACAAACAACACTACATTTTTCCTGACTTGATAAATGACATCTTTACCCATCTTTGTATAAATCAGAAATATGAAGGTTTTCTTGACATTCCTTTTTTCCTCACATATGCAACACTTAACTCATTACAAAATCCTGTCAGTTCTAACCCTAAAAGATGTCTTAAATGTATCTATTTCTTTCCATATCCACTGCTATCACCATCATGCAAACGATCACCAACTCTTTGCTAGAATATAACCACTTGTTGGCCTATTCATTCCCTCTTTTGCCCCATTTCTCAAATTCCATACAACTGCCAAAGTAATATTTTATTATTACTAATTTGTTATTTCCCTCCTTTAAAAAAACAAAACAAAAGACTGTATTATAATCTAATTTCAGTTAAAATTACAACCCCTTACCATGCCCTCTGTGACCTTCTTTATCTCTCAAAAATCATTTCAAATCATTTTACTTTTCCCTGGCATTCATTGCACTTCAGCTATATTGAATATTGATTAGTTCTTCAAGCATGCCAAATACTTGCCCAATGCAGAGGGAGACATTGCACATGTTATTCTCTCTGAATGAAATGATTCTCTCCCCCCTACTCTTCACCTGATGAGCTCTGACTCAGCCTCTTTGTCACAGCTGCTGCTTCTGAGAACTCTGCCTTGATTACTCAGCATAAATCAGGGACCCTATAATTCTATTGACACATTGACTTTTTTCCCTTTACAGAGCTTATCAAATGATAAGTGAAATTTATAATTTGATAATATTTATTTGTATGCTATTCATGATTATTTCCCCTGTAATCCCTTGAAATCAGAGGTGATAGAGATCTAAATAAAGTGAAGGACATTTAGTGTAAGAAGAGGAGAAAGTGAGCAGACATAAGTGTAATTTGTTTCTTAAAGTGGAGAAGCCAACTAATGGGAGAGAAAAAAATGGATTCAAAGTTGTTATTGTTACAACCCAAACTGGGTGCTTTGCTCACCACCCAGTGAAGGCCAATCATACTGAGACAGCAGGGATTGCAGAGAAAGAGTTTTACTATCGCAGGTGCCATGTGAGGGGATGAGAGTAATTTCTCAAATTCATCTCTCTGAAAATTTGGGAGAAAGGATTTTTAAAGATAGTTTGGTGGACAAAGGTCTAGGGAATTGGGTCTGCTGATTGCCTGAGGATGCACTCATAGAGTTGGGAGGCAGAGCTTATCTTCTCAGTTGGAAAATTTCCTGGGTGGGGGCCTCAAGGCTGTTGGATCTGTTCCCACGCTTATCCACGGGTCCAGCTGACATCAGTGGGTCCTTCCAAATGCAGAGTCTGAAAAACACCTCAAAGACCAGTCTTAGGACTTACAACAGCAACATTATACATAAAAGTCACAAGTCTTGAGTTTAGGACAGCAATGTTATCTATGGAAGTAGTTGGGGGGGGGGGGTCACAAACCTTGTACCTGTCAGGGAGGATAGAGTCACTAAGCAGTAACCAGTTATAGCAGCAAGAGAGTTAGGGAACAGTGGCTAGTTAACTTCTGATTATATCTATACTTTTATAAAAATCAGACTTTGATTACTATTTACACCTTGTGGCTCTACATTATTATTTTAATATGGATAGTTTCAGAAAAGTTCTTTTGAAATGAAGCAAAATATAATGTGAAGATGGAAAAAGCACTGTGTTCTTGATGTAAATCAATGGGAGTGATCAACATTAATACATGGCCTGGCAAAGTTTTAAATTTATAGGGTAAGAAAGAAATGCTTACATATTCAGGTAAAAAGACATGTTATCTACAAGGGTGAAAAGTTCTGGCTGACTTCAGACTTCTTTACTATAATATAAATATGAGAAAAGCAAGAAATGATGCCTATACATTGTGCAGAAAATAAATATGACTCAATAATGGTGTATCCAGCTGATATGAGTTTCAAGTATGAGAGCAATGGATAGACATCCTCAAGCATCACAGAACTCAAGGAAATAACATTAAGTAACTCTTACTGGAAAATCTTCCTAGTGGCCAAATGCAGCTAATTCAGTGTTGAATCAGAAGGCAGAAACATGAAAAGGAGAAATGGTGGCAAAGAGAATGATGATAAACACTTAATTTGATAGAGTTAAGTCTAAGCACATGACGGAGCTGAGACAGAACAAAATATAGTTGTATTGTATCTTGGTAACATAAAAATAATAACATAAATAATAATATTTGGCAGGAGGGGAGGGGAGGTAGGAGGAAATATGAGAGTGACAATTACCTCATATTTTATGGTATGTAGTCAATAAATACTTGCACCTAAAAATGGTGCTGTAAAGCTTATGTCTTCAGGAGTATTATTGTATTCTGGTGAAGGAAGACAGACAGCACATTAAAAACATAAATAAATAATTTCACTTAGTGGTAAATGCCTTAAAGAAATCCAATAATGATAATGAGATAGCAACAAACACGGGAAGCAAGGGATACGTTAACTAGAGTGTCAGAGAAGGCTTCTGTGGGGAAGTAATTCCCTTTCTAAATGTCTAAAATACTGTTAAAAATAATAATAACCCACTCTCTTAATATTTTAAAAAATATCTTCCATTAAATTTTTAAGAAATAGCATGTCTTTAAAAAAAGACATTTAAAACAATGAATCAGCAAATCATTCTTACTTCAGGTTCATTGTAATTTTTTCTTGTTAAATTCAACTAAAATATAACACATATTCCTTATTAAAATAACATGTAGAGAGAGATAGCAATAAAATATCTCTACCTGCTTATCATCTCCATTTACCCTAGTTGTGACAGAATTATTAGCTATCTAGCATAGAGAATATCAGGAATATTGTTTTCCAAGTTCAATAGTCATGGCTTATGAATTGTACTAGAATCTTTAAAATAAGGAACTTTGTAAAACAAAAAAATTTATTTTATCAGCCCCCCATCCCTGAAAAACTTTTTATAACTCTTTCCTATTTGTTTTGCTAAACAGGCTCTACTGCTGCTAACTCTTTTAAGTCCAAATAGCTTATTTCATCGTGTATTTTCTATCTTATTCAGCATGCTTAACCTTGCATGGTTGGTTTGTGAAAGGAAATGGATATTTCTTCTAGATATAAATTGTTTTTTTTTTGTCAGGAAAATAAGTTTGAGGACTACAATTGACAGAACTTTTTGAGCTGAATTGTCCTATACTTGAACCACTTTCATATTCATAAAAGATTTAACTTAAAATAAAAAGTGGCAAACAGAACAGAGTGACAGAGAAAAATGCTCATCTTAGTATGTGCTCAAAATAGCAAAACAATCATTGTAGAGTAAAAACTTACTTCAGCCATTATGAAATGTTTTATATTTTTCCATGCTAAATAATCTTAGAGTTGGTGCCTCATGTCTAGGGTCACTCAGTGAAACCGGAGTTGAATAAAAATGTTGAGTATTTCCATATATTTTATTTTCTACATTTCCATCATGAGCAAAACCAGATGACTGTGTTCTAACTGAAGAAAAATAAAAAGATCATAGACTGTCAAGTAAATCTTGGCTTATTAAGCAGTTCTAAGTTAACATTAAACCGTTAAAGTTTTTTAAATGCAAACAAAATATAAGTATAAAGCTAAGACGTGTTTGGTTGTTCCTGTATGCCTTTGTAGAAAAACAAATGAAAATTGCACAATATGCTAGAAATTAATAATAGTGGGACAAGGAAAGTTTGGGAAAAGTTTCTGCATAACTAAATTAGTCTTTCTGGATTGCAAAAGTGGTCAAGTAACAAACACTCTATTTATAGATATCACTTGCATCATTTCTGGATGGATCGTTACAGTTCTGAAGATATGCAATGCTATCCCTACAAATAACCAGAAATCATTAGCACCATTTGGTAAGGAAATGAGTAGTCAAACAGTTCACTAACACTGTTGTTGAGCTTATAAGCCATCAATAGATATTGCCCCGATTTTTCACCCAAAGTTTAGAAACAAATCACAGAGAAATAGAGTCAGAGTAATGGAATTTAAGTGTTTATTTTCTTATGGATGAAATCTAGGTCAGCCACATGCCTTAGGTATGCTCCCCAGGTTTCCTGTGGACTTACTGGAAGGTTTAGCCTCAGTCTTAGACCTTGGGCTCTTACACGTGGGGGAAAATTTGTATCTCAGAACAGACACATTGACCCAGAACCTGAATGAAGAGAGACAAAAAGAGACAGAAGCACTGGTACTTATGGACTTTTAATGAATTGACTTTACCCAATTGAGAAACATACATTAATGGATGTCACCACTCTATCAGGTTACTCACTTTTTCTCTGTGAGCAGGACTAAGAAGTGTATATGAGAAAGAGATCATCTTAGTGTCTCCATGGAAACACCAGAAGTAATATTGCCCTTCATAACACACAACTTTCCCATATATTTTATAGTACAACACTTTTAATTTAAAAATGTTATTAGAAAACATAGTATATATTTATGTTAGAATCTCAGTGGCTAAAATACACACACACATACATGTATATTTTTATCTATTTACTTTCTTATTAAAATATTTTTAAAGAAAATTATAAGAGAAATATATCTTAATTGCTAAAATTCAAAGGAAAAGATCTATGGAAAATAGATGAAAACAAGAAGTAACGAGCATGATTACTCATATGGATGTGTCAGATTTCTCACAAATGCCTTGGTCAAATTTTATTCTCCCTGTGGGTTCAGTTCAGAAAAATGCTTTTTTCATAGTGTGACACATTTTTCAGCTGTAATACATAACAATTAAGTGGCTTCACAATAGAAAAGTCATAAACAAGGAATGACAGTTCATTCTGATGTTAATATATAAGCCACTGAATCAGCTGATTCTGTGATTTTTGTCAGCCTACGTGACATAATTGGATCTACTCAATTGTTAGAATGTGTTAACTCGATGACTTAAAAAATAGATGTCTTAAGTTTTCCAACTGTAGTTTCTTTTTAGAGAGACATTTGTTCACCTAAACTAAATAAACCCTTCAGAACTAGTTCAGAATGTTGCTCAGGAGGACGGTGTTGTTTGCTTGAGGAATCAAATGTGGGGGATGCAAAGCCATAACCTGGAGGCAGAGACAAGTGTGGTGACCTCGTGTCATAGGCAATGGGAGACCAAACATGGCAACAGTCATAAGGGCTGTTTGAGCAAAAGGTGTTTTTCTTGCCTGAGTCTGAATTTAATGATTCACCTGCATATACATTTGCACTGCCTATATCAGACAAACGTAAAATAAATCCTATATGTTAATTGAACCTTTCAGAGAAGATAAGCATTAGTATAATGATTAGAAATGAAATTCAATACAATAATATTGAGTCATGCTTTTGGTTTCCAGAAGGAATTTCTCATTAATATATATTTTTTAATTTTCATAGTTGCTGGTCCAATGATTTGTATTTAGGGCATTCTCAATACATGGTAAATAAACCAGTATATAAATGAATAAATAAATACAAAATAATATTGATACCCTTCCATGATCTATCCTATAGGGAAAGTACAACCATTTCTTTGTTTTTAGTAGATCCATGAATGAACAGTTCCAACCACAAGAGACCCCATCTGTTCTTGAAAATTCTGGACAAATATGTAATATCTCCCTGCTGGTTCATTAACTGCAGTATCTTCCCTCAAAGATCCTCAAACCCTTTGACCATCCAGCTAGCTAAGTCTTTTGTTAGACAGTAGTTCATTTGCCCCTCATTGCTAAAAAAGCTAAAGTATCGTTTATTTACAATGCTCAGCAGTATGCTTAGTTTAATTCCAATGATTCTCAGAAGCAGGACTACTTTTTTGACGTAGGTGTTTCCTTGGCAAAGTCCTTTATTGTTTTTCATGGTTCTCTATTCACTAGGGATCATGGCACAGTTCTTAGCAATAACCTGATCAGCCATCGTGGTGAGATGAAGGAACCTTACTAATAGTGTTGTAATTTCAAAGCTTGGGAATAAGTTCTGAGGACTTTGATCATTGCCTTGGAGTACAACCCATCAATTCAAATACGCAAGGAAGTGTTAAACCTTGGCGGGAGGTGAACACTTTTTAGTTTTTTCTTTTTGCCACACAATTACTAAAATATTTGTTGTAGAAAATTTTAAAAATACAATTAAGCTCAAAATTTTGAACTTGGTTTCAAATGGCTGTGATATTAATAATGGAACATTATCATATTAGCTCATTAAAGATAATTTTGGATAAACATAGATATAAATATATAAATAGATATATGTCTAAATTATTCTCTCAGCAGTGTACCAGAATACATATTAATCCATATTCTCCCTGATGCTAGATTTCATCATTCTTTACATTATTAGCTAATCATGAAAGATGAGAATATCATCTTACTTTTTAAATGTATATTCTTATGATTGTGACTTAGAGCAAACATTTGCAACATTTGTAATAGCCATTTCTGTTTTCTTTGTGAATTGTCTTTTATATTCTTATAGTATTTGTTTTAAAGACATTTTGTTTTTCAAATTGCTTTTTTTTTTTTTTGGAGAAATTATTCTTTTTTTTTTTATTTCAGCTTATTATGGGGGTACAAAAGTTCTGGTTAGATATATTGCCCATGTCCCTCCCATCCCCCCGAGTTTGAGCTTCAAGCGTGTCCATTCCCCAGACAGTGTGCATCGCACTCATCATGTAGGTATACACCCATCCCCTCCCCCACCCCCACCTCTGTCCAATACACAATTGGTGTTATTCCCAAATTGCTTTTAAACAATTTTTATATAATGCTATTAACTGTGTATAATAAATGCTGCCATTTTTCCTCATTTGTTTTAAGGTGAATTTGATATAAAAATGTTTTAAATATTTGCATAGTAAAATCCAGTAATAACCTTTGTTTCTACCTTTACATCTATTATTACAAAGACCTTACCTATCCAGAGGAAGCACACAGATATAAATCGATTTTTTTAGTGTTTTCCCTTTTAATTAGTTTATTTACATCTTTATCCACATGGAATTTATTTGGGAGTAATATGTGATATGAAGATCAAAATTCATATTTTTTCCACATTATTTGTTGAATAGCAACCTTGACAAAAAGTTAAATTGTTATTTTATCAATAAATATGTTTGTACATATTTGTATCTGTTTATGGACTTTCTATTCTGTTTAATTGATTTGTTTATTCTGTAAAAATTGTATATTCCTCACTCTAATTTTCTGAAACATTGTATCATCTAATAGGATAAATTTTATTTCATTGCTTTCTTTATAATTTTACTCTGATATTATATAATCATTGTATCAAGTTCCAACACAATCTCATTTATGTAGTTACTAAAGTCATCATAGTTAGAGTAATTTGGAGTCTATCATACAGAAATATTTTTCTCTCATTTATACAATTTTAAAATTCCATTCATAAAATTTTTGTTTGCTTGCATATAATTATTACTAAATAATAGAAATGATTTGTTTCTGTGAATAGGAACTTTACCTCATTATATTTTCAAGCAATTTTTTATCATGTAGGAAACACTGATTTTTTATATTTAGTTTATAACTGGCTACTTCCCTAAAAATTCTTATTCAAATTGTTTTATTAGATAATTCTCATGAGAAACTACCATATCCTTTTGCAAAAATAATTTTTATGTCTTTATTACCAAAATTTATTCTACTAATTTGTTTTGTTTTTGTTGTTGCAGTATTATTATACTGCTATACTGTTAGAATAATGTTCTACTGGCAGCGGTGAAAAGCAGCCTTCTGTTCAGAGTGCTTACATTAAAGTCCACCAAATCCAGCAGGAAATAAAATAAAACCAAGTTGACTTAGTTAGAGGATGCAAAAATGTTCTCATATAAAAAAAAATCTATTTGCCAAAATCACGTTATTAATAGGTCAAATGAGGAAATTATCTCAGTAAATTGTAAAACATCCTTTGAGGAATTTCAATATCCTGCACAAAACTCCTAAAACACTCAAAATGAAACATTAGCTGAAACCAATAGCCAGCAGGATGTTTAATAATAAACATTATAATTGGAGTGAACTCCTACTGGAGAAAGGTTTCACCTTGCTATCCCTAGGTCCCTAAAGTCCATGGATGACCACCAGGGGGTCTGTGTACATAACAGCTAAAGTAAATGTAAAAGTGAATGTGGATATTTACACATTTTTTATAGATTCACATTTTTCTGGAAAGCATGTCCATGGCTCTAGTCATATTTCCTAATAGATCCAAGACCAAAGTATTTAAAAATGAAAAAAATAAAAAACAAAAAAAGATATAATAGCATACCTTTCATTACTACTTTTTAAATATTATTCTTGCTAGGAAAGGCCATTATAACTAGATAAGAAAATCAAATAGTAAGACCCTTGCATATTTCCCTCTGCATCTTTTTTCTTCTTCTTTTTTAAGAGATGGAGTCTCACTCTGTCACCCAGGCTAGAGTGTAGTGGCACAATCATAGCTCACTATAGCCTTGAGCTCCTGGGCTCAGGTGATCCTCCTGCCTCAGCCTCCTGGGTAGATGAGACTACAGATGCCTGCCACTGTGACAAACTAATTTTTAAAAACATTTTTTTTTTTTTTTTAGAGATGAGGTCTTGCCATGTGCCCAGGATGGTCTTGAACTTCTAGCCTCAAGAGATTCTCCCTCCTCGGCCTCTTGAGTCTCTGAGATTACAGGCATGAGCCACTGTGCTTGGCTAAAGATAAAGTGAATGGACTGAAAATCTGTCAAATTTCCATAAATAATCTTTCTCTCCTCTGGGTTTTGGACAAAAGTTTGATAGCAGGTCAATTGAGATTACCCTTTTCTGAAGAGAGTGTGGTGTATGGCATTCTGCATTCTTAAATGATCAGAGATCCCTTATGCTTTAGCAACTATAAAAGTGGGTGGTAAGCTGGTAACTTTCTATAAAATATTAGACAATGAAAACTGTTACTCTCGATTGGATTTCTTATACTGAAGATCAGAAAACAACATTCCTTTTTTAAGATTAATCAAAAGTAAAATTATCTATGGAATATTTTTTTTTTTTTTTTTTTTTTTTGAGACAGAGTCTCCCTCTGTTGCCCAGGCTAGAGTGAGTGCCGTGGCGTCAGCCTAGCTCACAGCAACCTCACACTCCTGGGCTCAAGCGATCCTTCTGCCTCAGCCTCCCGAGTAGCTGGGA
>CM052437.1:53835909-53881712 GCA_028533085.1 Varecia variegata
CCATTACATGATTCAACAATTAACAAAAATACAGAATCATGTAGCAAATACATAGGCATGGGAGGTCCACCTCTGTGCAAACCAAAGAAACTATAATTCTCCACACTCAAAGGTGCCCCGACTAACATGATTCTAGCAGGATCCATCTATTTTCATATACTACCATAACCATAAAGGCACTCACATTCTTTCAATAGGAGGCAAGACATAAGACATTCCACTCCTGGTTTGTGTATTCAAATTTTATATTACATGGTCTCTGTTGTAGTGTACCTTGTTGATGGCTTACTTAGTATCTGCCTCTCTTTTACCCTTTTAAACATCACCCCAATTTTTATTCATGTATTTTATGTCTTCCTACATATATGAACATACTTCACAAATGACCATATCCCCAGCTCCACAGGTTTATTTATAGTAGCATCTCCTATCAGAGATTGTTTAGGATAAGGCTTATAACTTAATTGTGGCTAGTGCGTTTTGAGAAGAAGAATTCTAGAGGTCCCTTGGGAAAAATCCTAACTTTAAGAGAGATAGAAAGTGCTTTTACTAGGATGTTTTTGAGTCCAGATTCATGGTCCATTCTGCTCAAGGCCACTGGCTTCCACCTGACTAGGAAGCTGATGTAGACAGAAAAAATGAGAAAGGTAAGTTGAGGAAACCAAAGCAAAGCCTGCTCCACTTTTGAATTTTCAGTTATGTGACTGACTTAAAGTCAGTTTGAGTTTAGTTTGCAGTTAGTTGCACCCCAAAGAAAGGATTCTAATCAACACTTGATTTTCTAACTCCAAAATATATTGGCGGTGTTTGTTCTTCCTCTATTTCTGTCTTGATCATATCTCAGTTTTTTATATCTTTGAGCAAAATAATAGTAAATTTCCCCTTTATAAATATATTCTACATATGATATAGATGTGAAAGAAGTATACATATTAAAATATATAATCTTTTTATTATGGAAACTATGAAATTACAGGGGGAGACCAGTATTCTTGGATTTAGAACTAGAATGTAGTCATGACTTACTACTTCCACTATTCCTTCTATATTTCACATGAATTCTCTTTGCAACTTTACTCACATGGAGGAGCAAGGAAAATTCTCAATCTTAAGAAAATAAAGCCTTGCCCATTGAGATGGTAGAATAGAAGGCAGACAACAGGAACATATTTTTTTCTGGATATTATTGTGTAATATCCATCATATTTGCTTTGGATGGTAAGATTCAATAACCTCAAGAAATATTCATTTTTCATAATTTCCCCATTTACATTAGGAGTTCCATAAAGCCAGGTCAAACTTTTAGTTTCCAGTTCAGTGAAATCCATTAGGAGCCCATTCCCTTGCATAATAAGTCCTCTAGACTGATAAAACACAAAGAAATTAAAATTTTCAAGGCTATTAGCTGTAATCCTGACAGACACTTTTACCTCCCTACCATGACTCCTTTGTTCATGGCACTGGGTTTCTCTCTATGGGATAGTGATAGATTATCTCTATGAGAGAAACAGCATCCTGTCATTGAAATGTGTTGTCTTTCAGCTTCCAGGGGGCTTTGCTATTATTTAGGGGACCAGCTGCTTAGAGCTGGTAGGTATAAAATAAGACCAGTGAATCTCCATGCAACAGCCCCTTGTTTACTTCTTTTATTTTGAATTGGTTTCTTGTTTGGATGCAGGGTATAAAGCATTGAGTAATTTCATGGATGAATGGTATTGACAGCAGCAGGAAAAGTAACTTCAAATCTAGATTAGGTGTTTATTTGGTGAAGACAAATCTTTGCCCCCTTCATGATAGAAAGGGTCACATGCAATCAACCTACTACCAGAGTCTGGCTGGTCCCCTAAGTCGTGGTGTCATATCATGGATTTGGAGTTGGCCTCAGCAATAGGAATAGCTAAGCCAAACCTGGCAAGGGAAAATTCTTTATGGCTAAATGCATGGATCCATCCCATCTCTTTCCCTTTATCCACTTTGTTTCTTGAGCTCATTGTATGAACACTGGCCTGGCTGGGAAAGGAAGACATCCACAGGGGCTCATCCTGTACTTCTCCTTACCGCGAGGTGATTTTGCAGTGGTGGCCTTCTGGTGCATATTCACGTAGGGTACACGTATTTTCAGACTCTAAACCAGCACTTTTTAAGGCACCTGTAGTGAAAGATCTGCTTTTTTAAAATGTCTGATCTGTCACAAACCATCAATTTTCTACCACTGCTCTAAGTCTTAGATCTTTAGCCACATACTCTCTCACCAAAACTCCTTGCCACAAAATCCTCTAATATTGCCATTCCTTTATTAGCTCTCTGACCAGACCATTGGTCATTATCTAAAAATCAATATATATCTTGACCTGAGGCCATCTCTCTCTTTGAGGCAAAGTGAAAAACAAGGTATAGTTTTTGAAGATCCGCCAGTGGAAAGATTATTTTCTCCATTACCTGATAATCCCTAAGGAGGGTTTTAACAGGGCTTCAAAACACATCTGGCTGGTTGTACTATATTGTGTAATGACATCTTTAAACCAGGCTCCAGTTTTTCATCTTCAGAAACTAGTTATTGTACCATGAACTCATGATATAAGAGTGAGAATTGTACTGGGTTGTATTGGTATAGTTATTTGTGTCTTCATGTTCTGTTTGGAACCGCTTTCTGATGGCATGCTGTTGGATGTGCTTAGCTAGAAATGTTACAAGACATCTGGTCCACGCTGCCATTCAAGTCCAGTGGTAGTATGCTCCCCTATGATTAGGATTCTTTCTTAAAACAAAAACAATGGTTTCATGCAAAGTCAATCCTGACCTTGGGGTCCTTTGTTCCACTCTGAAACAAGTTTGCATCGGCTGCCACATATTACTCCAGTCTGCTGCAGCTATATTTAACATCAACCTGGTAATAGGAGACTTGGGACAGAAACACCAGATCTTTAGCCCATCTTAGAAGTTGTAGTACCTGTTTCTGTATTAAAGAAAAATTACCCTTAAAATTTAGTGATTTTAAACAACAAACATTTATTATCTCACAGTTTTTGTGAGTCAAGAATCTGAGCACAGATTACCTGGTTCTCTGGTTCAACTTTTTTCCCAAGGCTGAATGAAGGTGTTGGCCAAGGCTTATTTAAAGGCTTGAATAGCTGGGGTTTGGGAGAGGACGTTGTACTTCTAAGCTCATTCATGTGACTGTTGGCAAGTTTCATTTCTTTGAAGGCTGTTGGACTGAGGATTGCAGTTCCTTTTTGACTATCAGCCAAAGCCTCCCTTAGTTCCTTGACATGTGAACCTTTTCATATAGCAGCTCACAACATTAAGGCTGACTTCATTAGAGTGAGCAGCTGAGAAGGAAAAAAGGAAGCCAGAGTCTTATTCTGTAACTTGATCTTAGAAGTAAAATCCCATTAATTTTGCTTATATTGTATTTGTTAAAAGTTAATAGATTGCACTCAAAGGAATGGGATTAAAAAAATACTTGAACACAAGGAGGCAGGAATCATTGGAAGCCAACTTAGAAGCTGTCATGGAAGCCTTCCACTCAAAACAAAACATTTTTGTTCATTTGGTGAATGGGCATCCAAAGATGGTATGTATTGCCTGCGAAATCCAACTAAGCACAACAGACATTACATCCCCTTCTTAGCCAAAGAAGCAGGATGTGTCTTCACTTTGGAGTACCTATCTCAGACCAGCCCAGACCAATATGTTCTCAGGAACTTCACTGAGGTGGCAATGTGCTATATTTGTTGTGAGATTTATCTCCTGCACAACATCATACGTATAGTTTTGAAAGTCTGTAGGGAATTTATAACTCATGCTTACCTGTCAAAATTTTGTCATTCATATCATAAACCAGTCTGAGGTCTTCTTAGGCTCCAAGGCATCAAAGTCTCAACAGGTTAGATTGTAGCAGGGATAAAGTTGCAGAACTTCACAGGTATGAAGTTCCCACACCAGGGGGGATAGTTTGGCTTTGGGTGTCCCTCTCATTGTGCTGCAAATGAGAAAAAAGTGTGTCAAGAACTGTGTGTCAAGTACCAAGGAGCATAAGTGGAATGATAGTCACAATTAAAGTTACCTTTGATTAAGACTATAATACTAAAAATTATTATGTTAAAGATATATAATACTAAAGATTATAATACTAAAAATTGTTCTCTTAGCTCCATCAGTCTTTCCTTCAGAATAAATCAGAAAATTCAAAACTTCTGAAGAAGAAAGGAGGAATAGTAAAGCACTTTTGGAAGATTTCAACATATTTTCTTGACAAGGTGAAAAGAGAAGTCTACTGGATTTTAACAGTATATAAGAATAAGGCAGCAGATAGGCAAAGTATATTTATAGCATAGAATTCATAAAATTAATGCCTCCTAATGTTTTTAAATTCTTTCCTTTGCATTCTGCCTAGGGCATTCTTAGGCTTTTAAGTGTAACCTAGTCTTGGCCATGACTGGTTCAGGTTTGTATAGTCTATGCTGATAGAACTGTGGTTGGCTGTTGAACTAGCACGGAGATTACAATATTTCAGGTGAGCCATTGTAATAAACTCTGTCCAAATTTCTTATTTTCTATTCTTAATTAAATACCTTCAAATTGTCTTGAGAATTTTCATAATCTGTAAATAAAATACATTTTCTTGTGGATCATTATTTACTTATGGCCAGAAAGTTCAATGTAAGTTTGTAAGGGGATATCATATAAAGGTTCTGTAGGTGTGTTTCAGTTAATATTGCTGAAAAATAAACCACTACAAAGCTTTGTGACATAAAACAACCACTTTATATTCACAGATTCTGTGGGTTCGAAATTTGGAAAGGTTTTGGTGAGGACAGATAGCTCTGCTTGATGGTTTCTGAGGTCTCAGCAGAGCAGAGTTGAGGTTGGAAATGACTCGTTATCTGGGAACTGGATCATCTGGGTGCATCTGCACTCCCCTGTTTGGGGGTTGATGATGGCTTTGTGCCAGAACACCTAAACAAGGCCACCCCATGTGATCTCCTCTCTTGGGCTAGTTTGGGCTTCCTCGTGGCATGATAGCGGGGTTCCAAAATAAGGATTCCGAGAAAAGAAAGTCTCCTAAGGTTGAAGACTTGAAGCTGGCATAGTGTAACTTCTGTCATATTTAAGTCAAACATTTACAGGGTCCAGAATGATGTGGGGGATAAAGACCCCATGTCTCAATGGTAGGTATGTTCAAGAATTTGGTGCCATATTTTAAAACTGCCATTAGGAGGATGTGTTTCTTACAATTTTCTGGCTCATCTCAATTATTGCCATTTTATTTATTTTTAAGAATCCAAATCTTTTTTTTTCTCTGAATGCCTTAATAGCCTGATAAGAATCCTAGAGAATTTAATTTCTACAGTCTTAACCCAACAATTGTACTGAGCAAAATGGTTTATTCACCTGTGTCACATAAATTCTCTGAGATTTTTCTTTTTCTTGAGCTGAGGATTTTGAGATGTGACTTTGCTGCAAGGAATATGAACAATTCTATCTGTCACTTCTCATTGTCCTTTAATCACTGATCAAGATTCAAATTTCAAATAATCTAGGATCTGAAATGCAGAAGTGGAGTAGGAAAGAGAAGATTATACCTGTTCAGAGGGAATAGCACAGAATTGCTAATCAATATCATGAAAAACTAAGAAAAATATTTTAATTGTTCCAAACACCTACACGCTCCTGCAAAGCTTTCTTCTTTGTTCCTATAGTCACAAATGAACACAGATGATAATGTAATTCACTAGCACCTAACCCAAGTACCTGGTACCAACATCTTTTATTCAGAGTATTCAGGAGCGGTTTGATTGGAAGCCACAGAAGCTGATGCTGACTGATTTATACAAGGAGGGATTTATGCAGTATCATTGGAGGAGCTCATGAAATCTAAGGTATAATATTTCAGGATCTTGGGCATCTCTAGGATCATCAGCAGTGGAAGTGTGTATATGTTTCTTTTGCCAAGAAAACTGTCATTCAGTTGACTCAGCTACAGACACCTCCAGTAGTCAAAACTCTTAAAACACATTAGTTGTGTGCACTGCGTAACAATTGCCCAGAGCATCATTTTATTTTCTCAGAAAAACTTCCCTTCCCTCCCTTAATCTAAGCATTAAAAGTTGCCATGGGGGCACATGGAAAAAACCTCTTTCATGGGAATAAAACAGTTTTGCTCATGTCAATAGGAAAATTTCCCCTTGGAGTTCAAAGATCAGAAGCAGATGTCAGTCAAGGAGCCTCCTCAAGGAAAACAGAAGACTGCCGTCTTCTAAGTTTAGCACTGCCACATAATACTTCTGCCAAGTTCACACTTGGACTGAATCCAGAGGCTACTTCTCTAATTGAAGGGTTCTTACGTGGTTCCCTGTGTTCTTTGATTTACTGAGCATCAGTTGTTCCTGAGCATTCAGACTTTCCAATTTCTGCCAGATTGCTTGTGGTGCTACTTACCTGAGTTCACATTCTCAGTTAAAAATATAAAGGGATTGATGAGAATAGAAGTTCAGGGAAATCAATTGCTGGGTGATGGTGAGGCTTCTTGTTTATTTTATTTTCTGTTTGTTGTAACAGCCTAAATTAGGTGATCCTTTCTATACCTGGCTCTGTTGTCCCTATCATCTATCTTTCTCAGCAAAGTATCCTCCAGGTTTAATAGGCATATAACCTAAGGATAACCAGAAGACAAAAAACTGATTTGTCTATTGATAGCAAATTTAACTAATTAGAATTATGGTTCAGACTGTTATTTTTGGGTCTGTAGTAACTTCATTCTTTGTCCTTTTTAGTTTATCAAAGTTACTAAGTGAAAATTTAAATAATTTTCATCTTCCATTTTTTTTCTAGTTTATATTATTCTCTCTCTCCCTTTTTTTTTGAGACAGGGTCTCCCTCTGTCACCCAGGCTGGAGTGCAGTGCCGTCATCATAGCTCACCGCAACTTCAAACTCCTGGGCTCAAGAGATCGTGTTACCTCGGCCTCCAAAGTAGCTGGGACTACAGGTGTGTACCACCACACCTGGCTAACTTTATCTATTTTTAGTAGAGACAGGGTCTCACTCTTGCTCAGGCTGGTCTCGAACTCCTGAGCTCGAGTGATCCTCCTCCTCAGCCTCCCAGAGTGCTAGGATTACAGGTGTGAGCCACTGTGCCTGGCCTGTACTATTCTCTTGATCTTTATCTTTAGGTCATTCTTTAGCTTAGGTTTATTGGCTTCATAATTTTTTGAACATTTGTTTCATCTGTTCTGGAAATTTCCTTAGTAATACCAGTTGTTCAGATTTTAGATTTCTGTTTCATGTTAACAATGTTTCTGATCATAGTTTCATTATTTTTTTGTCAGTTATTTTATTATTTCTACTATAATATTTTTAAACAATGCATTATTAATTTCATTACATTCCCTGTCTTACACAATTGTCTATTGTATTCTGTAGTTTTATCATCCATTCTTCCAAATCTTATTTCTTAAAGTCAATATTTTTGAATGTTAGGATTACAAAGAAGTTAGTCTACAAACTTCACTTTTACTTCTTCAACCATATTTTTGTTTTAAAAAAGGAGCCCCTTCTTCTGACTTTTGTTCTATTTGATCAACTTCTTATTGTTTGCAGAATATATATAGCCTACTACTCACTGTTACCTTTTTTTCTGTTAAGTCTTCTTTGAGTGAAAACCCTTTCCATGACTGGCATGTTCTTCCCACATAAGGTGGACTGATTTTATTCGTTTGTTTTGCATTTTTCCTCTTTGTTTATGTTTCTTTGTTGATTTCAGTTAGCAACTGTGATACCAATGGGAATGGTTAATCTCAAGTTCCCAGCTTTTACAGAGTTTCCTTGTCTTTTATTTTTATTGTCTCCTTGAAGAATAGCTAATTTCTACAGGACTATAAGAGAAAACAAAAAGATACACAGTTTGTACGGTTTGCTTCTGGTCATCATATGGAAGCAAAGAACCAGATCTAATCTTTACAATTTGTAGCTGACATTCTCCTTGAGCTTTAGTTACTCTTTGGACGAAACCCATGTGTTTAAAGATTTATTCTAAAATTCACAATCTTATGTCCCGTTTCCCCTAGCCATATCTTTTAGGAGTAAGCAACCACATCAAAGTGTTACTAGAAGAAGCATTTAGTTTTATAAAAGGCAGTTAAATTTTAAATGACAAATGAAGTAGATCTTAAACTATTTAAAAAGTGCTGAAGAAATGCCAGTATGTTTAAATTGTTGGGGGGAGGGGGAAAGAAAATCAATATATTGTAACATGCACTTGGATTTTCAGCACAAATGGTTTCAATGTCAGAAAACAAACAAACAAACAAAAAGATGGCCTTATGGCAAATTGAAATGTTGGGAATCTATCTCTGCAGTTCTTTTCGCTCTTTAGCTTGTGTCACCTTTCCTATTCTGGTAGGGCCTGCTCTCCTTCACACATTCTCCTGTTACGTAGTTCTCACTCTGTAAAAACCAGCTCTTAGTTTGAGATACAGAAATGACATTGGCAAATACTTTCTTGAGATTTAAATTAACTATGTGACTTATCGAAACAAGTTAAATCTTAATAGATCAACACATATTTAATGAATACTTTTCATATTGAAGGCACTTTCTTGTGTTTTGAGAATGAAGTTTATACAACTATATTAGTCTGCTAGAGTTTCCATAAAGTCACCTAAGAGCACATTTAGGAATAACATTGATCGGGTGTCGGGCAGATGTGGGTGGGGGAGGGGATGGGTGCAAGACATACATAATGAGTGCGATGGCACCCTCTAGGGGATGGACACTTTTGAAGCTCTGACTCGGGGCCGGGGGTGGGGTGGGGGGGCGCGGGGCAGGGCAATATACGTAACTAAACTTTTGTACCTCCACAATATGCTGAAATAATAATAATTAAAAAAAATATTTTCCAACTTAAAAAAAAAAAAAAAGCCCCAGAGATTGGGTGGCTTAAACAACAGAATTTTATTTGCTCACGGTTCTAGGCTAGAAGTCAGAGACTCAAGTGTCGGCAGAATTGATTTCTTCTGAGAGCTCTGAGGAAAAGATCTTTCCAGACCTCTCTCCTAGCACATGGCCATCTTCTCCCTGTGTCTTCAGATTGTCTTCCTTTTATCCATGTCTGTATTCAAATTTCTTCTTATCAGAATACCAGTCACATTGGATTATGGCCCACTCTAAACACTTAATTTTAAATTAATTTTATTTGACTCTATAAAGACCCTATCTCCAAATGTGGTCAAACTCTGAGGTATTAGGGGGTAGGACTCCAACATACGAATTTTGTGGAGACGAAATTCAGCTCATAACACACCACATACCATTTATTGTACACATGAAAGGCAGTGTAGTATATTAGTTAAGAGAAAGGACTGTGAAACCCGTCTGCCAATATCTGAATCCTAGATCTGACTCTATCTCCTAGCTGAGTTACTCTCCACAAGTTTTTTATTATTATTATTATTTTTTATATTTAGCTTTTCTATGCTCCAGGGCCCACATCTATAAATTTAAGTTGTTAAAGAAAATTAAAATGGACTTGGAAAATTCCTGACAAGACAAAGCCAGTTAGGCCTCATAAATGACCTTAACCTTGCTTTGTTTGCAAACATAAGTAAAACTTAACTTTAGCTATGTATTATAAATGTATATATTTTTAAAAAATGAAAGTTAAAGCTAATTGATAAGAAGTTGCCAACCAATTTATATCACTAGGCATTTTACAACAGGATAGACAGATAAGGCAATTGTATAACTACAACCAATTAAATATTTTCTTTGCTTTACATCTGTGTTTATCCTATAAAAGCCTTCTCCTTCAATTCCTTAGGCAGAGCCTCTAAACAATTCTGGTTTGGACTGATTCGTAAGTTGCTGTTTGCTCAAATAAACCCTTTAAAATTTTATTGTGCCTCAGTTTAGCTTTTAACAGGGATAATATTAATTTCATAGACTTATTTTGTGGACTAATGAGTTAATACATGTAAAGTACTTAAAAAGTACATATTTCAGAATACAGATTGAATCTGTACAATTCAATTTTAGATTTTTTTTATATTTAAATAAAGGGAAGAGATGTGTTATATAACATACAAAGCCATCATGATGACTAAATCAGGCATATGTATGATAGAGTAGTGGTTCTATTAGATTCCAATATAGTTTATTTTGATAAAAATCAAGATTTAAAAAATATTTAAGCAGAGCCACTGAAATAGCTGTTAGTCAAAAGCATTTAAGCTCCCTATCCTAATGACGTTCTGGTTCTGGATAAGATGGAACATACTTTATCTTTCTTGCTGAGTAAAGCTATAAAACCTGAAAAGAATGTAGGGAAAAGCTATTTGAAGACTCAACAAAATATTTATTTTTTAATTTTTTTAATTTTTAATTTTTTCTTTATTTCACCACTTGCTTTTGAACTTGGAAGAGCAAAATAATTAGTACTAGGCAGACTGTGAAAGACAACCGGAATTCGAAGTTCCACCACACTGGTGGTAACTGTACCTTTTCCCCACTTTAGTAGTCACCTGCCTGAACTTAAGGTTGCCCCACATCTGGGTGTGTGCATTGTTGTAGACAGAGAACACTCCAGGAGAGGCTCTCTAGTTCTGATTTGATGAACAGAAAATGGGTCTCTTAATATTCAAAGGCAGTGGAAAATATCTCTGATTTTCTTTTCTTTCTTTTTCTTATTTCCATTCTCTTTCACTCCAGCCCCCCATTTGCAGGGATGGAATGAGGGCCACAGTGGAGGCAAGGCAGCCTGCAGGCACCTAAAGCTCAGAGTGAGGCAAACTTTCCTTTCTAATCAAAGCATACGTGGTCCCAAGAAGGTGGGGTAAACTGCCATTGCTTTTGTTCTCTCTTTGCCTGAGCCTTGCTTAGTCCCAGCGGTAGTCACATTCACAGCAACTGTGTGGAAGAACAGGATAAATAAAACTTCAGCTTTCTGGTTAAGGGACCAAAAGGGGAGCCCCAGGAAAGTAGAAAGTGTAGGGGTGATCCCAGATAGGGAGGAACTCAGAAAAGTGACTCCATAAAGTGTATGAACTCATAGGTTTACCCCTGACCCAAGCATGCATGGATCTTAACCTCAAAAACATAACCAGATTTTGAAAACTAACCTAAGAAATAGACTACTGCTGCCCAGGCCCCACACTGGCTGCTGGCTGGTGTGCACATGGGACAGATCTGAATGGTAAAGGCAGTGACAATGGAATTTAATTGAAACCACATAAACAGAAAACTGGTTGGAATTTGCTTATAGAACCCAACTATGTTGATGATCCGCTGAAACAAAAATAACAATATTAAATATCATTTAAACGAGATATAGAGTCATAGCATAATATTCAAAGTGTCCGGGATAGAACTTAAAATGACCCAGCATATAAATGATCATGAAAATCTTGACTTACAGGATAAAAGGCATTGTACAGATATCAAAGCCAAAATGACACAGATGTTAGAATTATATGATAAAGAATTTAAATCAGCTCTTATGAAATGCTTCAACAAGCAATTACAGAAACAATCGGAATAAATAGAATGATAGAAGATATCAGCAATAAAGTAGAATATGTGAAGATCCAAATAGAAATTTTATAGCTGAGCAATAAAATAACAACAAAAGCAAAACCTCACTGGAGAAACAAGATATTTTTAATTCAGAGTCAATAGATGGCTTCCTCTGGGTGAAGAAGGGGCAGAGAGATCTTTGAAATTGAATTGTATGGATATCAAGTGAGTATTTTTTCCAAGGAAGTGGGTACACTGTTAAAAATGCTGATGCCTGAGCTACAAGCTCGTAGTAATAATTTAATGGTCTGTGAATAGGGCCAGGGGAATCAGGGTTTTTAACAAAATCTACCCAGACCCATTTTGATGACCAGCCAGGGGTGAGAACCATTAGTCAAGTGCAATCCATTTAGTTTTCAGAAGAGACAACTAAGGCCCAACAGATATTTCCCCTATCCTCTTTCTCTGCTACCTAGACAGCCAATACCATTTACTATCAGTTGTTCCCTGAGCGTGCCAGCATGACACAACTTTAAATCTATTCTTAACTTTCCCCTACTCCAACTTTCTATTTCCTTAATTCTTCAGAAAAATCTCTTATATTTGTGTATTTATTCATATTTCTCAGAAAGATCCCCAATTAGTTTTATTTTCCACCTTGATTAGAGGCCTGGGGTAGGGTAAAAGGGTGCTTGCCTGGGCTGTAGAATTTGGAAGTACATCATAATGTTAACTGATTAGGATACATAGTATTTGGAATAACTATTTTTAAAAAAATAGAAATTAATTGAAAGAGATCATGATGTATAAAATATAAAAAATTTAAAATAAAGTAAAAATCACTAACATTGCTGTGAGGAGCCATATTAAACACCAAGACCAAGAAAAACCAAAAATATTTGCCCTGTCTTTATTTGAAATTTGATGTTTTGTTCCTCATGGATTACTCTTTTTTTTAAGTCAGTTTAGTGTATTAAATATTGCAGGTAAATGGTGTGTTGAAATATTTTGTGTGTGTCTTGATCGACGAGTTTTTGGTGACCCCTGGGATTTGGTGCTTGGGAGAAGGATGTCTCTTGTCTCACTCTGGTCCAGACCCTGAGTACCACCAAGGGAGGACTTGTGGAAAGACCAAAAGGTCCCTGACCATGGTGACAAACTGGTTGGATCACTGGAAAGTGGAAGCATGGAGAGAATGCTTAATGTTTTGGGTGGGAAGAGGGGGCATATTTAATACTTTACTATAAAAATGGATGAAATTTCTGCCTTTTCAGCCAGCATTAGAAATTTTCTGAGAAGAAAGGTAAAATTTTTTTAAGACACTACTTTTTAATAAACGGCTTAAAGGGGAGATAAAACTCTGAGTATCTGCATTATTAGCAACCATGATGCTTTTTTAAAAAGATAATTAAAGAGAAAAGAGAATAGAGGAGAGAAGATCCGAGAAGGGAACAGAAGGAGGAGCAACATTTTTGGGAACAGGAATTCCTAAAGCTTAAGTTGTTTTCATTTGAAATGTAAATTTTTCCATCTTCCTAAACTTTCCAGTGAAGTCCATATAAATGCCTGTGTGCATTGGTTTTATTTTATTTTTGTGTTGTACAAATTAAGGAAAGGGACCCATTTTCTGCCAGTGACAACAATAGCAAGAAAATGAGAGAATCTTTAAATTGAAATAATTCAGCAAAAGCAAGAGCTCAGAACCAGAGATGAGTATAAGAATACAAATCTTTGAGTTCTTAGCAATCTCATGGAAGGCCTGGGGCTTTCCAATTTTTGTAAAGAGTTGAATCCAGTCTTCCCAGAATCGTAGGGTTTCTGTGGCCACATTTGAGGTGTACATGAGTCCTTGGCCTGGCTATTCAGCATAACTAGACAATACTCACACTTTATTTGCTTGTAATTGTATAGACTCTGGACTTTCTTGTATGTGATTACGCAGTGTTTCTTAAATGTTTCTTTGCCAACCAGTCACTTCATCACCTCTCTCTGGCTGTTGAGAAAACTTATAAAAACTTGGAAATAAGGCAAATAGGTAGCATAACTTTTCAATGCCATATGGGAGCAGAAGCCACTTAAGGATTTTCTAGAGTAGTATACTTTCTTCAACTCACTGTTTGCTGTTCTTCAGAATTCCTGAACTTAGTGAAGTTACATGTAAGTTGGGGGGGTTTTGTTCGATAGAAACACAAAATATATCTGTCTAGCAGAAAAAAGTTAACCCCAAAGTTTATAGTTCATTGTCCTACAGGACATTAGTTTGTTTTATATCTAACTTGGCAATCTTATCCCAGATATAACTTTTGTAAATTCCAAATAAAAATCTAGCTTGTCAAATCTCTTTAGTCTTAACATCTTACTTGTTTCCTCATTAATTAATGAACTAAATAAAACCTTTGACATGTTCTCATTAAAACAAAAAAATGTCATGGATTGAGCTCAATATCTGGAGGAGCTTAATATCAGAATGGAGATGACATAGGGATGAGTCAGCAATCTTAAAGATGGATCAGTAGAAATTATCCAAGCTGAACAACAGAGAAAATGAACATTAAAAAAAAACAAAACAAAACAAACCCAAAACCAAAAAACAGTGCACACGGGCCAATAGGAACATACCAAAAGATTTAACATTTGTGTCTTTGGCATTTCGGAAGGACAGACAAAAAGAATATAGTACAAAAAACATATATTTGAAGAAATAATGACAGAAAACTTTATAAATTTGTCTAAAACCATAACCTCTTAGCTTTAGTAATCTCAGCAAACTGCAAATAGAATAAACACAAAGGAATCCATGCCCAGTCACATCATAATCAAAGTACTAAAAATTAAAGACAAAGAGAAAAATATGAAGGCAACTATAAAGACATAGTTTATTACCTATAGAAAAATAATGATTTGAATGATGACAGACTTTTTTTGTCAGAAACCATTGAGGCCAGGACCAAATGGCTCAACATTGGTAAGGTAATGAAAGAAAACTATTACACTGCCAACCCGAACATCTATGTCCAGTGAAAATATCCTTCAAAAATGAAAATAATATAAAGACTTTTCAAATAAAGAAAAACTTAGAGAATGTGTGGCCAGAACACCTGCTCTAAAAATTTTGCCAAAAAAATTCTTTTGACAGAAGGAAAATGATACCATAATGAAACTAGAAACATTAAGAAGAAGAGCAAGATAAATGATGATTATTGTTGTAAATAGACTATTAATCTCTTCTTGAGTTCTCTAAATATGTTTGAGAATTGAAACAAAAATGTTTAAAATTAGTTGATGGATTCTCAGTGTATGTGGATATAAAACATAAAACAAGAACAGAAGGAGAAAGGGAAAAGGGGCCTATCTGGTGGTAAGGTTTCTACATTCCACTTGAAATGTAAAGTAAAATAAAATAAGTAGACTTTAAAAGTTAAGTATTGTATTGTAATTATGAAGGCAACTACACACAATGCTATAAACGGAATTAGAGTCAATAACACAATTGATACAACAATAAATAATATTTAAAGTATCTAAAATGAGGAAGGAAAAGGAAAGTATAGGAATTAAAGTATAGAATAGAGCAAATAAACAAAAAAGATAAAATGGTGAACCTAACTCCACACATAACAGTAAGTACATTAAATACCACTGGTCAAAACATATCAAGTAAAAAACAGGGATTGCTAGAAAGTATAAAATAATATGACCCAATGAAATACTTAAGACAAGAAATGTCACATACACGGGTAAATAGATTAGAAGCAAAACAATAGAAAAAAACATACTGAGCAAACAAACATCAAAAGAAAGTTGGAATGGTTAGATTAATATAAATCAAAATAAACTTAAGAAAAAAAATTACTAGGACTAAAAAGGGATATGACATAATAAAGGGTAAATTCCTCAAGGAGACATAAAAATCTTAAAGGTATATGTACTTAACATGAGAACTTCAAGACAGATGAAGCAAAACTTGAAAGAATTTAAAGGAGAAAGGAAAATCCATGATTATAGTTGGAGATTTTGACTCTGCTTTCAGCAATGGATAGACATAAAATCAGCAAGGATATAGCAGAACTGAACCACAACATTAACCAACTAGCTCTAATTGGCATTGAGATAATACTCCAGCAACAACAGAATGCATATTCATTTCAAGTACACATGGAACAGACACCAAGATAAACCATATTCTGGGTAATATTACAAAATTATTTAGAAGAATTGAAATCATGCATGATCCTGATGGAATTAAGGTAGGAATCAATAACAGAAAGATAAAAAGAAAACCTCCAAACACTTAGAATTTAAACAACACACTTGTACAAAATTCTTGGGTTAAGGGGATACTTTTAAGAGAAATTGGCATATATTTGAACTGAATGAAAACTCCACAAACATTTGTGAGCTGCAGCTGAAACAGTGCTAGAGGAAACCTTATATCTTTAAATACTAGTATTAGAAAAGAATGAAGGTATCAAACCAGTAATTTGAGCTTCCACCTTAAGAAAGTAGAAAGAGAAGAAAAACCAAATGCAGGCAGCAGGAAGGAAATACTAAGTATAAAAACATTAAAAACAGGAACAATAAAATAGAAAAATTATAGAGAAAAATAAATGGAAACAAAATCTGCTTCTTTGAGGAGATGAATAAAATTAGAAAAGATACAGCAAAAATAAATAAATGGGATCTGATCAAACTAAAAAGCTTTTGCACAGCCAAGGAAACTAACATCAGAGCAAATAAACAATCTACAGAATGGGAGGAGAAAATATTTGCATGCTATACATCTGATAAAGGGCTGATACAGAACTCAGGAAAATCAGCAAGGAAAAAAATCAAACAATCTCATTAAAAAGTGGACAAAGGATGTGAACAGAAAATTTTCAAAAGAAGATAGACTAATGGCCAACAAACATATGAAAAAATGCTCAACATCTATAATTATCAGGAAAATGTAAATCAAAATTGCAATGTGATAGCACTTAACTCTAGTGAGAATGGCTTTTATCAAAGCGTCCCAAAACAACAAATGTTGGCGTGGATGCAGAGAGATAGGAACACTCATACACTGTTCATGGGACTTCAAACTAGTACAACCTCTATGGAAAGTAGTATGGAGATACCTCAAAGAACTAAAAGTAGAACTATCATTTGATCCAGTAATCCCACTACTGGGAAAAAAAGATACTTTATAAAAAAGACACCTACACCCTAATGTTTACAGCAGCACAATTCACAATTGTGAAGATATGGAAACAGACCAAATGCCCATCAATACATGAGTGGATTAATAAAATGTGGTATATGTATACCATGGAGTTCTAGTCAGCCACATACAAAAAAAAATGGTGAACTACCTATTGTATTATCTTGGATGAAGCTGGAGTCCATTCTTCTAAGTGAAGTATCACAAGAATGTAAAAGCAAGCACCACATGTACTCACTACTAAATTGGTACTAATCAATCAACACTAATGTGCACATATGGAAATAACATTCATAAGGTGTCCGGCAGGTGGGAGAGGGGAATTGGGTATGGGTAAATTCACACCTAACAGATGCAGCAGGCACTGTCCTGGGGATGTGTATGCTTGTAGCTCTAACTCAGGTGGTGCAAAGGCAATTTATGTAACCAAAGCATTTGTACCCCCATAATACTCTGAATTTTTAAAATAATTACTATATTAGGACTGAAATAGAAGATAATTTTATGGACCCAGCAGACATTAAAAAAACAATAAGAGACTTCTACAAAATTTCTTCACACATAAATTTGAAAACTTATTTGAAATGGACAAATTTCTCAAAACCAACAAACTAACGAAACTCATCCAAGAGGAAACAGATACCCTGAATAGTCTTAAAATTAACAAAGACATCGACAAAGACTGCCTCCTTTGACCAAAGCTTTAGTCAGCCTCCTCTGAGTCCTCTGCTTGACTATGCCTAAACTTGGGCTTCCTTGTCTGTCCTTGTAGAATACAGTTTGAGAAAGAATTCCATTAAGTCAGCTTAGCAAAAATCCCCCCACCCTTGGTATCTCACTGTCATGTCACCCTGGCCTGCCTTCACCCTGAAACCTCTTATCCTTGATGTTTCCTTTTAGTAATTTTCCATCTACTGACCCCCACCCTGCTTCTTGGTTATAAATCCCCACTTGTCCCTGTTGGAGTCAGAGTTGAGCCCCATGTCTCTTCAGCACTGTGAGACCTCACTGCAGTGGTGTCTATACCTATTGCCATGGCTCCACTTGAATAAAGTCTGACTTACCATCTTTAAATTACTTTTCTTTAATAACATTAAATAATAGTTAAAAACTTTTCCAGAAATGGTATCTCCTGACCCAGATGGTTTCATTCAAACATCCTACCAAATGTTTCAAGAATAACACCAATTCTTCACAATCTCTTCTAGCAAATAGAAGAGGATTAAATACTTCTGAACTAATTTTGCAAGGCTAGCATTACCCCATACCGGAACCATACAAAGATTTATGAAATTTGTGGAGTATACAGAATTTTCTTGTATGTGTGTTTCTACAGAGTTAGGGCTTTATGAACAAATTTTTCTATAAATTGAAATCCTGGGCTAAAAGCAACCCTTGAGTTGCTTTACAATTGGATAGATAGTGAGACAACTGTATATATAGATTTATTTAACTCTGGAGGTATGTGATTACATTTCAAGGGAAAATGAAGCTCAAGACCTTGAAGACACTTTCAAGGTTATTAAAAACAAAGAAACAGGGAGTTGGGGGTGGAGTGGGGCTTATCTGGCTCTTGGAAAGATGTCTTTACACTCTAAAACGTTAGAGTGAGAACCAATAATCCATTTCATTCATCTTCAAGGAGCAAAAGTTTTTCTACCTACTTTTTGTAGGGAAGAGAGAGGCAACTGACTCTTCCTCCTGTGTGTGTGTGTGTGTGTGTGTGTGTGTATGTGTGATTTTCCTCTGTTCCTCATGTAAGATACAGACTTCGTATACATATTAGATTTGATCTAGTGTTCATTCAGTTGCTCCAGGGGTAAGAATTGGGAAATCCCAACACAAAGAAAAAGAGTGCTCAGGTGGGTTGGCATTTAATTGCTCTAAACCAGAACTGACACAGGCTACTTCTGATCACTCTTCTATGGCTAGAACAGGTTACCTGGCCCTAATCAAACACAATGCCAGGAATTGTACTACTATGTATATGTATATCTCATGTATATCTCAAAGATGAAGAGACAGAATTATTTGCTTAACAGCATTAATTTTTATCAAAACCCTTTGATTAGAGGAAAAATGATGAATTAATTGTAATCAACTCTCACAAGTGAACAATATTTATTGAAATAAATAAATACAATATTTATTAAACAATCATACACATTTTACAACACCCTATAAAGTAACCAGTGAGGTCAACATCACTTCTGCCTGTTAAGGGTGAAAGATTTAGTTGCTTTGGGGGCCTAATTCCCATAATGAGGCTCATTACCTGCCATCCTTAACTTAATCTAAGGCAGTGGTGGTTCTCAGCCAGGAGCTACTTTGTCCTCCTTCTTGCCTCATGGACATTCTGACAACATCTGGTAACATTTTTAATTATTACAACTGGAGTGGGGCTACAGGTATCTGGTAAGCAGAAGCCAGGAATGCTGCTAAACATTTTAAAATGCACAGCCCCCACAGTAAAGAATTATCCAGAACAAAGTATTACAGTGCTGAAGTTGAGAAACTAAGGTATAAAGAAGAAAATGACCCATTCACTTTTCTTAAAATTTTCCATAAAAGTATTTATGTTTCTAAACTATAAATGTAAATAATAATAAGCCTTTGTGCAATAGTATGTACATGCTAGGTCAATGTGAGAAGAGGTACATGGACCCAAATTTAAATGATGTCTGACTTCCTCAAGGAAATGAGTGCCTACAGAAAACTCTGCCCCTGACATTGAGTAATTCTTGCTTTGAAATGTCTCCAAATTTCTTGATTGACTCCTTGCAGCCAATCAAGGACTGCAAAATGTGGCTAAAAATGAAATAGAAAGTTTTCCCCACTTTAATAGACTATTTGCCAACCAGACTCTGTCTAAATATGTTAGTGCTTTACCCCATAAACTTACTCTCCTTTCCAACTCCTTTGAACCCATTGTCAATAGAAAAGAAGCCAAACTCTGTAAAATAATTTAAAGAGGTTTATTCTGAGCCAAGTTTGAGGACCATGGCCCAGAGCCACACCTAAGAAGCCCTGAGCAAGTGGACTCTCTGTGGTTGGGTTATAGTTTGATTTTATACATTTCAGGGAGACAGGGATTACAGGTAAAGTTGTAAATCAATACGTGGAAGGTATACCTTGGATTTGCCTGAAAATGTGGGATATCTTAAAGCAGGAGCTTTCAGGTTATAGGTGGGTTTAAAGACTCCTCGATTTATAATTGGATAAAGAAATGAAGCTTTGTCTAAAGGCTTGGAATGTTTTAAGTTAAGATAAGGAAGTCTGTTAATCAGAGACAAGCCACCAGCCCTATATCCAGACTCAAGTGATTTATTATGTAAATTGAGGACTTTCAGGAACGGTTTAAGCCTTGTCTTGCATAACCTTAGGCCTGTTAATGAGTTACAAAGGATGTCTCCAAGAAGGGAAGGGGCCATGATGAGGTATGTCTGACCTCCCTTCTCAAGGCCAGCAACTCAGCTTTAAAGTATTTTTGGTGCCTCCTTGGCCAAGAGGGGGTCCATTCAGTTAGCTGGGGAGGGCTTAACATTTTATTTTAGTTCACACCATGTTAAAATGAAAGTGATGACAGGTAGGTCTGTTCCACAGTTCATGAATATTAAGCCCTTGTTAATTTTACCTTGGACTCAATTTTGTCTTTGACATTAATTAGATCACTAACATTGAAAATATTCATTTATTGCCAGTTACCCTGGTAATGGAGTGTGTCTATCTTGTTCATAACTGTACCCTTTTATTTAGAAAGAATATATTATTCTATATGCTTTTAACTAAGCTTTGATTAAAATACATTTATAATGCTACTTAGAGCAATAAGTTCCTTTCCCATCAGGATCATCAGTCCTTTTGATAAACTTAGAGATAATGATATGAGTTTCAAAAAATGTTATGCAGTGAGGTCAAGGCTAAATTAAGGAAGCAGGATTAGATTAGTAGGAAAGGTGATACAATGAATTTAATTAAGTACATTAGGTTCCCTGAGGTTAGCCATGGTATGCTTTCAAAAAAATTGTAGGCATAAAATATGGCCTGAAGAATTGTATGGTTTGGTTAAATAGACCCAATTAATATATCTGACAAAGTGTGCAATGAAGTATAATAAATGGGTTTTCAATACTATAAAAAAGTGTTTGTAGGTTATAGTAAGGAAATAAGTGTAAAAGGAAATGAGTATGGCTAGTCAAGAAGAATTAAAATAATATGGAACTTTAGATTTCTGATTCTCTACCTGTTTTATAGATCAATGTCAAGCTAGAATTTTACATTCTAATATCAGATCAGGACATTAACTAAACTTAAGAAATTAACTATTATTTTTGTCCCCATGAATTTTGTTAGTTCCCTGTGGTAATCAATAGGATTATTCAAATGTATTCTGGTTCTTCTCTTTCCAGATATATAATAGGGTTATGCTTTCCTCATCCTTTGAAAGTTTTTTTTTTTTTAATTTTTATTTTTGGATATGTGACTTGATTTGGCCAATACAATATGATGAGAAATGATTCTTTTAAGAGTTAGGTATAATTCAACAGGTCTTCTTCCCCCTGCCTCAGAGGTCATGGAAGCAAACATATTGATGGATTCATCAGTTTTATTTCCTGAGTAGCAGCAGTAAATAAATCCTTCTGCTGACCCGTGTTGAACATACATAACAAGGAAGAAGCAAAATTTTGTTGGTTAATCCACTGAGATATGGGATGCTGGTTATGGAAACATGACCAAGCCTGCCCTGACAGCTAGTTCTTCTTAAAGCAATTCATTTCTTCACAAGATAAAACAAACAAACAAACAAACAAAAAAACCACCAAAACCAAAAAAAACACATTTAAAGCATCCATGAGGATTGAAATGTTTTTTTCAGTTTTTTTAAAGTAGCAGCCCATGAAATGTAATAGGGAATTAGCAACTGAAGCATGTTCCCATATACATCAATGAGAATAGACAATCCTGCTTAGAAATGAGGGGCTTAGTCTAAGGATTTTAAGGATAGTTTCCAGCTGGGCACGGTGGCTCATGCCTGTAATCCCAGAATTTTGGGAGGCTGAGGAGGCTGAGGAGGGAGGATTGTTTGAAACCAGCCTGAACAACAGTGAGATCCTGTCTCTACTAAATAAATAATTTTTAAAAACTTAAAAAAAAAAAAAAAGAATAGCTTCTACATGGTAAGAGCACAGAGGCTCTCTCACAGAATAACTGTATTGTTAAAAATAAGATCTGTGTGGACATGGATATTGTTTTACTTTGTTTTTTTATTTATTTAAAAGAAGTATAGATCTTGAAGGCTAGAGAAGAAAGGAAAATTAAGAAAAAATATTTACAGATTTCTAATGAGGAGGAAAATGATAGAAAATACAATCAGTATGTGTCTTAGAATTACATAATCTGATAGAATAAAATACACTTTTAATGTAGCCTTGAGAAATTGTAGTTCTAGCAACTGGAAACTTTCCTAAGAAAAGGCAAATAAAAATTGGCTATCATGGTGGTTTGAAAGAGAAGAGCAGGCAGAGAATGAATCTGGTAGTATAAAATATTTAGCAGCAGGTCAAATATGATAAAAGAGTAGCTGGTTTAGAAATAACGGGAAAAGAAGGTAAATATCTATAATTATTGTGCAGAGATCTTGTAAAAAATCAATGTGTTTACAGAAGGTATCCTAACTGGTAAAATAAAGGTGCTATAGGGGCTATTGTTTGGAACTACAATCACTGTGGAGAAGTGGATATGATTCTGGGGAAGAAACCTTTCTCTTCCTTTACACTCAAAGGATAATGAAGTAATTTTAGAAAGTACCTATTAGGGTCTACATTGATCAAACTTGGCAGGACTGATTGGATATGTCTAACCTCAATAGCATGTTGAGACGAAGTAATAAAGGAAACAGAGATAAGGATTTGTTGTTTGATAGTTATTTAGACTGCAAAATTCAGACATACAATTTTAGTTAAGGCAGCAAATTCAGAGAAATCTTGTTCAGGTAGAAAATATAAATAAATTTCATACAGGGTGCGATAGAGGGTATACCTCATTTTATAAAGGAGATCACATCATAACAAAGTAATAAAGGAAAACCAACAGTAAAAACAGATGGTGCAATAAAATCAAAACTAAAGACATCCTCTCAAACATAAGAGCCTGGATGAATTATAATCTGCTTAGAAATAGCTAGGGTGTCACCAACCTCAGGAGACAAAGAAATGTTGAGGAATTCTTAAGCTGTGAGTGTGGAGTGGCTAATACCTGCCTCAAAAAGCCACTGGAATCAGATGTCATTTAATGTGTAACGAATGGAGAGATAGTAAAGATCATAAGTCCTCTCCTCTCTCATTACAAAAAATAATTAATTGAGATGTATGATAGATATAAATGTATAAGATAGAACCATGAATCTTTTAGATGAAAATATAGAACACTGTGTTTGTCATTCCAGGGTAAGCAAAGGTTTTACAAACAGACAAACACTAATCATGAAGGATTAAAATATCACCACAAAACCAACCACAAAAGCAAAGCATATGGATGTGCTTAACATCACTAGGTATAATAGAAATGTCAAGTAAAACCACAATCAAGCAATTAGGGAAGCAATAACTCAAATCATCTGCAAAGACTTTCAAAAAATAGAATAGGAAATACTTCTCAACTCATTTTATGATACCAAAACCTGACAAAAGTTTTGGAAGTCAAAAATATCACAGACCAATATCCCTCATGAGCAGAGACACAATAATCCTTAACAAAATATTATCAAATCCAATAATATTAATGTATAAATAGGATAATATACCATGAACAAGTGTACCCCAGGAATACTAGGCTGATTTAACTTTTGAAAATCAAGCAAGCAATATATTTTATCACATTAACAGAAAAAAAAATGAAGACCACATGAATATCTAAATAGATGCAGAAAAAGCATTTAACTAAATTCAACGTCTATTTATGATATTCTCAGCAATATAGAAATAGAATCAACCTGATAAAAGGAATCTATAACAAACCTAGAGCAAACATCATGATTAATGTTGAAATACTAAAAGCTTTCTCACCTAAGATCTGGAGCATGGCAAAGTCTACTGCTCTGAACACTTCTATTTAACATTGTACCGAAGCCCTCCTAGTGGGATAAAGCAAGGAAAAGACACAAAGTCATACAAATGGGAGAAAGAAATGCAAAAGTGTATATTTGAAGATTATATGAGCACATACATAGGAAGTCCTAAGATGTATCCAAAAAAGTTATTAGACTTTATAATGGAATTTAGTATGTTTATAGCATACAAAAATTAATTGTATTTCTATATACTAGAAATAAACAATTGGAAATCAGTTTTTAAAAATACAGTTTACAGTAGCCTTTAGAAGATGAAAAGCTTATAAATTATTTCTTTAAATATGTGCTAGATATTTACATTGAAAATCAAAAATCTTTGCTGAGAAGACACAAATAAATGGAGAGACATACTATTTACATACTGGAAGACTCAGTATTATTGGGGTGTCAGCTCTTCCCCAGATGATCTTTAAACATGATGCAATTAAAACCAAAATTCCAGCAAACTGTTTCCATGGAAATTGCCAGGATCTTTAACATTTTATGAAATGAAAAAAATTTAGAATATCTAAAACAAACTTGAGAAATAAGAACAAACTAGGAACTTTATATGAACTGATTTGAAGGCATACTATAAATCTACACAAAACAAGGCAATGTGATTTTAGCATAGGATAGACATACAGATAAATGAAAAAAAAATAATGCAGATAATGCAGAATTAATCCTAAACATTAATTCATCCATAGATTTTTTTTTTTTTTTACAAATGTGTTAGAGAAACTGAATGGGGAATTTTAAAAAAATGATACTGAACAACTGGCTATACATATGAAAAAAATAAACTTTGACTCTAACTTCATAACACACATAAAACTTAAAGGGGATCATACACCTAAATGTAAACAATAAACTTTTTAGAAAATAACTTAGGAGAAAAGCTTCAATTAGCATAGGCAAAAATTACCCAGGTAGAATGCAAAAAGCATGAACCATAAAAAATTGATAAATTGGAACTTATCAAAATTATAACCTTAGTTCTTTGAAAGACACCATTAAGAAAGTGAAAGATAACTCGTAGACTTAGAAAAAGAGATTTGTACCACATAAATTGGACAAGGAAATTATATAGTTTTTATTTAAAAACTTTTAATAATTAGAAGATAATTTTAAATATGGTAAACACTTTTGAACAGATACTTCACAAGAGGAAATATGAATGGCTAATAAGAACATAAAATGCTCAATATCATTAATCATCAAGGAAATATTAAACAAATTAAAATGCTTTGAGATATCTCTACACACTCGCTAGAATAATTAAATACTGACAATGCCAAGTGTTGCTGAGGATTTGTAGCAGCTGCAATTCTCACACATTGCTGATAGGATTGTTAAATTGTACAACCATTCTGGAGAGCAGTTTGACAATTTTTTATAAAGTTAAAATATTCCTATCATAAAACCTAGCAATTCCATGAATTTGCCCAAGAGAAATGAAAATATATATCTGTACAAAGACTTCCATTAAAATGCTCATAGCAGATTTATTCATAACCCCGCACTGGAAACAACCCAAATAGTCATCAAGAGTTGAACTGATGAATAAATTATGGCGTACATTCCAATAAAATACTACCTAGTGTATTGTAAATTTTAAAATTTCATATTTTTTTTCTTGCTGCTTCAACATCCCCACAAACAGGCTGTGAGCGCCCCTCCCAGGGGACGAAATGTACTGGTGTGACAAGGCCAGTCTTGGCCACAGGTCCTCTTTCTTGCCCTCCCCTGACTGAGATCTGGTAATATTCAAATACATCCTTACCTTCTCTCTGCTCCCCACTTGCTTGGTTGAGCCCCCTCCTCTGGTGCTCCCTCCCATGTTGTCCCCATGCAGTGACTCTGTTTCCCTAGGACCTGTGAGTATACGTTTTTTTTTTTTTTTCCCTGCTCCTCTCTTGTGGTCACATCTGACTGACCATCACCTAAAAAACATAAAACACTCATCAATTAAAGGGAACTAACTGCTGAAATATGCAACAACATGGATGCATCTCTAAGATATTATGCTGCAAGAAAAAAGCTAGACCCAAAAGATTTCACATAGTGTATGATTCCATTTATGTGACATTTTAGTAGAGGCATGACTGTGCAAATGGATGGTTGCTTCGAGCTAGTAGTGAGGGGGATTGTCTACAAAGAGGCAGAAGGAAATCTTACGGGGTGATGGAAATGTTCCATATAGTGAATATGTTTGGGATTATCTGACAAAACTCATCAAACCCTACATTTATATGGATTCATTTTATTTCTGTATCAACTATATCTCAATAAATTTGATTTTAAAAATATACATTGCTTGAGTTCCTAAGACCCTTTCTCGACCAGCCCTAATCTTCAGTCACTATTTTTCTGTTTCTGACTTATTCATGTCATATTAATTTCTCATAACATTAAAAACTTTTCCATTTTTGAAACTTTGATTTATTGCTTCTCCAGTTACTGACCATTTTTCAGTCTTTCAGCTCACAGATATTATTCTGATTTGCCTGTATTAAAGTCAAATATAGTGGCCAAATGGCTTCAAGTTGAAATTCTGGGATATTAGATTTTGATAAAAATAGAGGCTCAAGTACCAAGGATGTGGCTTAGAAGAATTGGTTTCAAAAATTCATGTGGCACTTATATTATGTGATTTATGGGAAGCTGTTTGGTTGTTGAATTGCTTCAAATCTTCACTGTACACCAGAATGATCTGGGGAACATGTTACAAAGATGTAGGTCTGAGGTGGGTTCTGGGATCTTGGTTTTTAAGACGTGATTTGAATGCATATAGTTTTCTGACAGTACTTTAAAACTCCAGTTTTTCTGGAGAGAAATTCACTTGGCTTGTTTTGGGGTAGAAAATGTGCATATGTGTGTGTGGTGGTCATTAGAGAGAGGGGGTACTATACTCATTTAACTCATATCCCAACTCTGCCATTTTCAAGTTAGAATATATTGGGAAATCATCTAAACTCTTTGAGCATCAGCTTCCTTATTTGTAAAAGTTATACCTATCACTGAGGTTTGTTGTACTAAACGTGTGAGTTAGGCACCCAGAACTGTACCAAGCATATAGTGCACATTAGATATTACCTCTGCCCTTCTTCAATGTATTTTAAAGACAGATACACATTCTTAAAGTTCATTCAGATGTTTAATGTGGAGATGGGGTATAGGTTAAAAAATATCATCTTATTTCTCTATAGTCAGCCATTAAGTTTTAAATCGTGGGAAAGTAAAAATTAATTGTTTGCAATAGTACCTCTTGCCTGTTTTGCAGTGAGAAGAGTACCCAGTTTTTGTGATATAAATGGTTAAGGTTTAGTGATATGGCATGGCTGAGAAAAGATATTTCTTTTTTCCTTTTTTTCCCTTCTCTTCCTGTCCGTTTCCTTCCACTCTTTCCTCCCTCCCTCCCTCCCTTTCTTCCTTCCTTTCTTTCTATTAACAGGTCTAGATAAAGATTTAAACTGCAATTGAAGCCTCCTTATTTCCAACTCTCTTTAGCATAACAACAATGATGAGTGAATGATAGTGCCACTTTTCTATTTTTACTGGCATAACATTACTCAGCTAAGGATCATCCCTTAAGTGCGGGTCAAGCCCTAAAAACAATTCATATAAATTGTTTTATCTGTACTGCATAGTTAGGTATATTGAAACCACTAAAGTGATTCTTCACTGCCATAAATTAAGTTTATAGCAGAGTTATGAATTCATCGTAAATTCCTCAATTTGGACTTTCCTTTGGCTTCCAAAGATTTTTTAAAAGTCTAGAGTAGAATATTGTTGCCATTACTAAACTCAGATTTCATTTTGGTCAGCTTCAGGTGCTTGTTTATTTTCTATTTATTATTATTCGCTTTTGATTCCGACTTATTTTTCACTCTCCAGCAATCCACACAGGCTATCCCAGACAAGTTTATCTCTCATCAGTCACTTTGCATCCATCTTTTCTTCCCACCTCCCTGCTTTGAGTCATGCAGTTTCTCCAACCTGGGACAATCTTTTTGTCAGTTTAAATTCTTCCCATTACTCAAGACCCTATTCAATCTCCACATTTCCTCTAGGAAACTGTCTTCAATTACGCTAGCCCTCTCTGAACTTCTGCTGTATTTATAGACAGACCACAGTGTAGTACTCTAATTACACACAAAATGTCAGAGCTGAAAGGCACCTTAGAAATCATCCAGCCCAACGCCCCTGTTCATAGAGAAGGAAACAGAGCACAGGAAGCAATCTGGGGAGAGTGCAAGAGCATCCTCATAGTGAGTGGGTACGAACAAGATATGGATGTGACACTGATGTCATATGACACTAATGATCTGGGCCCAAGACGGGGGTGCCTAAGTGAGGTTCAAGGTTGAGAAGAGTAATCAAGGTTAGACTCATATAGGGGGAGAAATGGGATTGATTAACAAGAGAGGCACTGGTGTGCTGGAGAGGAGCTTTGAGATATTGGTGATGACCTGTATGTGCCCCCTGCCACAGGAACTCTCTAGAGTATTGATGCCTTACTGACAGCGTCAGAATTATCCAGTCAGAGGGCAATGAGATACAAGCTCGCTGGACATGTTACTCTTTTTAAAAATCATATTTCTGAGCAGTTTTATTAATGTAAATCATTCCAATTTGTTAACAGATATTTATTGAAGGGTGATTGAGATGTAACCAAGTTTAAAAAAGTGTATACGTGGAATTTCTAGTAGAATAAAAAAAACATAAGAAAAAGCCATGGAAGATAACATCATGTGATACAAAGGAAGATGAGGCAAAGGTGAGGAGGCTAGCTCGAACTTGAAGGAAATCCCACCAGCATGGTGTTAAGGAGAATTCCAATGGACTTAGAATGTATTTTCAGGTCAATAAAAATCTATTGAGCGGGATTTAGAAGAGTGGCAGATACACAAATTCATTTTACCCTGTGTGGGCTATGTATTAAATGGGGACATTATTGATCCAGTACAAGAGAATCAATATGTGATTCTGGACCCGAATTGAACCTCTTTCCTTTCACCTTTGCTGGGTTTCCTCCCACCTCTCTGGTGCTACCTTCACATCTCATTCCTGAGTCTTCTCCCTATACTAATTTTCTGTTTAGAATAATTTTTTCTTCTGTAGCTATACTCATTCTATAAGTGACATCATTCTTTTCTATAATTTTAAAAATTATCTATATAGTAAAGATTAACTATTTTATATCTTCACACCTGGATTCACCTCAGTATAATGTGAGTATATATACAACTACCCCAAAAGTATATCCAATTGCAAATCTTTATAGAATTTACTAAGACTTGATGTCCTTTACCCAAAACCTTGCTGAGCCCGTATTGCTTTCATAATAACATCACCATCCATCATAACTGGAAACCACAAAGTTATCTTTAATTGATTCCTCCTAGTTCTTAATTCTTCATATCCAATTAATCAGCAATCCTATTTTATATCTGAAATATATCTTTAAGGTCCACACTCTCCATCCTCTCTGGTATCCACTTAATCCAAGTCCTTTTCGTATTTCCCCTTCAATGGCTTCACACCAGGTGTTGCTGTTTTCGCTGCGGCCTTTCTGTAATGTCTTCTCCACAAAGCTGCCGGAGTGGTCTCATACACCTTAATTTATATGAACTCACAATCCTGCAGAAAACCCATCAACAGCTTCTTGTTCTATTAAAGATGAAATCCAGATTCACAACTGTAGCCTAAGATGCCTCTGTGACCTGGCGTATTGTATCTGTCCCCCATTGTCACTAAGCTCCTTCCATGCAGGTTTTTTTTCTGATCCTTAAACAACATGTCTCTACCATCTTAGGGCTTTGGAACATACTGTTTTCTCTGTCTAGGGAGCTTGTCCTCTAGTGTGTCTCATGGTGGCCTTCTTCTCACACTTCGGGTCTCAGGAAAGCATCACCTTTTGAAGAGGGTTTCCCTGAACACCTTTTCTAAGGCCAACATTCTTCCTCCCACCGCCACACACAGTTTTTCTCCATCATGTCACTCAACGTCTCCCCTACTTATACAAGTATGTGATCATCTTAAGTATTAACTGCTATATTATCTTTCTCCTGACTATGATATAAGCTCCATGAGGGCAGAGGCTCTTCTGTTTTGTTTTCAGGGACATAAAACAGACTGTGACACAAAGGAGCTGCCCAATAAATACTTATGGATGAATTAGAAAGACACAGACTTCCATTTTAGAAGTAATTATGCTAGCAAAATTTCTTCAGATACAGAAATCTGTAGCTTTTAGCTCAAAACCTGAAGCTAAACCCAAACTCAACCAAGCTAAAAATAAAACAAGATCTGTGATTTTTTTATTTATTTTTATTTTAATATGACTTCAATAACTTTATGTTGAAAACATGAGACAAAACATCTGGTGGAAGAGCACTGAGGGACGGAATATTATTGCATGTATGCTAAGGCTTAAATGAAGAGGCTCAAAATTGGTCTTGTAGAAGCCATTTATCACATGCTGCAAAGTACTTTGTAGGGGTTCCATTGTGACTAATTTTTCATTTATCCCTAGAACTCAAATGAAGCACCTATAGCTCAAAAAGTTTTGTGTGTTTCTATCTTATTAAACATCACGTTATCCCAAACATTTCAGGAGTTCTTGTAGCTATGTACCTGTAACTTAAGTGGACACCAAAGGAACATATCCTATGGAGGTTAAGCCATACTATAAGGGACCAGCAACCTCCCTGGGAACAATAGGCTCTCCAGAGACCTATCTCCACTAGCAGGTCAGTATCTTCCGATACTCAGTGGGTGAGGAAATATCTCTTCTCCCTCTGAGATAGCTTTGGTACAAGAAGGACCTAGCAGTAGACTGGCCTTGGTACAGGCTTGATACAGGGACAGTAGCAATAAAGATGCACTTTCATCTCAAATACCATGTTTCTAACTGTTGATCACCTCTGGATGAAATGCAGCTCTGAGATCAAGGCTATTTGTCTCCCTTTTTCGTAGTAGTAACATTTTAGTAGCTGCAAGCTCCATACGTTAAGTATTTGTTGCTCTGAATTGAAATTGGGTCTATATTGGCAAGCTGAATGTAGCTGATATGGTATGAAAAAAGGTTTCTTGCAGAAGAAAAGTTTTGCTTTCTCTTTTTTTTTATAACTTTTTTTTTGAAGCGGGGAAGAAAGATTCAATTTCCTTTTTTTTTTTTTTTTTTTTTTTTTTGAGACAGAGTCTCGCTTTGTCACCCTGGGTAGAGTGCAGTGGCATCATAGCTTACTGAAACCTCAAACTCCTGGGCTCAAGGAATCCTCCTTCCTCAGCCTCCCAAGTAGCTGGGACTATGGGCAAATACCACAACACCCAGCTAATTTTTCTATTCTTAGTAGAGATGGGGTCTCTCTCTTGCTCAGGCTGATCTTGAACTCCTGAGCTCAAGCAATCCTCTCGCCTCAGCCTCCCAGAGTGCTAGGATTATAGGGATGAGTCACTGTGCCTGGCCTAAAACATTTTTTATTATAGGTAATTCCAATTACATTCAAAAGTGAAACAAATAGTATTACGAAGTCTTAGGTACTGATCTCTGAGTTTATATGGTCATCAGCTCATGCCCATTCCTGTTTGATCTATCTTTCTTTCAACTCCCCCCCTCTTCACAAATAATTTTGAATTGATATCAAATTCCATTTTATTTCATCAGGAAAGATTTTAGCAGTATGTCTTAATGATAAAACATTTTTAAAAACCCACAATACTATTGACTCCCAGCAACAAATTAACATTAATTCTTTAAATATCATTAAATATTCATTAACATGGTTTTAAACAAAAGAAGGAAATCCTATTCTGAAGTAGAACTCAGGGTCATTTAGAAAGAAAGATTTCTTCTTCCATGACCTCCTAAGCTTTATGTCTCTGTTTCAACAGAGGCATAATAAATATTCATAATAATAAACACTTAACCTTCCATGATATAGTTGTGACTCCCCCGTTTCATGGAGGTAATGTTTGTTTATTTTCCAACAGTGTGGAAACATTTTAAACTCAGTTAGCTCCTGAAAATTGTGGTTGACAATAACTATTGAGTTGATTGGATGAAGTCAGAGTCACAAAGTACACGGGAATAGGGAGTCCATGGAAGCAAGCTACATACAAATCTATTTGTTGCCAGTATGTCAGTAAACTGGGTAAGTGTCTGGAAAGAAAATGCCCAAGAGGGGAAAAAGCTAAGAATTTTTAATTGTTGCTAGAGGCTTAAGTGACAAAGATGAGGTTCCACATTATCCGTAGGAAAAACATGACCAAAGAGATCATCATTTTGTTCATATCACCAAGAATCTAGAAAAGTACCTGTCACATAATGTTTAGTAATAGATTGATAAATGAAGATATGTTTAAAGGGGCAGAAAATATGAGGGAAATCTCAAGACATTGACATTAAAGCCTTGAGTCAGTAATGTCTTGAGAACTGTCTTACAAGTAGTAAGAAGATTTTAAATGAACAATTTTGACTATTTTTTTCCCAGTGTAGATTTCTATGCCCTCAACACATGAATATATTTATGTAAGTAACACCACGATCAGGATGCAGAACAGTTACATCACCCAGAAAGAATGCTCTCTTACGGTATCCTTCTATATTCACACCTTCCAGCCATCCCTAACTTCAAGAACTAATGATTTGTATTCTATAACTATAGTTTGTATTTTTGATAATGTTATATAAATGGAATTGCATAGTATGTAACTTTTTGAGACTGGCTTCTTTACTCAGATCAATGCATTTGAGTTCCAAGTTGTATGTCAATAGTTTGTTTCTTTTTATTGCTGAATAGTATTTCATTGTTTGGACATATTACAGTTTGTTTATTCATATATCCACTGAAGGACATTTGGATTATTTCCTGCTTTAAGCAATTGTGGATAGAGTCACAATAAATATTTATGTACAGGTTTTTGTGTGAATATAATTTTTCTTTAAAGTAAATACCCAGAGGTAGGATCACTCAGTCATATGATAAGTGATATTTAACCTTGTAAGAAACTGACAATTGTTTTCCAGAGTTGCATTCCCCCAAGAATTTTATGACAATTCCAGATGCTCTGTATCCTCATCAGCACTTAAGTTTTATTTCAGATATTCTAATAGGTGTGCAGTTGTTTCTCATCGTTGGTTTAATTTGCATTTCCCTAATGAATATTGATGTTAAGTATCTTTTTACGTGTTTATTTGCCTTCTATATATTCTCTTTACTGAAATATCTGTTCAAGTCTTTCACCCATTTTTGGATAAATTGCGTTGTTTCTTTTCTTACTGTTTCTTTTTTTACTGTTACATTTTAAGAGTTCTTAATATGTCCTGGATACAAGTTCTTTGTCAGATGTGCAACTTGCAAATGTTTTCTACCAATTGTTGTCTTGTATTTTCATATTCTTAACAATGTCTTTTGCAGACCTAAAGCTTATATTTAAACAATGTCCAATTAATTCTATTTTTACTTTTATGGATTATGCTTTTAGTGCTGTTTCTAAAAATTTCTTGCCTTATCTCAGGTGATAAGTATTCTCTCATGTGTTCTATTCTAAAAGTTTTATGGTTTGACATTTTACATTTAGATCTAGGATTCATTTTGACTAGGATTCATTTTGAATTAAATTGTGTATAAGGTATGAGATTTAGTTCAAAGTACTCTTTTTGTTTTGCTTTGGCTTTTGTCCTATGGATGCCCAATTGTTCCATCAATTTTGTTGAAAATACTATTCTTTCTCATTGAATTGCCTTTGACCTTGTCTGAAAAAAAATTGGAATTTTCATGTGATTCTCCTATGGACTCTATAATCTGTGCCATTGACCTTTGTGACAATTTTTTTTTTTTTTTGCACTTCATACTCTTGATTATTGCAACTTTTTGGTAAATTTTAAACTCAGTGTATGATTGCTTCAATTTTTATTTGTATTTTTCAAAGTTACTTTGTCTATTCTAGGTCTTTTACTTTTCTATGCAAATTTTAGAATCATCTTGTCATTATCTACAGTAATCCTCCTGGGATTTTTATTGGGATTGCATTAAGTATATAGATAAATTTGAGGAGAATTGACGTCTCTACTTGTTGACTCCTATTATAAGCAGGCTATGTGTCTTGATTTATTGAGGTATACTTTGATTTTTTTAATCAGGATTTTGCAGTCTTGAGCAGATAGAAACTACATGTTTTATTAGACTTATACTTAAATATTTATTTGGGAGGTATTGTCAATATTAATTTATGCTTTGAATTTTGTTTTTAACTGTTCATTTCTAGGACATACATTTTTGAGAGTTGACCTTATAAAATTTATTTATTAATTCCAGGTGATTTTATGTAGATTTCTTTGGATTGTCTATACCCACAATCATATTTTCTGTGAGTAGCAATGGATTTATCTCTTCTAATCTGTATTTTTGTTTACTGGTTTTGTTTTTACTGCCTTATTGTATTGGCTATGGCTTCTAATAGATGTTCAGTAGTAGTGGTAAAAGTGGACATCATTGCCTTATTCTCAATTTTAGGAAGAAAGCATTCAGTCTCTCATTATTAAATATAATTTTTTTTTAGAGACACTCCTTACCAAGTTGAGGAAGTTACCCTTTATTCTAATATGCCCAGAGTTTTAATCATGAATGAATGTTGAATTTTGTCAAAAGTTTTTTATGTAACAGTTGATATGGTCATGTAGTCTTTCTTCTTTAAATTGGTAATATGGTGGTTTTTATTGATCAATTTTTATATATCTAACCAGCCTTGCATTCCTCAGATAAATCTCTCTTGGTTATGGTATATTATTCTTTTTCTATATTGTTCAATTTAATTTTTAAAATATTTTCTTGAAGATTTTTGTGTCTATGTTCATGAAGGATAGAGAATATATATTTGTATTTGTGTTATAAATAGGATTTTCTGAATAAATTTTGCTGAAAACATGGAATCCTAACCTAAGAACAAGGTTTGGGAAGTTAATTTTCAACTGTGTAGATAGTGCGAGAATGCCAGAGGGATTTACCTAACTCCGGAGGTAAATGTTCAGACATTTCAAAGAAAAATGAGTCCTGGGATCTTAGAGACATCTCTATGTTGTAAAATATGGTGGTATCAGGGGTTTACTGGCCCATGGAGAGATATATTTACATGCTACGTGAACAGTAGTTCATTCCTTTTCATTTCTGAGTAGTATCTGATTGTACAGGTATACCACAATCTGTTTATCCTTTCACCAGTGATGGACATATGAATTATTTCCTGTTTGGGATTATTATGAATAAATCTTTCTTCTTCAAAGTTAATCACTTCATCTGTCTTTTGCTGAAATGTGACCCATCCCATGTCATCTTTAGTCATGGTTATCCTGAGCGTTCTTTGAGAGGAGTCATTGTTTTCATTCTAGAGTACTTCTCCCCACCCTATTGACATTGATTAAGATGTAACCATATTCTTACCATATTTCCAGGTCAAATTCTATGTTAAATTCTCTTTTCCAGTGTTCTCTTTTTCTCTTTCTTTTCTTTTCTTTTCTTTTTTTTTTTTTTTTTTTTTTTTTTTTTTTTTTTTTTTTTTTTTTGAGACAGAGTCTCGCTCTGCTGCCTGGGCTACAGTGCCGTGGCGTCAAGCTCACAGCAACCTCAAACTCCTGGGCTTAAGCAATCCTTCTGCCTCAGCCTCCTGAGTAGCTGGGACTACTGGCATGTGCCACCATGCCCTGCTAATTTTTTTCTACATATATAATTTTAGCTGTCCAGATCATTTCTTTCTATTTTTAGTAGAGACGGGGTCTCGCTCTTGCTCAGAGCTGGTCTCGAACTCCTGACCTCCAGCGATCCTCCCGCCTCGGCCTCCCAGAGTGCTAGGATTACAGGAGTGAGCCACCGTGCCGGGCCATCAGTGTTCTCTTTTTCTAATCATGAGACTATAAAGGTGTCTTGACACTTCCCTCATTTGTTTAAAATGCATTCCCTTTTGGAGAATCCTTGGGTGGTTGGGATGCTCTCAGATCACTTTGCCTAGAGTCCTTACGCAGCCATGCTTGGACCAGGCGGTGCTGTTCCGGGTGCTTCCTGATCTACCCTCCAGGATGCATGCCATAGGTGTGGGATCTCCCAAGCTTTCTTGGGTTACACTGCTTTTTCCCTCCCCAGATATTTACGTGGGTCTGGGACAGGGTGTTAGGGTTTATACTTTCTGAGATTGATGTCTAAACTTAATTGCCCTTCTCTCATTACCTGCTAGCCTATGTCCAAAGAAAAGCTATACAGGCCTATTTATCTAGAATGTGATTAAGGTTTGGGAAAGAAACAAAGTCTTTCTGTATTGCACTTGGACCTGAGATGTTGGAATTTGGAAGCTAAGTATTTGCTTGGTGACTGCCCACTGTGGGGCAAAGTCACATTCATACCTCATATTAAATGGGGCAGATCCCAACATTATATAGATGAAAATATATAATACTTCACACATCATCCTGCCACAATGATAAACAATTGGTGATAATATGGCTAAGATGTATTGAGTAAAAATTCAAATTTTTTATAGATATAAATTCATTTAATCCATACTGTAACCCTATAAGATAGGTAATATTTTCATTGCAGTTTTACAGATCAGAGAACATAATTTGTTAATGGTGGGGGCCAGATTCAAACACTAGCCTCTGGCTCTAGAGTCTGGGTTTTTAGCCATTTTCCATTAAGCTTTACTGTCTCTACAGATGGAGTCATACCTGCATGCAGGGATCTCCTTGTGGTTTTGAATTCACATTATCAACACTGAGACTTCAGTGAAGGTGTGGATTATGGGTGCTGATTAGCTTCTCTTCTATTCTTTCCAACCTCAGAAAGGACATTTTTCTGTTAAAAAGTAAAATGATTCTTCTGTTTGATAATGCATGATGAACATCAGCAAGTATTTGGGGTAAAAAAGGAGTGGTGGGCATATTTGGGCATGTAGAGAAGATCCGGAAAGAGATATCATCTTGGGATGAATAAAGTAAATGTCAGACTTGATCAGGTCAGATTTTCTGTGTCCAGGATTCATTGTTTATTAAGAAAACATCAAGAAAGCTTGTAAAAGGACTAAGTATGTTTTTGCTTGTGAAAATGATATCTCATGATAACTCATAAAAGGGGAGAGAGAGAATGAGAGAGAGAGGAGAGAGGAGAGAGAAGAGATGCTAAAGTCTGGAAGAAATAATGGATTGAAAATTGTTTGTGAGGATATAAATATTTGACTAGAAATTTTTTTTGTTATATTTGTTTTCTTCACTGTGAATACTTTTGTCCTGACCTAAAAATGCCTGCTTATCTAGAATTTATAATTTGTACAGTGCTGAGATGCTCATACCAGGAAAACAATTCAGAATGTATGATGTATGAATTTATTTATATCCAGGGCCTACTTCAAGACATGAAAGAAAAGAGGAAATAGAAAATGTGAAATGGCCATCAGATGTAAAAAGGTTTATGCCCGTGTGTAAATAGGAAAGAGGCTGAGAGTTTATCAAAGGGGTGGAAAAGCAGTTCTTGAACTTGCAGAGATTGAACCTCACTGACAGTGTAAAAGTTTAGCTGCATATCGGTAACCAGTCAGCTATAGTGCCAGCTCTGTGTCAACTATGTTACCAATGATGTAAAAACATCATTTATATCTAATTTGGTGATATTTTAAAAGTATTTTTTATAAATGTAAAAATACAACAGATCCCATTACTTTTAACCATCATAAAAATACTTCCCCTGACATACTCCAATTACCTTAATTCTTTTGGATTCCATATTTTTACCATTATTCTTTCCTATAGTTCAGTAGTGTTACTCTCCCCTAAGCTGGGAAGGGGCAGGGTGGAGATGGGTTTAGAGGGCACATGGCCCAGGCTTAAAATGATGAGGATATTGTGTTGTTTCTGGTTTCACATGGGGCAAATTCTCCGGTCAGAGTCAAGGAGATTCACTGGGACTAATTCTGGTGATTCTTACTAAAACAGCATGAAATAACTCTTGCATTAAAGAGAAAATCTATTACATTAAGAGACAATTTATAAACAATAATAAAAAACTATTATACATCAGTACTTATAGGCTGTGGTCAAAGCTACTGTCTGAATTAAGAGCACTGCAGAAGATAAACTGAGGAATTGACTTAGAGATGGGTGGGGAGGGGGCTGCTATGACTAAGATAGTCAGGGAAGGTGTCTCTGAAGAGGTAATATTTGACTGGAAATCAAGTGGGGAGGAGGCTGTCATGTAGAGGTCTGAGGGAGTTAGGTCCCACTCAGGAGTGGTAGCAAGGTCGGAGGCCAAGAGGTGAAGAACTTGCCATACTGAATGGCCAATAAATATGTCGGTATCACTGGAATATGGAGATGGAGGGAGTGAGGCAGATGAAATTGCTGACAGGAGCTCTCCTGACCGTGGGAGTTGGGCTAGCACCACCACAGGGCTGTGGTGCTCTTCTGTTGAACATAAACAATTTCACAAAGCACCAGAAACAAACGAGTTCACTCTGTAACCATAAATGGAGCCAGACTGAAACAAGCCACTCTATAATTATGTCTGATCACAGATAAAAACAAGGACACTGGCCAATTGACAAAAGTGGCCCACAGCCCAATTTCCTGGCTAATATGAGTGACTGCTGCTTCTCTACCCATCACAGATTGACTCTGCTTTGCTCATTCCTGCCTCCTTGATGAGATGCATTCAGATACCCAGTCACAGAACCAACTCTGGCTTACTGAGAGCATCTGGCCTAGAACAAACCCATGTCTCTTTAAACACTCTTCAAATTCCTGAAACAAGACAATAGCTTGTAATGCATCCTAACGCCTTCTTACTGAGACACTCTGGTGGCTCCTCAAACTACCTTTTCTTATTTCAATGAGTCCATAAAATCAACTGTGTTCAAATACAGGTGGACTTTGGCTAGATGGAATCAACAAAATCCTGTTGAGGAAAGAGATGGACTGAAATAGGAGAGAGATTTGGGAAAAGTGAAAGGCATCTTCAGTCCCATTAAAATTTTAATGAGCATGTTTTGCTATTGTTTAGATAGTAAACAGAAAATTGATGATAGACAAATAGGTAGGTAATCTTGAAGAACATTACTGCTCCATTTTCCTATAGAGTGATATTTTTTACAATTATCTTGCATCATTATTGTTAGGTAGATAGCAAGGGATTCTGGGTCTCCTAGGGATGAAAGTGGGTGCTGTTGCTCCCATCTTGGTCCTACCCAACCCTAATTCTCCATACCTGGGGGAGGAGGGACTACCCTATGAATCTGCCAATCAGAACTCGGTGTGCCAGCTGCAAAAGAATGCAGAAGACTCTCTAGCCCATGGGCCAAGCTTCATGGGTACCACAAAGTCTGGCAAGTGAGCTAGAACCCACATGCATAATTAAGGCTCAGGTCATGTGACTCCCAACTGTCCAAAGTGGTTCCATGGTGACCTCTGAACCACGAGGGAGGTCCCTATCCAGGCACTATAAAATAAGATGGAGACTGTAGCCAATCTCTCTCTTTTGGCCCTTTCTTTTGCTTGCCCTGCTGCGACAATGGGTCGTTATCTGTGGTGTATGTACCATGCTGTGTAAACCTGTATCTTGCTCTTCATGCCCTATAATCCTATCTTTCCTCAATAAACCTCATTTTTGTGCTTGCCTACCTTTGGTGTGTCTGGTCATTCTTCAGCCATGAGCACACCAAGAACCGACAGTTTCAGACTAAAATCTAACAATTATCACCTGCTGAGCTTAAATAACAACAACAACAACAAACACTTGGGTACTTGTCCCCTTCAACTCCTAGGGATCCAGAGATTCTGATGTAATGATCTAATTGTCTGGACAAGATCCCAGATATTCTAATTTTTAAAAACTGCCCAGATGATTCTAATGTGCAGCCAAAGTTCAGATCCACTGCTCCAGTGGCAGATGATGATATATTTAGAGGTTAATCAGCCTCTTACAAATTGTTATTTCCAAGTTTCTGTAGATCTTTGGGAAGCTAAGGGCGCACTGACGAAGAGGAACAACATATAGGAGTGGGACAGTTTCCTATCTCCTTAGCAAGGGAGAAGATACTAGAGCTCTGTGTGCAATAAGTAGTATAGCGCTTTCTTCCCTGTGAGCGGGATGGCCTTGCAAACCACTGCATAATTAGGAAAATGTTTTCTTTCCTTTGTGGACTAATTTTACTTTTTTTGAGAATTATTGTTTGTTTGTAGTAACTATGTTACTGATCCAGTTGTTAAGGGATAGATGCTTGGTAGAGGAAAAAAAAAAAGTCACATCTGCTATTCATAACTGCAGGAAGAACTCAAAAGTTTCTTCACCAACCTGTGAATTATAGGTTTCACATATTTCCTTTCATTTCCCTCACCCTTCATGCGAGACTGGTGCATCTCTCAAATTTTGTGTGGGGTTTAGTTGTATACACTCAGCTTTCCTGACCTCGTGAAATTTACTAAAAGTCACTAACCACAGGTGAAAATCTTTAGCAATACTTAAATTCCATTATATCCAAAGTACAGGATTAATTTATTCATATAGATAGAAAAAGTAGTTACAAACACAGGTGGAGCATGACCTTAAGACACATGTGTGTGCACCCACCCCCCCACACACACATACATACACAGAGTTTCTGCGGTACCAGAAAATAATTCTGGAAGAATTCCTTGCCTTAGAATTGTGACAAAGCACAAACTGTGATTGCCAACTGGAATTATGGATTTATTTGTTCATTAACTGTAGAGTCTATTGTTTTCCTCAAACTGCATTGAGTAATAAGTAGGCAAAAGGGAAAAACTTATTTTCTTCATTTTTTTTAATTTACTGTTTATGTTTTGAAAAGATAATTATATCTATTCAAGTAAGCAAACTCACTACTCATTAGCAATCTAGAACTATCTAATCAGTAAATTTATTCTATCTAAAAATCTTGATTTTTTTTTCTGACACTCCATTTTTATGGAAGAGTGATGATGAACAAGGCTAAAATTAGTGAGTCATTCGATAGTGTAATTTTGAATTATTAAATTAATGCATTAGTTACTCACAATTATTCTGTGAAATTCTTCCAATGTGAAAAAGAAATCTTATTGGATTCCTGTGGCATACTATGCTAAAATATCTCAAATTATTTAATGATTTGTCTAATATTGAATTCTGAAGCAATAGACATAACTCCATTTAAGACTACATTTTTGGAATCTAGATAGTATCAAAATTAAAGAGTAATGTGTGTCCACCAATAAACAAAAGTAAGATTGAATTGGTTTATTATTTAAAAAACTAGATAGATTCTGTAGTAACATTACCCCCTGAAATTGTGAACTATAAGATGATTTAAAATTATAGCTGTTATCTAATATCTGGTAGTTCAATTTTCCTGTGCTGAATAAAATATAAATAATACCTGTACCAGACAAAAATGAACTATCAAGTTTGATGAAAGCCAGGCAGAAATCATGTGATACATTTGCTATACTCTGCTTTATTTCTCTTTTTTTAATTTTATTTTCATGGACACTTGTTATATCTTCTTCATGGCTCACCATTTTAGACATATTTATGTAACTGGACATGAAAGGGGTTGAAATATTGTCCAACGATGATCTTGTCTTCAAGGAAAGTTGGTAGATTTGATGCTGTTTTGAGTATATGTTAATAGAAGAGCTGAAAATCCAACAGTCCACTAGTAAGTATTTGCTAAACTCTACAACGTGTCCACACTGATACATGGAAATCTATATCTGGGCTTTGTAGAAGACAAGGTTTGTTGGCCTCCCCAAAAGGCATTCCTACTTATTATCTCACTTGTCCATCTCCCACAACACAGTGTGAAAGAGTGAGATACTGACTTTCTCATTCCCTTCTGCACCCAGGGGTGATAATATGATCCAATTCTGGAAAGTGATAATTTCTGTGAGTTTCTAGAAAATATTTTTCTTCCTGGTTATATTCACCTTCCACCCAGGCTTGGAAATAGCATGATATGTGAGTTTGTGGTAAATATCTCAAAAAATCTTGTTAAGGGACACACATGAGGAATAAAATCCATGAAGCTAAGCATGGCAGAGATGAAAGACAGAATCTAGACCCTGGAGAGCTTTGCTGAGCCACTGAACCATTGACAGCACTGCCTACCCCCAGACATTTTTATGTGATAACAGTAAACGCCTATTTGTTTAAGCCACAATTCATCAGTTTTTATTATTTATATGTAAACACTGTCCTAGTTGATAACCTTCCTTAACATTCATGTATTCAATAAATATTTGAGCATCTACTAGGAGCACGGCAATTTGCTTGCTCCTGTGTTTGTTATGATTATTAACAGAACTGATTTCTCATTTTGGGAGCATTTAGGTGAGTACCTGTTAATATGAAAATTGTCACTGTGGAAATCAGTACACAAACGGCTGTAGTTTTGAAGTCCTAGTACCTATTACAAAGATAGAGAAAGCATAAATCAAATCTTGCAGTCTGATGAGTGCCCAGCTAGGCAGAGAGGAGAAGGGAACACTCCAAGCAGAGGACAGTACATTCTTAGGAGGAAGGTCATGAACAGGAAGGAGCTCAGCAAATTTTCAAAAGTAGAAAAAAAAAAGTAACGTTGCCATTATAATCTAGTGTAGATGGCAAGATCACATGGATTAAACAATAGGAAGTATTTCAAATTAATGTATTCTCAGTATAAATAACATGGAGAGTTGGAAGAAAATTTGGATTCTAACTGGTGTTTTACGTGTATATATTTACCTTCTATACTTAATAAGAATCTCTTAAAATGAGAGCAAAGAAGGAAAAAATAAAACGCATTCATAAAAGCACTGCTAATAGGAGAGCTAATATGAACAGACAACAGAGTATTATAATATAGATGTTACAGTTCTATGCACCTAAGTCTGACATGTTAAAATTGTCATTTTTAAATTTTTAATAACTTTATGAGTATTATACTTTCCTCAGGAGTCTTTATTCCAGTAGATTGGAGACTTAGAGAGGTAAGTTTAACCTGCCAGTTAATACTGTCTTGACTACAGCACAAACAGAGAATAGCACACTAATCTTAAATATACAACTCAAAAAATTTTCATAAAGTAAATATATTCATGTAATCACCACCCAGGTTAAAAAATATAATAATTATAACACTTTGGAAATATCCCTTGTGCTGCTGCCTTCTAGTAACACACCCCAATGCCTGCTTTTCAGACTTCCTTGATTTTGAACTTGAAGAAAATCATACAGTGTGTATACGTGTGTGTATATATATATTTTTTTTCTTTTGCTTCAGGATGTTATTTTTTATTCATCATGTTCTATTATGTAGTAATGGTTCATTAATTTTCCTTGCTGTTTAACATTCTAGATATTGAATATACAGCAATTTATTTATCTTTTTTACTGTTGATGGGCATTTGAACTATTTCTAGTAACAGATCTCAATAGTTTTCAGTAATCACCTATTATAAACAATGCTATTATTATTATTACGATAAATATTTTTGTGCATATATATATGCATATCTTTTGGGTCATGGAGCTAGGATTGCTGGATTATAGTGACTGAATACCTTCAACTAGCAAACAATTTTCTAAAGTGCTTTTACCAATTTATCCTCCTACTGGGAGGATTTGAGACTTCTAGTTAACCCACATCTTTGTCAACATTAGTACTGTCAATCTTTTAAATTTTAGTTATCCTGAGATGTGCTCAGCAGTATCTCAGTTTGGTTTTCATCTGCATTTCCTTGATGACTATTAAGGTTGAACACTGTGATTTGACCATTGTCCATTTGGATATATTCTTTTCTGAGACTCCTCTTCAAATACTTTGCCCATCTTCCTGTAACATTGTCATTTTCTTACAAATTTGTTTTTTTATTTTTAAGATTTTGAATAATAGTCATTTTTTGGTTATTACATATTATAATCATTTTCTTTCATCCTTTTAATTTTCTTTAATGGTGCCTTTGAAAAGCAGCATTTCCAATTTTAGTAGTGTAACCAAACCAAACTGGGTTCGTTTGCCCACACAATGGAAAGCCAGCGAGGAAAGTTTATTGTCAGGTGGCCAAAACAAAGCGACAGGAGTGGGACGCAAATCTGTCTCCCTGAGGGGTTGGGCCAGGTTTTATAATCAGAGGGTAATGAGGCTTGATCTAATAGGATTTTGCTATAGGGAGATGCTATGAAATATACTCCGACTGGATCTTGCCATAGGGTGATGCCAGGGCTCCATCTGATTGGGTCCTGGATCCTACCATGTGGCGTCCACCTCTCCTGCTCCTGCTCCTTCTCCTTTTCCTTCTCCTTTTCGTTCTCCACCTCTTCCTCCTCCTTCTCCTCCCCCCTACTTTTTTTTAATGAGACAGGATTTCCCTCTGTCACCCAGACTGTAGTGCAGTGGCACAATCATAGCTCACTTTAATCTGAGCTCTTGGGCTCAAGTGATCCTCCTGTCTCAGCCTCCTAGCTAGGAGTACAGATGCAGGTGCATGCCATCACACCAGCTATTTTTTTTTTTTTTTGGTAGAGACAGGGTCTTACTTTGCTACCTAGGCTGGTCTGTACTCCTGGCCTCAGCAATCCTCCTGCCTGGGCCTCTCAAAGTGCTAGGATTAAAGGTGTGAGCCACTGGGCTTGGTGTCCACTTGTTAATTCAATTTCTGCTCTTCCATCAGAGCACTTAGGAGGTTCTTCCCTTGATTGTATGCTTGGTTCATCTGGGTATGCTCAGATTATTGTGACTTGCAACCTGGGGGTCCGTGGCAACTAAAAAAAACTTACAACTTTGTTACATAAAATTTAAACCAGATTGATCTGATGCAGTTACAGCAGTGTAATTTATAATCTTTTTCTTTAAAGTTATTGTATATTGACTATTATTTAATAAAGTTTTGTCTATGTCAAATATAGAAAGGTATTCCCCATTTTATCATCTACAAACTTTATTTTTATTCTTCATGTTTACATTTATAATCTATTTGGAATTTATCTTGGGGTGTGGCAAAAGTCTTTTATTTTTCCAGATAAGAATCCAAATCACCAGAACCATTTAAATTACCAGTACCTATTACTGTAAACTCTTCAATTGTCTTGCTCCAAAACTTTTTTGAGTATTTGTAGAATTTTTCATTTATATTTAAATATTAGATTAGTTTATTATTTTATATAACAGTGAATACCAATCAGATAACAATAACAAAAACTTTCTGGGATTTTGATTAAGATTATATTGAGTATAAATTAATTTGGGAATAATTGACATCTTTACAATATTGAAGTGTCTGATTCATGAACTATTATATCCTTCCATTTATTTAGGTATTTAATTTCTCTCAATAAGGTTTTATAATTTTCTGCATAGAGATTTTCAACATTGTTAGATTTAGCTATATATATATTTGAGTTATTGATAGTGCCATAAATGGTATTGAGGTTTCAATTCCATATTCTAATTACATGATTACAAAAATCTTGCTAAATATATGAAATTTAATACTTCATTCTAGATTTTCCTTTGTTTTGTATATGAAGAATTATCTTATCTGAAAATGACAGTTTTGTTACTTCTTTACCAATTTTTATACCATAACTTCTTTCTTTTTCTTTTTGTGTTAGTTAAAATTTCCAGTATAATAGTGAATGAATAGAAGTAATGACAGCAGGCATCCTTGTCTTTCCTGATTTCCAACACTTAAATTGTTTAATATTGTTTGTTGGTTTAATAGTGGGTCATTTTCATCACATTAAGAACTTTTCATTCTACCTTAGTTTGTTGAAAGTTTATTGAACAAATTAGTCTCTATCAATTTTGTTTAAATTTATGTATAATTTTATCAGATGCTTTTTATGAATTTTTACAGTCATAATGATTTTTCCCTTTAATCCATGAACATTGATTGCTATTAAAATGACAAATTTTGGAATCTAAGACACTTCTTTTTATATTCCTAGATTTGACTTGTATT
>CM052437.1:53882212-53911974 GCA_028533085.1 Varecia variegata
AAAGAAATTAGTTTTTAATTTTCCTTTTTTGTTACACATTTGGCAGGTTTTGGTATTAATATTATGCTAAACTCATCAAAAAATGGGAAAGTATTTATTCCTTTTCTGTTCACTGGAAGAGTTGAGATTAATATGATATTGTATCTTTCCTAATATTGGAATTCAGTGAAGTCATATAGTCCTTAAATTTCTTGTTTGAGAAGTTCTCTAAATATAGATTTCTTTTCTTAAGTAGGTATAGAGATAGACTTATATAGATTTTCTGTTTTTATTTCTTGTATAATGTTGATAAGTTGTGTCCACTTAATTTAAATTTTCAGATTTACTGATATAATTTATAGTATTACCTCGTTTGCTATTTCATATTTGCAAAACCTGTAGTGATGTCTTTTTTTGCTTTTGTTATTGGATTTATGTGCCTTTTCTCTTTTTTTCTTGATTGCACTTGACAGAGATTTATCAGTTATATTGCACTTTTCAAAGGACCACTATTTTTCTTTGTTATTCTTTTCTAATATGTATTTATTTTCATTTCAATTAATGCCTGCTCTGATATTTATTGTTTGCTTTCTTCTATTTTGTTTAAATTTAATTTGATATTATTCTAAAGTGTTGGCATAGATATTTATTTTCCAGTCCATCTTCTTTTTAAATATACCATTTAAAGATTTCAAATTTTTTGTGACAATGGCTTTAGCTGAATGCCACTCCTCTTGATGTGTAGTATTTCCATTAATAAAGAATTCAAAGTATTTTTTTAAATTTTTCTTTTGATATTCACAGTTTTACATGATTCAGCCTTAAAAATGTATTGCTCAAATTCCAAAATTAAGAATTTTCTTTTTCTCCTTTTGCTGTTGATTTCTAGCTTAAGTCTCCTGTGGTCAGAGACAATACTCTAAATCAGCGGTCCCCAACCTTTTTTGGCACCAGGGAACTTTTTCATGGAAGACAATTTTTCCACAGACCAGGGAGTGTGTGTTTGTTTGTGTGGGGGGGTTTGGGATGATTCAAGCACATTATATTTATTGTGTACTTTATTTCTATTATTATCACATTGTAATGTATAATGAGATAATTATACAATTCACCATAGATTGGGGACCCCTGCTCTAAATCATTTTAATTAACTGAAATGTATTGAGGATTGCTATATAGTCTAGCATTTAGTTACTTTTAGTAAATGTTCCATGTGCACTTGAAGAGAGTGGTATCTTCAATTTGGAGGGAGGCATTAAATATATACATGGTACATGCAATTATAAAATCTTTCAAACAATACAGTTTGGTTTGTTAAACATGTAGTTCAAATCTTCTCTATTTTCCTTGATTTTGTTGTCCTGTTTTATTGGTTACTGAGTAAAATCTGTTAAAATGTCCCATAGAGATTGTGACTTTTTATGATTTCCCTTTTAATCATGTTGGTTTTGTATTATATGGCAGTTCTCCCTTTGTACAGTGGTGCAGGACCATAAAAATATTAATGAAAGCTCTAATTATGCAAAATGATCTTAATATTCAATGGCAAAAATGATAATTGTTCCATGACCAATGGAAAATGTTGTCAAAACGTTTAAACCCTCTTATTGTCATTTAGACTTGTATAAGGGGTCAGAAAAAACAGTAACACTAATGTTTCTTTAACACACTATAATTTAAAACATTAGAAACATTGAGAATTTAAGTGTTTTATTTCTTTATAAGAAAATCATCGAGAGTAAAAAGACATCTGTGCTAGAATGTTTATAGCAGCACAATTCATAATTGCAAAGATGTGGAAACAACCCAAGTGCCCATCAACACATGAGTGGATTAATCAAATGTGGTGTATGTATACCATGGAGTTCTACTCAGCCACAAAAAACAATGGTGATCTAGCACGTCTTGTATTATCCTGGATAGAGCTGGAGCCCATTCTACTACGTGAAGTATCACAAGAATGGAAAAACAAGCACAAGATATGCTCACCATCAAATTGGTATTAACTGATCAACACCTAAGTGCACATATAGTGGTAACATTCATTGGGTGTCAGGCAGGTGGGAGGGGGGAAGAGGGGAGGGGTATATACACAACTAATGGGTGCAGTGGGCACCGTCTGGGGGATGGACACATTTGAAGCTCTGACATGGGTGGGGCAAAGGCAATAAACATTTGTACCCTCGTAATACGCTGAAATAAAAAAAAAAGTTGTAAAAAAGAGTAGATTAAACAATGCTTGCCTTCTCATTGTGTATTTTGTGAAACAGAATGGGCATATTTTTTATTCCTTGGTGAATATTCATACTTGTTTATAAGTTTAGATGAATTTCCAACATTTTATCCTTTGCAGTGTCAATGTCTTGAAATATTTCTGAGGGTTTCATTAATGTATATTTTGGTTGACAATATCACTTCCATGGGACATCTTCATTCACTACTTTCCTCATTATGTCATTATTCTGGCATTTGCTTAGTTCCTCTGGCTGAGTATCTAGACTGAAACAGAGGCAATGTGAATGTTCCCATAATCCGTTCTTTCATTTATAACTCAATTTACATTTCTTTCAAATTCTACTTCTAATATCATCACTTTTTCTTTTCTGTACTTTTATCCTGTGGGCCAATTCCTTCCTTTAAATATTTATTTTTCTTAAATGTCACATGGGTTTATCACTAGGAGTCAAGAAGGCAATAAAATGCACACTTTGCTTTCCATGCATAAATTGAAAAACAGATGCACAGTGACCAATTGTCCAACAGATCTTCAAAGAAGTGATGTCTTTGTCACTGATCACGATGTACGTATATTTAAGTAGTGATTTGTGCACTAAAGAGCTATAGTAGCAAAGTTTTCACTTTATGTATTACTCACAGTTAATATACCATGGTAATGGAAATTTGAACCATCAAGTTGGGAGAATAGTATTATTTAACTAAACTATAGTAAATGAAATTTGCCAATATTAAAGCCATGCAAAGCAGTATTGCTTCAATATTTTGAGATCATATTATTAGATGAATTCACATTTACTAATAGTATAACTTCCTGGAGAATTTACCTTTTTATCATTATAAAATGTTTCTCTTTATTAATGCTTTATTCTGTAATATCTACTTTAGATGTATAAACTATCTGTCTTGTGTTATTGTTTGTAGTATACATCGTTCATATTATCTTTATTTGCAACTTTTCTAAGTTCTTATATTTCAAATGTCTCCTGTAAATAGCATGGAGTAGAATTTATTCCTTTAATCAAGCATGACAACCTTTATTTTTTAATTGAAATATTTACCTCATTTTTATGTACTAGAATTACTGAGCTATTTGAGTTTAAAAAATTCCCAACCATTCTATGTTTATTTTTCTCTATTTTTTATTGTTTAATTAAGAATTCTTAATTTTAAATATTCCATTTTCCTTGTATGTATTTGTTATATTCTTTGAGTGGTCTTACTAGAGATTATATAATGTATCTATGTCTTTTTAAAGTCCCATATAAATTAGAATGTCATTTCACAATTAAAGGACCTTAATTCCTTTAACACCATTTACTCAAATCTTAACTTTTATGCTATTTTTTTATTGGGTGTTTTCATTTTCTATATTTTTAATCACACAAGGCATTAGTGTGAATGTTTTATATGGTAAGTATCCATTTAGATTTACCCACATATTTGCTCTTTTTATTATATTAGCCTTTCTTTTATTTTTTCTTCTTCTGTTTTTTCCCCCCATCACAATGGATTCATCTAAGGTCATTTTCCTTTAGCCTGAAGGACTTCCTCATAGTATCCTTTAATACTGTCTTCTGATTTCTTTCAGTTCTGGTTTTGCTACAAATGCCTTTATTTCACCTTTGTTCTGAATCTATGACTAAAAGGATATATTTCTATAGTAATTAGAGATCTTAAAAGTCAAGGAGATGAAAGATATAGTTGGTTAAATAAAATTTTCAGAAGTCTGGAATAATTGTTGAAGAACTTTCTCAGACTGTTACAAACTGTCATAGAGCTCTAGCAATTCCACTTCTGGATATTTACGGTGACAAATTGAAAGTCGGCAATGAAATATTAATAGCTATTTATATATCCATGTTCATAGTAGCTTTATTCACAGTAGCCAAAGATGAGAGCAACCAAATGTCCCTTGATAGATGAATGAGTAAACAAAATGCAATATATATATAGAATGGAATATTACTTATTGCCTTAAAAAGGAAGGACATTCTGACACATGCTAAATATAGATGACCCTTTAAAACATGTCAAGTGAAATAAGCCATCACAAAAAGACATACATTGTATGAGTCCACTTATATGAGCTACTTAAAGTAGTCAAATTCATCAAGACAGAAAATGAAATATTGGTTGCTAGGGCCTGGCCGGGGGTTCAGGGGTGGGATGGGTCAGGGAAGAAGGGGGAAATGAGGATTTACTGTTTAATGGGTTTCAATTTGAAAAGATGAAAATGTTCTGGAGATGGGTGGTGGTGATGGTTGCACCAAATGTAAATGTACTAAATGCCACAAAATTGTACACTTAAAAATGATTAAAATGATAAATTTATGTTATGTATATTTTATCACAAATTAAAAAATAAAAAACTATGATACATATTATTAAGGAAAAAAGTTAATACAGAATTACTCAGATGCTATTAACTTTTTAAAAAAATAAATTATGGAAAAAAATTATATCTATTGGGAGAAATAATTGAAAAAATAAGAAATAAAATTTCCAAGAACTAAGGAGAGACTCTGAGGGCCAATAATAATATATTTGAAGAAACATACTCAGATATGTCATGAAAAATTTCAGAAGATAATACCAAGTATAAAGGGAAAAAAAGCTTCAAAAGAGGAAAAGACAGTTACCTACAAAGAAACAGGATCAGAATAACATTGAACAGGGGTTCCAAAACTTAGAATTCAATGGAGCAAAGCCTTCTAATTTCTTAAAGTGTTGCACCTGGAATTCTATACCTACTCAAATTGCAAGGGCAAAATAAACACCCTATGAGACACAGAGTTACACAAACTTTACCTCCCTGCAGTCTTGCCGGAAAAAATAAAAAGAACTATATGATGTTAGATCACATAGCAAAGCAAAAAGGCAATCTTCTAAGGAAGTTGTCAGAAAACCCAAGAACCAATGGAGCTCATCTAGGAGAAAAAAAGGAAAGAAATCCTAGAGACACAGTTGTGCAGATGACTTATGAAGAAGTCTTCACATGTGAAGTTGGATAGTTATCCTATCCAACAAATAGGATAACTAAACATGTGAATGAGAAAGGACGAGTATATTTCTTTGGTGAATAAACAAATGACAGAAAGGTCATAGTCTAAACAGTAGACAAACAAAATGTGGCTTGATTCACAGTATTTGATGGATTGTATTTAATCTTAATGCTCGAAATACTGTCCTTTTATGTTTTCATTATCATAAGACTGCAAATATCACTTATAGGTTTTCAGTTTTAGAACTAACAAGAACATGGGAAAATCACAGTTATATAAACAAAAAAGCAAATATAACCTTGGCAATACAAAAAAAAAAGCAAACCTATTTGAGAGAGAGATTTTGAGAAAGAGAGAGAGGACAGGAGAAGAAAGGAATGAAGAAAGTATAGTGTTGCTACTTTCTTTGTTGTACATAGTGGGAAAAATAATGACTAAAATTGCTGGATCAAGAAATAAAGCTTTGAGTAATGTATTAAATCTCTCTTGCGTGTGTGCGCACTGTCTCTTCCTCTCTTTCTTTATATATACGTGTATATCTACATCTGTATCTATCTACCATCTATTCAAAATTTGAGAAGAATGGAAAGGGAAAAAAGGGGGTATATAGGACAGATTTCCCATTATTCATAGCATGGTGTCAATAGAGATTATTTATAAGAAACCAAGCTATGTATGAATACACACATTATAAAAGTAAAAGTGAGTTTCAAAACAACACAGAGAAAACAATCCAAAGTGGTACCTCTAAAGCATGTGAATGGAGTGGATTTGGAACAGGGAGTATAATTTTATAACTCAGTGTATCAGCATTATATAAAATTGTATTGACACTTTAATACAGTTAATTCTAGGGTTTACAAGTAAAATTAAAAAACAGTCATGGAGAGGAAAAAAATCAAAAGCAGAAATATGCATGAAAAATTAGGTTCAAAAGATTATTATCATTTGCAATAATTGCTTTTGACAACAGAAAACAATGCTTACACTCAAGGTGATATTTTCAGTGAAAGAACTATCTGAAATACATTTATTCTCCTCTCATTAATTCTGCCTCCAAATTAACGTATAATTTTGTGTTCTAGAAAAGGTAGTGAAGTCAAGTGTTTTGTTTTGTTTTTTAAATGTCAGGAGATGCAAAACCACAAAAGAGAAAAGCTATGTTTTAGTCCTTTTCATTTCACTTTTTTCTTTTGGCATAGGAAGCAAACTACTAAGAAAGAAAAAAAAATTAACTTTCATATGGAATAAAAAGCAGAATTTGATTTAATAGTTAAAGGAGAAAAAACATTTTTTGTTGAGACCTACCAAAATAAATTCTGTTTCTGTCAAAATCCTTTGTTTTCTGAAATTCCCATGTACCCAAAGTAACATAGGTTAACTGTTTGGAGAAGCACCCTCTTTATGCAATACACCATGATTTTTAGTATTAAAAATATTTAACTTCCCAAGAATTCTTTGGGTAGTAGCTGGGCAGGAAAAACTGTGTGTGTGTGTGTGTGTGTGTGTGTTTTTTTTAAATAAAATTACTTTTTTTAAATGTCAACCTACATTGTTTTTCTGGTACACAAAATGTATGGTTTTGAAATTATGCTTTTGAGGAAGTGGAATACTAATAATCTTCAGAATTTTTTTAATAGATATCATAGAAAAATACCATGTGCTGCCTAAGAAATGTAAAGTGAAATGGCATTGCCTTCAGGTTTCTGTTGTTCATGCTGATTTTTATTTTCTTCTTGTCTGGATCCCTTTAACCTAAATTTGTTATATACTTCTCAAAAATGCTTAACATTCTTAATCACACAATTTTACTTTTGAATTTTAAAATAACAATTATGTTTTGTAAAACATTCTGCATTTGCAAAAAACAAATTACTCTGTTTTATTTTAAACTACCCCCTAGAACTGCCAGTTAGGCCATTAATAAATCCATCTAAGAAGACAGCTATTTTATGGAAGTAAATAAGCGTATTTACTGTCTTGTACAAGAACGTATTTAGTCTACCATCCCCATCCCTCCACCTCTTTGAACTCAGATCCTATTATCTCCCTCTCTCTCCAATCTAGTCACTATAGGTACTGAGGTCTCCTTGTTGAGTCTTGAACAGGTGGACCCAAATGCTTTGCATTGCCATTCCCTGCGCTTTGGAATCTGGCCCGAGATTCTCACTTGGCTCACCCTTCACTTCTTTCTTTCATCAGAGAGACTCCTGATCACCATCCTTACACCACCCCTAGCCCACATTACAGATTCCCTGGGCCCTACTACGCTCTGTCTTCCTTAAACTGCTTTAACTTTCTTTATAGCACATATCCCCTGGCGTTGTGAATTTATTTACTGTCACTTTCCTCCTATCAGCATGTTAACTCCTTGAGAGCAGACGTTGTGTTTGGTTCTTTGCTTGTGAAAAGACTAAAACTAACATGATGCAGGATCCTTGGTTTCCCCTCTGCCACTTCAACCCTATCCCCTCTATCTTCCTTCTCCCTGCCTGTCCCTCTCCCCCCATTTCTTTTCTAACTGGATTACACCAAGGATCCCAAGCAAGAGGCAGGAAAAGAGGAAGGAACCAGGGCAAGTCTGGGTTACAGACAACAGTAAGTTCTTGAGCCAAACCCCAAGGACACATAACTAACCTTTCCCCAGTCCATAAAAACACCGACCCTGCATTAATCTGGCCATCACCTGGATGCCCCTTGATACGGAGCAATTCCATAATGCCTTTAACCTCTATTCAAGTCAGTGAAATAGTTTTCTTTTGTTAGCTCTGTTTCTTGCTTCTTGAACAGTGTCAGGCCTATGATAGGGGTTCAATAAATATCTGCTGAAGAAATATTTGTTTATATCCTTCCTGCTGTGATCATAATGTCCACACCCTTAGAAGCAGCCTTTTTACTGCTTGTCATTTCATTTCATTAAATTTTCCTCTACTAAATAATTTTAATATATTTTTCTATTTATGGACATATAATTTCTTCTTTTATTTAGACATTTTTGCTATTATGAATATTTCCACTGTGAATTGCATGTAGCTGAAATTTTGTCTTGGATTTTGGTTCCCCTTCTTGAGGCCCAATGTGCCCTAGACCACACCACTGTGTGAGAGAAAGAGTGTGTGTGTGTGTGTGTGTGTGTGTGTATGTGTGTGTGTCCATACTATCTCCCAAGGCACTTGAGGTTAACAGGCATTAAGAACAAAGTCGTGCAACTTACAAGTACCAACTTAAATTTAGCTACCATGCTTTTTTTTTTTTTTAGTATTTAAGAGTGTGAAAGGCATGTTATTATGCTATCTATTTCAAACATAATTAATGGGAAAGATACATTTTCCCTGGTGAACTAAAGCCTGCTGAAGAATTCCAAAAACCTTTCTGAGACATTGGATTGCTCCAGGAGCTTCCCAGTGTGGTAGGAAACTGATCTATAGCACTCCTACCCTCTTTGGCTTGTGTCCTTCTGCGTTTATTCACATTCATAATGTGTCTGTTTCTTTCTTAACAACAACAAAAAATCTGTACTTCCTGTTTATTTCTGGAGTTAAAATGTTAGTGCTTAAAAAAAATCCCAATATTTAAGCACTTTAAGAATAAATTTCTAGAAGTGTAATATTGGGGCAAGGAGTATGATTTAGATAAATGTTGACAAACTGACTTCTCAAACTGAATGTCTGAATTTACTCTCCCACATGCATGTTATATGGTGCCATTTTCCTCACTTTGATAAACAGTATTTATTATCAATTTTAAAAAATATTTTCTATGGAATTTCTTTCTTATTATAATTTTTATTTATTTGATTACTTTTGAGATAAAACATTTTTACACATGCTTTCTGGACATTTAACAGTGTTTCATAAATTGTCTATTCAACCTCTGAGGGAATTTATCTTTTAGTTTTAGTTTGACCTACTTATGAATGTGTTGCAAATATTTTGTGGCATGTTGCCTGGCTTTAATGTTGTTGGTAGTTTTTTCTTTGTTTTAAACCTATTCAATATTTTAACTTTAATTAAGTTGAATCTGTCTGTTTATTTCGCAATTTTCCCTTCCCCACACTCCTACGCCCACCTTGGGCATAGATTTAGGACAGCTTCCTCCCTCTTTTGCTTGCACCATGTATTAGTCTGCTTGGGTTGCCATAACAAAATACCATAGACTGGGCAGCTTAAACAGCAGAAATTCATTTTTCTCACAGTTGTGGAGCATGGTAGTTCAATAGCAAGTTAGCAGCAGGGTGGGTTCTGGGAAGACGGCTTTTCCTGGCTTGGGGAGGCTGCCTTCTTGCTGTGTCCTCAGATGGCCTTTCCTCTGTGTGTGCACAGAGAGAAAGATCTCTGGTGTCTCTTCCTTGTTTTTATAAGGACACTAGTCCTATCAGATTAAGGCCCATCCTTATAACCTCATTTAACCTTAATTAAAGTTAAGGCCTTGAAAGCCCTGTGTCTAAATACAGTCACATTGGGGTTAGGGCTTCAACATATAAATTTTGAGGGGACACAGTTCAATCCATACCACACATATATCTATATATTCTAATGGCAGTTTTGGCTTCAATATCTTAAATTTTAATATTTGATCCAACTTGGGAGTTCTTCTTTGTAATGTCTCCGTTTGGAAGCTAATTTTGTTTTGTCCCCAATATCTGTAACTGAACAACCTAGAATTTCTCTGCTCTTACAAAGCCAAGTATCTACATACCTAACTTTTCTAACATCACTATATTTTCTGTCTGTCTCATACACACATCTATTTCTTATTTATTTTTTACTTAATCGACCTGTTGATTCCTGCAGAACTACATTGTTTTGATATTATTGTAGTATAGCTCTTAAAAGTCTTTCTCATTATTTTTTCAAAATTTCTTGACTTTTATTATCCTCATTCCTTTGTTGTTCCAAATGAACATCTGAATTTAATCAGGCTCCCTTACTCACATTACAATTAAAAATTACATTTGTTTTAGAAAAGTAATACATATTTATTATAGAAATATTATAAAAAATAAAGGAAAACAAAGAAAGGAGAAAAAAATATATCCTCCTCAACCTATTTCTGTGTATATTTCCATGTACCTATCTATCCATGTACCGATATTTCCAAGTTGAATTTTTGTTTAAAATTCTGATATATAATGTTTCATGATTCTAAAGTCTCAAAGCGCAGTGATTTATGACAAGTGACACAGCCCACAGTGAAATTGCTGACCCCTCCAAGTGATAAATATATGTATAATCAATGGTCTGAGGTGATAAGATGACACCTGCTGTGGCCAGGCATTCCCAAGGCTGGAAAGAAAGTAAAGCCAAAAGGCAGGAGGCATAATCATCATAAACACTGCTGCAAAGGGCCATGAAATCAACAGAGACTGACTATGGTGAGCCTGCAGAAGGTCTGCCTGTGAGAACTCTGATGCCTCTTCTTGATAGAGGCAGCAGCACCCTCCGGAAGCTCTACCCATGCAGAGCAGCTACATTCCCCCACCCCACTCCCTCCCTGTTCAGTGTTTCAGGAAATTTGAGTGTGCTGGTCTCCTGGGCTATAGCACCTTGGTTCATTTCCCGTTTCTCTTATCAGTGCTTGTGTATATGTTGAATATATTTGCATGACTGTTGGTGTGTGAAAGCTTCTCAATAAACTGTGAATTTGAAAGCATTTAATTGGCCACTTAGTCACTGTGAAACCTCTTCATCCCCAGTCAGAGTTAGCACAACTAGGCTGATTCAAACCTGACCCCAAAACACCCTACCCCCACCCTAAGAAAGAACACTCCAGGGCTGGTTGGCTGTACTGTTGAATGTTACAAATATTTAAGGAAGAATTAACACAAATTCTATAAATGAAAGTGCTCTTGAATCTAAATGCAAAAGTTCTCTGCAAAATATCTGCTAATACAATCCAGCAATATATGAAAAAGTTGATATATTCATCACAAAGTGAGATTTAGTCAAGGTATGCAAATCTGAGATATGCAAACATTCAAAAATCACTCAATGTATTTCATCATATCAACAGACCACAAAAAGAAAAATCATATGATCATGTGAATAATAGATATTGAATTTTGTTGAAGGCTCTGTCTGTCAGGCTTTAGTGTGAAAATGTCAGTTCTTGGTGCACCCATGGCGGAAGAATGACCAGACATGCCAAGGTTAGGCAAGCACAAAAATGAGGTTTATTGAGGAGAGAAAGACAGGATGATAGGGCAAGAGCAAGATATAGCTTTACAGAGCATAATACATGTGCCACAGATGACCACTGGACCTACTGTCACAGCAAAGGGAGAGCAAAAGGAAGGGTGTAAAAAGGAACTTGGTTATGGTCCGCGTCTTATTTTATAGTGCCCAGATTGGGATCTCCCTCACGGCTCAGAGGTCACCATGGAACCACTTTGATTGGGCAGTTGGGAGCCACATGACCTGAGCCTTAACTATGCATGTGGGTTGCTCTATTCCAGGTCAATTTCCAGACTCTATGGTATCTATGCTGCTTCACCTGTGGGCTAGAGAGTCCTTTGCATTCTTTTGCAGCTGGCATGCTAACTTGATAGGCAGATTTGTAGGGTATTCCCTCCTCCCCAGGTATAGCAGTCACTCAGGAGATTAGGGTGGGGCAGGACCAAGATGGGGGCAACAACACCCACTTTCATCCCTAAGAGACCTAGAATCCCTCGCTATCTACCTAACATTTCTGCATCTCAACAAAATTCAATATCTATTCATGATAAAAATTCTCAGTAAACTAGGAATACAAAGATACTTCCTCAACCTGATAATAGGCATCTATAAAAAACCTACAGGTGCCATCATACTTACAGGTGAAAGACTGAATGATTTTACCAAAAGAATGAAAAAGGGAAATGAGATACTTTCTTAACTTCTTACTCAACACTGTTACCAGCAAATTAATCTAATCCAAAGAGGGGGTTGTGGGAATCACAAGTTATAGCTGATTGGTCAGAAGCACAGGTCATAAACTGGGACTTATGATTGACATCTGAAGTGGGGCAAGTCTTGTGGGATTGAGGCCTTAATCTGTGGAATCTGATGCTATCTCCAGGTTGATAGCATCAGAATTGAGTTGAATTATAGTATAGCTGGTTAGCGTCCACCAGAGAATTGCTTGGTAAACGATGAAAAAAACCACACACCTAGTGCCAAAAGTGTTGTGTTGAATGCTGGGTGAGTGAGATTAGGAAAAACAAACACTTGGGTTGGTTTTTCTTACCTCTAAGACTTAGTTAAACAGACAATAACAAAGTTAACCAAGATGGGCTGTCTTTAAATGAGAAATATAAACACATTTCTGAAAGATGGAAAATTTACAGTGGAGTGGAGAAATAACCAGAGATTCTGTTACTTACGATACTTGAGAAGTTGCTAATAGAGGAGGAAGTTAGTTTTACTTCTAAAATATCAGAGTGACTTGGACTATGAAAACATTGGTAATATTGAGGCAGGATAATGGGAATTTGTATATGGAACAGCTAATGCCTTCATTTTACTCTCCCCCTTACTATCCAAAGAATTCTCAGAAGCCACTATCAATAATAACAACATTAGTGAGAACAGCAAACTCTCAGCTAGTTCTTACCATGTGACAGGTACTGTCCTAATGCTTTACATATGTTAAAACTTATCTTCACATATACTTCTAAGGTAGGTATTATTATTATTCTCATTCTGCAGTTCAGGAAATAGAAATACAGAGAAGTTACATATTGCAACCAATTATTAGAAGAACTAGAATTTGAACCTAGGTAGTTTGACTCTCGAGTCCATATTCTTAATCATTATTATGTTTGTATATGTCTTCTCTGCCCCCTTGCAGCATAAAAGGTAAACATTCTGTCTGACTGCCTAGTATGGTCAGTTGTATAGGTCAATTTAACTAGGGTACACTCCCCAGTTATTCAATCAACCATAAATGTAGGTGTTGCTGTGAAGATATTTTGTAGATGTGATTAATATATACTGATTGTATGCTATGTTGATTTTGAGGAAAGGAAATTATCTTTGATAACCTGGGCAGGCCTGGTTCAATCAGTTTAAAAATTTTAAAAGCAGAGCTGAGGTTTCCCTGAGGAAGAAAAAATTCTACCTATGGACCACAACTTCATCTCCTGCATGAGAGTTTCTAGCTTGCACTTCTGGATGACCTCTCTTACAGATTTCAGATTTGCCTAGCCACTCTCAACCATTGTATTACAGAAGCCAATTCTTTGCAATTTTTCTTTCTCTTCTCTCTCTCTCTCTCTCTGATTTGGTTTCTGTGGTGGAACCCTTACTGATACACCATCCTAAGGAAAAGTTTTCTACATGACAGGTCTCATTTTTATAGTTAAAGTTCTAAACTATTTTTTACATGTGCTAAATCTTAAATATTAATTGGTATACCCGAAACTTCAGATATTTTAAGAAAACTTTCAAGTTAAAAATAAAATAAAAAAGGCCAAAAAGTAAACCTGAGAGAATGCAGAGAAGAAATTCGGAAAATTAAAAAGAAATCTAAAAATAAACATTAAGACCCTTCAATTAGTATCCTCAGAGAATCAAAAGGATGTTGAACAATAAAAGAACAAAGAAGAGCTGTTGGAAATTGAAATATCATTATAAAATAAATATTCAACAGAATGTCCAGAAGATAAAGTTGAAGAAATTATGTATGTAGCTTAGCAAAAAGAAAGGGCAGGGAATAAGAGAGAAAATGAGATAAAGTAAAAATCAATCCAGGAGGTCTAACTTGACCCTAATGAATTACAAAAAGAATTGAATAGAGATAACAGTGAGTAGGGAAATTATAAAAGCTAAAATAGAAGAAATTTCCTGTAGGAGAAGGACATAATCTTAAGATTCAAAGGGGCCACTGAGTGTTTAGCATAATGAATGAAAAAGAAAAACAGCTGGACACATCACTGTGAACATTAGAGATAAAGAAAAAATCTAAACGAGAGAAAAATTTTCTGAAAGAAGTGTGGGGAAAATAAAGCGGTTTGCCACAAGAGACTAGAATAAGACAGGGATTATTATTTTCTTACCAGCAGCACAATGTGCACTAGAAGAATTAGAATCAAGCTTACAAGGTTTAAGAGAACGTTATTTCTACATACAATTTCATACTGGGCCAATAAATTGTAAAGACATTCAGACAGGTAAGAATGGAGGGAACATACCTTCTAAGGATTTCATAGGAAGTTTTTAAGGCTATGCTCTAGTAAAACAAAAGAGGAAGGTGAGAAAGAAGATACATATAATTCCAAAAACGTGGCACCCACCATGGCGAGTAATGAAGGACAGCAGCACCGCAGACCTGTAGAGCACTAAGCCCAGGGAAGGGAAGCTCATTTGTGTTCAGACTCTGTCAGATGGAATTCAAGCAGAGAGGAGATGTGTCTGGTACTATTAAATACAAAGCCACGCTCCATAACACCAGACATGCAGGAAGGAGGACATGTTTCTTTGTTGCTTTCATTGCTCCAAACTCTGTAACTGAGATTCCTGTCTTTCACTTGCGCAACCACCTCACTGCCTAATATCCTGCCTTTCACACAAAACAGGTGGGTCTTGCTGGGGACTGTGCTTACTAATCTCCCAGAAAGTCTTTTACTTTCTTTCCTTTCACAGGCATTATTTTTTCCCTCAGTCTGGTTTCATAACGTTTCTTATAGAAAATCTTCAACTTGGTGGTGCCAGCCTTCCCTGATTTCTGGTGTTGTGACAGGCATTCCCTTCCCCCTATTTCCGTAAGAAATTTAATGAAAAATTGAGAGGAAGCGTATTTAAACAAATGAACTCAAATCATCAACTTAAATAAGAAATATAGTGCCGGGGAGTCCTTCAAAGTCACCAAAGCTAATTTATAAATGTATATTTTGATTCCTAGTTAATTTTCTTGAGCTGTTTGCTTATGTTATAGTTGTCTTATCATAACAACATATAAATTATAGAAAAAAATATTTTGTTGTCTTTAGGTGACCTTAGTTCTATGGATAGGATATGTTAACTGATAGCTTTGTACAGTGGTTCTGAAAAATACCCTCAGCACATTTTCATTCAGTGAAGGCACTAGCATATTATATCGTTTTCGTTTTGAAATCTATCCTCTTTTGGGGGGCACAGTTCCTCATCCTCTTATTTCTAGTGGTAATTTATTTATTTATTTTTGCTACAAGGTAGACATTTAGAATAGATTTCTTAGTTTTTAAGGGAAGGCACATAAAACCAGATGGCAAGAACCAAAATCTAAGGGAAAAACTAGTTTTGAAATTAAGCACACAGTTTGGTATAATGAACCATATAATTAATCTAAGAACAAAATGATAAAGTCCCTAATCGTAGATATATTCAACTGGTTATTTGAAGATTTGGATACTAACTCAACTGTTTCATTTAATACTCCGAGTTAATGAGGGATTTCATATTATAACAAGATGAACATTATAGGATTTCTGCCTTAAGTCCAAGGTTCATGTAAGCGTGGATAGTAAGTACAAGAAGTGATTAGAGATGTGTATGTACGTGTGTATGGGGATGTGTGTGTGTGTGCATGCATGCCTATGTGTATATATACACACACATTTTCTATACATATAATATATATATATGAGATAGTCATTTGTATATTTGTATGAAGGTCTACTACATAATAGTTATAAAAATACTATGTAAAGGACAAAATCAACACCTTAGTTCTAGCCTCAGAGTGACAATAAACAACACATAGAATTAGTGGAATACAAAACAGCTAAGTATTGGAATGGAACTGTGGGGGAGAAGGAAAACTTCCCCTTTGCCCCCAGAAGGTTTGCTAAAAGATCAACTCACAGTGAGGCAGATTAATAAGAGAATGAGTATTTACCATGAATACTGGAGAATCACAGAGTGATTACCCAATGTCCCAGTGGGATCCAGAAGTTTATATACCCTCACTTTAGAGGGGAGAGTAGATGAGGAATATAGGTAATTCTGTTGAAGGGCAATAAATGATTACTAGGGAGGATGAATAGATACTTGGGAGAATGAATAGTTGAGGGGGAACAGAGTGACTTGTAAGATTGACTTTAATTTTCTTTGGAAATTAAATTAATCTGAGAGGCAAGTATTATCTTTAAAATGGGTTGTGCAAGGTCTGGTTGCATTTTTGATCTTCTTTCCAGCAATATATTGGGATAACAGGGAGGGAAGGGAAAGACAATTGTTTTTCTTGATGGGTCCATATGGTTTTTAATGAAGGTAGAGGAAAAGCCCCTTCCAACACCTGTTGATCTCCAAAGGACTTTAATTCAAAATACTCTTTATACCAAGCGGTCATATACCAAGCGGTCATATACCAAGCGGTCATATACCAAGCGGTGAAATTCCTTGAGCTCCTTCACAATAAAACTATTAAAGAAAATTCAAAAGATTGCTAATGGAAATGTTCTTATAAGTTGGGTTTTCATAGGTAAAGGTTATGGGTGGGACAAAAGAATGGCAAGAACAAAAGTAAAATGATATCTTCAGAGAACAGGGAATGTAACAGTTTGCCTAGGCTTATAGAAAGGTGAGATATAAGGCTAGAAACTTAACAATAAAAGGGTCATAGTTTTATTCATCTTAAATATGAAATGATCAGGCAGTCATTTGAAAGTCACTGAAAGATTTTTTAGCAGAAAAAGGTCACAATCAAAGCAATGTTTGAGGTCCCAGGGTGCCAGAGAGAATGGCTGAGAAACTGATGGTAGGGAAGTGTTTGGCAATATTACTTAATACAGTAGTCCATATATCCACAAATGAAGTGTTTAAATTTGAAATCTGTTGGTAAATAGGAGTAAGAAGGAAGGATATTTGTGGAAGATTGAAAAAGAGAAACTGTCAAAACCAGGTGATATATTTGCCATGGAACATGAAGAAGAAAGGATCAGGGGTATCACTAGACTTCAAAGCCAGGGGAAGGGGAGAATAGGAGATTATTAAGAGGCTATATCAGGAATAAAAGCTGGTTTTGCTTTGGGTGAAAGAGGAATGAGGAAGAGAGAATTGAAGCATTAGAAAACTAAATTATCATGTAACTCTGGAGAGATTTTAATCAAAATTATCATTCACTTTTTTACACTTATTTTTCAAATTCAGATGTTGTGCAAAATTAGTCCGCCATTGTTTCCAATCACCTAAATATCAATGAGAATGCTTATAAGTGAAAAATGAATCAGAGTGGAGTAATATTGACAGCTGTCTCTGTAGCCTGTTATTATTTGACAATGTTCTACAACTTCATTAGTTCAATTGAATAGATATTTTGAAATGAAGTGATTTAATGGTTCAGCTGAATATATAGCAATGTGCATATATGATACAAAATCCATTTATGTAACAGTGTACTGGGAATGGTGTATCTTAGTGTCATTGTTAATTTATCTATATTAGTGCCAACAAAATGTCACAAATCATGAAGGAATTGGTTTGGTTTGAAATACCATGTTTCATTCTTATTTTCTCTTTGGGATACACTTTATTCCTAAATACCCTCTCCACATCCAGAAGATAGCACGGGGAATCCTGAATTGGCTTAAAAGGGAGAATATGTATGGTCCATAGCATCATGTGAATATATTGTTTTTCTACTTTGCAAAAGGAGCAGCTATGGTACATAGATGAATGTATCAATGTCCATCCCTGTGACCCCAAATACATTCATGAAAAGTAAAAAGAAATCCATAAGCATAAGAACAAAATGGTGAGAAACGCTTTCTTTCTTAAATACAAATATTATTGGAATGATGTCCAATAATGTGTGCTGATATATTTACAGACTATATATAGCATACATAAAGATTATCTGTCTGATAAATCATTGTCACTCTGACTCTGCTTAGTATATTTCTGTACCAAATGAAATATACTTTAACTACTTATTTGTCTTATATATTTTATTTTCTAAAACTTCAACCGAAATCAAGTTTGACATGTTTTTTAACTGTGCCCAATTTATAAAATAATTGATATTCATATCATTCAGAATTTCAGTGTTTCAATTTATGTTATAAAAGGATCAACAGTCTTATTATGTTTGCATAAATATCAGAGTAGGTCACTTTTATTATAGAAGAAAAAAGAAAAAGATTCTTTTGTCTTCTCAAAATAAAGCTGTACACACACACACACACACACACACACAAAACTACCATTTACAATCTATTCAGGAAAAATTACAGTTTAAAATAGCTATTATTTTCTCTAGAGTCATCTTTATATTATTACTTTGGTGGGAAATGCTCCTATATAGTATTTTTTTTCCAAACTATTCTCTATATCTATTAATATAGCTCCAAAGATATTTTCAGTTTCTTCAACTGAATTACATTTAATCTCTATTACTTCAGAGACTCCCAACAAAGTATAGAAGGGAAAAGTGAATTAAACCTTCTCGAGCAATGAAATGTGCTGAATATTTTAAATGTGTAAATTCATCCAATCCTCATAAAACTTGTGAAGTAATTTTTTTTTATTATTATCTACTAGATGAGAACAATCAATGTAAATAACTATGAGTACCAGAACTGAGATTCGACTGAAGGTAAATCCCATCCTAATGAGAAAAACATTTTCTTAACACACTCAGCCCCTGTATTTAAACTTATGCTTATCTTCTCTCACCCTCCTTATTATCATGTATGTTGAACATTGGTAACCCTCTGGAACTCGAACACATGGCATCAAAATTTCCTTACTTTGTACTTGCACTAACCAAATTGTTGCTTTTCAAGTACTGTTTTCTCCAGAGAATATTTGTGAGGACATTGGATTCATTTTTAATCACCCATCTGTTCACATTGTTTTCTCACCGTAGTAACTGGGCCCTGTGTCCACAAAACCGACCAAGCAAATGATATATAGGGCACTAACTCATTTAACAAATACAATTCCTTGGGATACTGGATATTAGGGACATGCATATATCTTTTCTGTTGCTTGGTTTTTACAATAAACAGTTCTTATTGCCCTCAGAAATTAGATAAAACATATCACTGCAGAAAATATCCTATTGATTTTACTACACAAAACATCACCTGCATACTATTTAAAAGACATATCATTCTAACAGAGTGTTTATTTAGAAAGATAAATATGAGCAGAAAGATAAATATGAGCACCACATTTCCAGGCAGATTAAGAGGGAACACTTAAGAAGAATTTTGTTTCTTTTATTGCATCCCAAATGCCTTTTGGCTGGATAAAGAGAAATGGACGAATTCGTGGCTTTCTAGTAATAGTTGACTGCTGTTGTCATCAGCATGTCTCAGGAATAGCTCATAAGAAGAAAGTTGGTGAGATGAAAATAATACACACAGTATTATTAATATTTAATCTGTGCTTTAGCCATCACATAAATATGAAAATGCACAACAATCATGATATTCAAAAAAGAGGCTCTGACGAGATGTAAAAATCTATAGCCAACCACATCTCTCATATCTGCTTATCCTCATTCTCATCTGCTGCTGCTCTCCCTCTCTTTGTACAACTAGCATTCTGGTCCGAGGATTGCTGCTTGGTTCCCTAGAGAGGCATAGCTTTGCGTAAGTTATTTCCTTTACCTTGAGTAGACATTTATTTATTTACACTTGGAAACACTTGTATTTCAACATATAGATCAAGCACCATCTTCTCTGAAAATTCTTCCATGACCTACCAATTACAAGTCATTTTTTTCATATTTTGTCTTAATTTCTTTTTTTAATGTCTTATGCTTCTGTAGAAACACACACCACATTGTACTTACTAATATTTAAGCACATTATCTTTACATGATTAAAACACCAACATCCCTAGAGTACATATTGTACCTTACCCACATTGTTCAAGGGATTTTATACATAATTAAAATGAGAGATAATTGATACAGCATGAATCAATCCTGTAGAAAGGAATAATTTCCTTAGCTTGCAACACCTTTGAACCAAGACCTGGCTTCCCACATTTGAACAAGTCACTTCAGGTCTTTGAATTGCAATTAATCCAATTTTGAAATAAAGGGGTTGGGATACACACTACTAAATGTCCTTTAACATTTAAAATTCTATAATCCCACCAGTGCCTTTTTCTCTTGAAATAATTAATCCACTATGAGGCAGCAGTTATTTTATAATCAGAAACAATAGAAAGGGCAATTACAAGAATTTTTTCTTCTGCAAGACAGAAACTTGAAAAATTTGACCCATGTTGTTGAAAGCAAAAGTTTGTAATAAATGTATCAAAATGAGATAAACATGTCTAGCACAACTACAGAAGTCCAGCTAGGCAGAAGTTGTCATCCTGTCAAGTAGCATACAGTTAACATCTGTAAAACAGAATTAGTGAAATAGTAGTCTCCTCATTTTCCTCTAAATAAAAGAAATATTTAGTAAAAATGCATAAAACCACTTTGCATTGAATCTTATGATTCTATAGAATGTCATAACATCAATTTTTATGTCTAAACAGAGGCTTTGAAAAAGGCAAGGAAAGAGTCAGAATAGAGAGGAAATCTCTAACTAGACTATTAATAGAATAAGAGATAAGCTCTGTGGAATCTTGAAGAAGTAAAGTTTTCAGGCTGATTCTCTCATGAGAGAAGCTTATACATATGACAAAAGAAATAATCGAAAGCTTTATATGAATATGAATCAATTGTTTTCATTAATTATGGTATTAGAGAAGACTGAAAATGCTGTGGAGATTTATAAAAGTACTATATTGAAGACAAAACTTGTTTCCCTTCAGTTTAAAAAAAATTACAGAATTATAAAATAGTAACTTGGTGTATAAACAGTTTTCTGGAAGATCCTAATATTGTTCTCAGCACATTTCTTTACAGTCTCTGTAATTATATTTATTATTCGAAGTTTTAAACAAGCAAACATCAAATAGGGTGACATAATTGTGAATGTAATAAATTTTGAGATTCTCCAAATGTCTGGTCTTTTATCTTCATAAATAATATTATCAATGAATTTTAAAATATTAATTTTTAAATGTAGTTCCTGAGTGCTTTAAAAATTAAGATATCATCACTTTAGTCATAGTCTCATCAAAACAATTACTCTTCTATTATGAATAAAAAGGCATAATGTGTTGGATTTTATTCAGATGAATTGACCAGTCTTCAGTGGGTGTGAAAAGCACTCCTGACATAGCCATTTTATTTCAACACCTCCTCACCTTTGCTGTAAGAGCCCCTAACAAGTGCAAGTCCCTTCTAATCAGGAGGAAAATAGCAGAAATCACACAGCATAATTTTTAATCTTCTGTATAGGCTTAGCTTGACTTATCACCACATTTGGATCAAAAGACTCCGCTCTTTGGAGTTAACTGCAGCAGTGCTGATAATGTTGAGGCCTCCAAGCCAAGTTAATAAACACTACAGGCCAACACGTGTGCCTTCTGGATGTGACACATATATTTAGGGACTTATGGTAAAATCAGCTTATTAAGTATGCAAAGAAAAGTCAGGTAACATATTAACAATTTTCCTGCCAGGCAACCATGCCTACAATTAGCTTCATAGTCAGTGAACCTTGTCCATCCAACCTTTAAATCTTCAATGAGTTCAGTCTGAATATTGGTGTATATTGGCAAGAAACATATGGGTTGTAAATTTTATTAGGAATAAATTTAAGAATAGCTGAAATAAGTTAATGCATATAAAAATACAACTTTGAAATAGAAAGACTTTTATAAATAGGAGATAAGAGCAATAAACATAATAAACAACTAACTTCCAGTCTAGGACATGTAGGGAAATCCCACCTTTTTCCGTCAATAGATCAATTTTGATTTTGGAAATATGTTTCTTTTCTAGTTTTGGTTCCTGGGATTCCCAGGAAATAGACTCCACACCCAACCTCCGAGAGGCCATGCGACTCAGGCACAGCGTTCCCTTGCCTTGCCAGTAAGCACCGTTTCAAGCATGGGCATCTGACCCATCACAAGTACTGAGATTAAGTTTGCAGGTAATTGTGGAGCTGTGGGGAGCAGTTTTTCTCCTTTTCTTTCTTGAATGTAGAGCACAACCTTTTCATTAATACAATCATAAATGGTTGATCTCTCTGAAAAGGAAGCCAGGATAATAAGGAAGAGGTTGCGTGACTAAGAGACGAACAAAGCCAGTTCCTAGTGACATTGCTTCATCTCTTACTAAATTAAACAAAACCTAAAAACCAGCCCTAACTTTGGATTTTTCCAAATTTACATGAACCAAAAAATTCCCAAAACCCTAGTTCCTAGGCCTAAAATTTGGGTTGGAGTGTTACTGGCAACACGAATGTTCTAATTGATCCGGAAAGGGAGTTTATTTACGTCTTCAAGTCCCAGAGCTAAAAGTCAGAGTCAGATAGTTTATGAAAATGATAATGAGGAACATATTTTTCCCTATTACTTTTCCTAGGAATTAGAGAGTACTGGAAAACACTGTGTAGAGGGTGTCTGGTGATAACATTGAGGCGAGCAGAGCAGTGTGAACGGGCGGAGAGGGCACTGGCACTCCAGGAGGAGACAGTGAAGGATGGGTGCCTTGATGCAAAGATGCTGGGGCCAGAGGGACTCGCTGTGAATCATGGTTTTGGCATTTAGTAGCTGTGTGGTCTCAAGCAAGTTACTGTCCACTGTTAAGCTCTAGTTTTCTTGCTTATAAAATAAAGGGGGAGTAAAGTAATAGTAGCTGCATAAGTCAGTTAGCGTTAAAAAATTAAGGCAAAAACCTCTTAACGTAATGCCCAGCAATAGTATTCCCATGTTAAATTATTATCATACACAACAGAAATGGGAGTCTTTCTTTTGTCACCTACTGAGTATGAGCAGTAAGGCAATTTTGTTTTTCTAAACTCAAGTATTTTCGTCTATCAAGTGGGGGTGCAAGTTTTACCACATCTACTCCACAGAATTGTTATCAAATGGGAAAATGTGGGGGTGTCACTCAGAAGACATTAGGAAACTGAGGCAGAAGTAAGGTGATGTGAGCATCATCTACACTTTCAGACAGTCTAAAACAGTTAGGGACACCGAAATATCTTCCTGAAACTCCTAATGTAATTTGTCCCATTCTATTGAATCAGAGTCTTCCAAGGTTAAAGGCAAGGCATATAAAATTTGAAAAATCTCCACAGGTATTTCTGAAGCTCATGAAAGTTTGAGGACTGAGGCTTTTGTACAGATTTTGAACCCTGCCGGCTCATTGGAATCGCCTGGGGAGCTTTACAAACTACAGACACCTAGGATCTAGCCCGGAGCAATTTAATCAGAATCTTGGGCAGTAGGGCTGAGAGAATTCATTTACCAAAGTCCACTGGGTGATTCTAATGTGCATCCACGATGAGAACTGCTGTGTTAGAGGAAGGGCGCGCAAATACATTTGTTGACCTCACCATATGCACCAAGCATGGCACTCGATGCTTTGTGTATATTACCCTATTTGAGTTTCATTTGGAATTAACCATATAAAATAGGTGCCACATCTGTACTCTGCAGTTAGGAAGTAAGCCTCGCAGAGGTCAGGTGGCGGGCTCAAAGATATGCAGGCAGCACATAGTGAGGCAATCATTTCTCTTCTAGTTCCAAAGCCCATTCTTGCGTCGCTTCCCTGCTGGCTTCTGTGCCTGTCACCTGAAGTCTGTAAAGGGCATATAATTTTAGAAGGTAAAATTACTAGCTATTGAAACGTAGTCTTCATTCAGTCTATTTGTGTCCTTTTCATAAGATCAGATTTTCTTTAAAAGCTAAATGGATATAGTTTGTGGGTTTAAAACTAATCTCTAATCATAAAAACTCAAGCACCTTCCACTGACAGTTGCTATCTCTATATTCCAAAAAGAAACAGAAGTTTTGAAACAGTCACTAAAAGAAACCTTTAAAATTTAAACCCTTTAGGAATACTGAAAACTATTCTAACAGCATTAAAATAAGTAGGTTCTCATGGGATATTTGACAATGCACAAAACTGCTTACTCCTTGGGAATCAAATTAAGGAATTTAGAAAGCGAATGATAAACCAATGTATTACTTTAAGGAAAAAAAAAAAGTAAATGTCTTAAACTTTATGGTCCCCCAAAGGGAACTCTATATCTGATGATATTTCAAAAGGCACCACTGCTTGAATGTCTTAAAAAAGTAAGAGAAATGTTTATAAAGGATTAACAATAGATTCTTGCAATTTTTTAAACATGAATTAGAAAACCCAGTGGGAATGGGAGTTGGGTAGAGGAGGAAGCCAGTTTTGAAAATCTGAGTAAAATTTCACCCTGCGAGGAGTTATAGAAAGTTTCACATACATTTTGTCATTATTTTTTTCAAATCAGTGGGTTCAAACTTTACATTAACACCGCTGTAACACTAACTGTGTGTCTATTAATACTGTCTACTGACTTCAAAGACTGCAGTTGCCAGCTTGAGCTGATACCTATAATGCAGGAAAATAGAAACCATAGAATTCACACATTAAGTTTCTGGGAAGGCAGCTTCCTAAGCAAAGTGTTGTAGGTCAGAGTCATCTCAACTCCCTTCATGTGGGGATAACTACTCGCAGGTATAGGCCAGGAGATTTTCTGACTCATGTGACTCATGGTCAAAAAGTTTAATGAAAAAATGTGTTTCTTTCAAAACGAAAAAGGTTGAAGAGAGAGCAACAGGGCCTATATTTGAAATATAGTTAGAAAAGAAACAAGTAGGGGAGACCTTATTTATGTAAAGCAGTGAAGTGTTACTGGGGTCGTGGTTGATGGTTAGCATTTCAATGTTTAGCATAATGCTTATCTGTCAATCAGCAGCTTATCCTGGGATGTATTAATAACACATCCATTTCGTCTATAAGGCAATTAACTGTTTGTCATGTGGGGCTGCCATGATGATATTTAGCTGTATTTAATTTTTGGTTCACTAAAAAGATTTATTGAAAATCACATATTAGCAACTGTATGATGTAATTCAGTAGATCTCAAACTTAAGCATGCATTTCAATCATCTGGAAGGTTTATTAAATCATGGATTGCTGTGCTCTACCTCTACAGTTTCTGATTTAGTGGTTCAGGTTGAGGCCAGCATAGATGCGTTCTTAACAAATTCCCAGATGATGCTCTTGCTGCTGGTCCAGAGACCACATTTTGAGTAGCACTGCTTTAAATAAAGGGACATTTGAAGGAAAGCTAATAACAATAACAAAAACAATTATCTCTCACTTGTTGGGTGCTTTTCAGTGTCTAGCCTGGATCTCACTAAAACCTCACAGGTAAGGAATGTAAAACCCAGAAGGATTAAAACTCTTTCTCAAAGTGAGATCAGTAATAGGGATCAAGACAGGATTTGAACCCTGTTTTGACCAATTTCAAAAGCTTGGAACTGAACAAAAGACCTATAATAATTATTATTTTATGTTCTATATTAGCTTATCAATACAGATTTCTTTTTCCTAATACAGATTTGTTAAACATTGAAAGTACATAAGATCAAATGTGTATAACATACCAAATGCTATTCTAGCATGTATTTAATGTTAATCAATTCTCAACAACAGAATCAAGAACTGTAGAATAGTATCTCAAAAATCACAAAAAATAAATGAACTTTAATGTAATTTCACTCAAATTCTCATTATAACACCAAAAGAAGTTACTGGGGGGAGTAAAAAGTGAAGAAAACTGACACTAAAACGAGTCTAATAAACTAAGTCTGATTATTCAATAATGGCATTTAGGAGGAAGTACATGAATAAGGTGGACCTGGGCTAAGAACTAATAAATGAAATAATCTATGTTTCAAATCATATCATAGCCCAAACTGACTTCAAGAAATAGGGGACCGAGAAAATAATGTAGCAATTTCCTTTGTAATTTCCTCACATTCCTTCCCCTGATTTATGAATGCAGAGGAAACCAACTTGAAAACTGGACGTGACCACGCTCCAACTTCTTGGTGCCATCCTCTCAAGGCAACTGAGAGTTCTTTTTTTCTTAAGAGTTTCAGAGTAATCTTGAGAACATATCCTAAATGCTTTAGTTTTCCTAAAATATGTATGTTCAATGTATCAGAAAATTAGGAAGTTGGGATAAAAGAGGCCTAAAGGAAAGCTTTAGATCCTGAAATTGATCAGGTGTTATACACATTCCCCTGTTATATATTTGAGAAGAGTATCCAGTCACCATATGAGGTGGACAGTGACTTATACCAAGGATAGTCCCCTATTTGCCTTATTTGTTATATCTGTTAAAAAAAAACAAAACAAAACTGAACATGCCCAGATGTTGCCTCATTCTAGGATGAAGAAAAATGCGCACACGCACACAGACACATGCATTCAAGATACGATTTAAATGGACTAGAAGAACGTAACTGCCAACAATCTCCACACCCATATTCATAATATAGTTGGCAATTCAAGTCAGTACATAAAATCTATATTATTTCATAAATAGTTTGGGGATCATTTGGCCAAATACTTGGCAAAAAATTGTTAGATAATTGCTCACATGTGCCACCAAAATATTTTCAAAATGAGATATTTGAATAATATCAAATTAAAAAAAGCTCTAAGAAAATAAAAGTGATTACTTATATAATTTAGAGGATAGATAAACTTTTATGCATGATCCTATTGGAGATAAAATGCAGGAAGAATTTGATAAGTTTTCCTCTACAACATGACCTTGAGATCAATAAATCAAAACCAAAAAAAATATTAAAAGAAAATAAAAAATTAGAGAAAATAGTAAGAAAAATAAAAAATAAAATGTTGGTATCTTTAATGCAGACACATTGAAATTGACTAGAAAAAAATGAGAACAAATCAATAGAAATATGGGCAAAGTTTGCGAATGGGTAATTCAAGTTCACCAAGTTACCAGTGATTAATAAAACATATGAAACTGTCTTCAATCTGTGCAGTCATCAAAGAAAAGCAAATTAAACAACGCTATGCTTTACTTAATTACCATATATTGTCCCAGCTTAAAAATAATAAAACCCAGAGGATGTTTTATTATTCTTTCTCACTTGTGGTAGAAATATAAATCATCACAGCTTTTTATATGACAATTTGGCAACGCATCCATTTTTGAATTGATATATCTATTCATTCAGTAATTTAACTTCTAGGTATTTCTCCTAAGAGTTTAATTATTGCCAGGGACAAAGACATAATTACAAGGAAATGAATTGGTCACTATTTAAAATGGGGAAAATGAGAAAATAATTTATTCCAAACAAGTATATTAATTTGCGTGCCTTAAAATATTAAATATAGTTATTAAAATATTGTTATAAGAGAATACTTAATGATAGAAATATATTTTTGATAGCTATCTAAAAAATTTTAAAACATTATATAGAATATTACTCTATTTGTAAACAAATATGCAGTTGATTCAAGATGGCAGACTTAGTCCAATAGAACTAATCACCTCACCCTCTTAAAGTCCCCTAAAATTGTAATAAAGAGTGAAAAGATCTGACTCAGGAATCAAAAATACTAAATACATTAGTGGAATAAGGAAAGCAGATAGATGAGGGCACTGGGGAAGCGTGGTGGAGGAGCATGAAGCATACCCCATGGGTAGACCTGGAAGCCCAGAACTGGGAGGGGCAAGTAGAAAAGATATTAGAAAAGAAACAGAACCCACCATAAAAGTAGTGAAAGTTCTCCACATAGCATATGCAATCGCCCATCTCCCATCTCCCACACCCAGTGGCCCATAGCCAGTCATTTTCTCCTACATAAAAGTTATAAGTTTCTGCTCTAAAAGTTGAGTAAATGGTCTAGGGTTCGTTCGGGCACCCAAGGTTAAACTGCCACTTCTGTTGACCTTTAGGAACACCAAGCGTGATGTTCAAGTCTGCATGATTCTCCCAAAGTGAAGACTGTCAGGTGTTAGGCATCAAGTCCCTCTAAAGTGCTGCCTTGGTCACTTTTCTACCTTCTCATTCTTAGGCTCAAATAAAAAACAGCAATAAGAAAAACAGGAATAGACATTAGACAAAAGCTTTCAGCATGAAAAAGAAAAAGATGGAATTAAAAAAGTAAAGATTATTAAATATGTAAAGTAACTCAGAGGACAGACAAAAACTTCTAGCCAGTATTTTCAGAAAAACATTAAGAAAATATTTAACCCATCTAACAATATCAGGATGAATTCAAAAGGACCAATTGAAAAAAAAGAAATGTCTTTAGGAGACAGACAGGTAGGTAGAGAGATAGATAGATAGACAGATAATCCCCTAATTTAAAAAGAAAGCAACAGTAAACATGCTTTAGATTTGGTTTTCACCATGTCAGTCATGAGGTTGATAAGGGCATCTTTCACAGCTGTAATACAAGTATTTATTTAGTTCTCTCTATGACTCTTGAGCTCAAATTCTGAGGCCCTGAGCCTGCCAGTTTTAACTTCAAGTCTCCAATATAGTCAAAAGTTGCCAGCCCAATCCACAGTCCATTTACTCTGTATTTTTATTCTGCAATAGCTATAAAGTCTTCTAAATTTTGTCTTTTACAGGCACTTGGTCTCCTAAAGACTTGCCTTTTATAGATACTTGATGTGATAGAGAAAGGGGGAATTAAATTATAGAGAACAAAAATGTAGTCATTAAAATATCTTTTTCTGCAGTGAATAATAATTATACAGTGTGGCAGCACTGTTGATTGATTGCTAACATCTACTCTCCCTTCTTCCATAGTAATAGATTGTGGCTGATAACAAGATTGCTCAGAGCAGCTAGAAAATATATCTCTCAGCTTTACTTGCAACTAGGCATAGCCATGTGCCCAAGTTCTCATCTTACGGACTGCAAGCAGAGGTATTGTCACCTTCAGACCTGGGCATTGTATCATTGGGTGAATACATCTTTGTATTTCCTGCTTACAGTCTATTGTTGATGGTTGATTATTTTTACTCCTGGTCTTTCTCTATGTTTTATAGAATGTCCTTATTTAGATGGCATCTATCATGAGATTTTAGTGATAATATAGGTTTTTCTCTATTATAACCATCCTTTGACTATTACTATTTCAATGGGAAAATATAGGAAAGAAGTATTGAAAAGCATGGACTCAAATCAATATACTTTAACCACAAATTTACTTTTAAGAATGTATCCAAAGTAACAGAGATATGCTTCATAAAAACAGAAAAATTGTTAAGAGTTCAATTATAAGAGTTACTTGTTTTATATATATAACATATTCTTTTTTTTTAGTCTCCATAAAGACTGTCAAAAATTGCCAATACTGACTATATTTCAAGTTGTGATGGTGAGGTATTGGGAAAAGTTTTCAATTAGCAATAATCACACCTCAGATCAACCTCATTGGCTATAAGAGTGTTACTGTGCAAAGCTAATTTCTTAAATTAGTTTAAAATTATGTTTTTAAAGTAACATGATATTGTATATGTGGCATATGTATATGGGTTTTATACATACATGTATATAATCATATAATTTGAAGGAAAGTATATGAAATTCATATTATATAAAAATAATTGTAGGTAATTTTTATTTTTTTATTTTCTGAATACTTATGTTCCTTTTCTAAAATGTTTTCAATTAATAT